>JBAMYA010000021.1:2600387-2630976 GCA_037176975.1 Arrhamphus sclerolepis | reverse complement strand
TATGAGGTATAGGTGTGTGTGTGTGTGTGTGTGTATACATATATAACAAATGAATCATTCAAGGCAACACATAAAAGGCCATAACTAACTTATGAGGTGGCAGGTTTTTAGGAGGCTGATTAAACACTTCGTAAATTAAATAATCATCTGAGTTGTTTAAAAAAAAAAAAACTTTTTTGTTCTTTAGACTTTTTCTTTGTATGTTTGGAGTCACCACCAACTCAAATACACTGACATATCACAACCCCTCTCTTTGTTTGGGGCAGCTGAAAATAGAGCATACCGTGACATAAAAGACCCAGCTCTTCCTTCTATTAGCCATCTTCTCCACCTTTATGTTCACCTAACTTCTTGTAATGCTACATCTGTTGTACCTCTGAAATGGGTACCATAATACTTGAATTCACATTTCAAAAGAGAGGCGTCCTGTGAAACAGGGAGGTGGAGGACTCCATCCCGTGAAACCAGCTGCTGCAACTGAAGACATTTCTGGAAAGACCTTTCCTGCTTGAGCTGTTTTAACCAACATGTGTTGCAGGAAATTGATCAAGAATTTTAGAGAAAAAGAAAGTCACAATATTTTTTTTCTTTCTTACTTTTAAGAGGAGTTTGTTTTTACTGTTTTCTCAAGAAAAGAATCTTACACAATTTTTTGTACATTAGGATTTTTCCCCTAATGTACAATTTGTTTTTACCATGTAAATATAAATATAGGTCTACATATTTTGTCAAAAATAAATAATCATATTGTCAAAGAAACAAAAAAAAAATTGCCAAACATATGTCTCATAAAAATTATAAAGATCCAAGTGAGCATTTTTTGGGAGTAAAGACCTGATTTGTTTTAGTGTCAGTGTTGCTTTTTCAAGGGTCATAAGATTTCTCTTTGTAGCACTAGTTCGAGAGTGAAATAAAAATACGGTACATTGCTTTTCCAGCGATGCCCAGTTTGTTAATTGACCTTATAAAAGATTTCTCATTCTCATTTATTGTGATAAATCTGTGCAATAGTGGGTGAATAATGGTGACGTTCCCTTGGATTTCAGGTAAAATATACTGTATATTTTTAAAGTTCTAATACAACAGGATTTATTTATGCATTTGTTTTTATGAATTGGTTCGGAAATAAATCAGTAGATTAATTGATAATATTTATATGATACCGCCTTAAAACTGAAGAAACAAAAAAAAACAAAACCAAATGAACAAGTTTAGATAAACAGCACATATTTGATGTTTGAACAAGTATCCACTAGGTGGCGCATTTGTATATATATTTATAACCATGTGATACCAGCAAACTGCCCCTGCTTTTGCAATCATGATTTAACTTTTGGTAAGAGTTTAGTTCCATGTGCAAAAATTCTTAATATGAATGGTGACAAAATGTAATCCCTAGGAGGAAAGAAAGTGATTTCATTTCTTGGCCCTACCCGCCAAGCTGAATGTTTCACTTTCTAATCAGCATGGCATGGATTAATGAGGCTAAATCTATGTCAAACCATGCAGTTCATCTTCATCTCAGCAAATGCAAACTGCTCTGTGGATTATTTGAGGACCCTGCCCACACAGACGCTTCACTTACATTCAATCAATCGCAATGGCATTTACACAGCTCTGACATCATGCAAAGGCTCAGAAAGGCTCCACTGTGAGTGCTATTCTTTTCAAATTCCAGGCAACCTGACATTAAAAAAAAAGTATGTTACTAAATTGTGTCAAATGCATTTCATTACTTCTTTACTGTACAAAGAAATGGATTTCAAAGCCTGTCAAAGTGTTTTCTGAGAGCTGGCGAGGCAGGAGGAGATGACGGATGGAGGATGGCCTTTGCAGATGCAACCCCGGAGACAGCATGCACACAGAGCCATTGTCTGACCCGGCTTGGCATTCAGCCTCCTTTGCTCTATCACCATGTCTGAGGCTGAAATCGATTCAGTATGGTGTGGCTGGCAGGGGACAGCTACACAGTGGGTGCTGCACACTTACAAATACGGCCTACACTGGTCTAGACACAGAGCAGTGTCAAACTTCATCCTGCATTACAATGTCACAGCTCGGTGCTCTGCTGCCCCGGTGATGTGCTGTCGAATAACTAATCTCATTATCTCTGAGTCACGAGGCGATGTGGAAAGAGCTCAATATGTTCATTAATGACTGATTTATGCGAACCAAGACAGACAAAGTACAAATGAGTGCGCATCAATGCAGCTAAAGTGTGTACTGTGGAGCTTTAGTGTCTATCCATAAATGTAGTTTGTAACATGTCATCTTTTACTTCGATTTCTGCATAGAGTACAAATCCAAAACATTTCATCTATGTAGTCATAGTCAGGTCGGGACTACAGGTTCTCCTGTCCTGTAGCCGTACCCTCTTCTTCCTCATTTGAGTTTTTCTAACGTTTGGTTTTGCATTGTGTTGTTCAAAAATACTTGGACATCCCTGGAAAAGATACAGTCTTAAAGGCCACATAAAGTCTCTGCAATTTTCTGCTTTAATGCTGCCATAACAGAAATGTTATTTGCCTTGACCAACAATATACCATCACAGAGTCCGGCCTTTGGCCTTGTTGATGATAAAAATCAGAGAGGTTCTCTTTTTCTTCCTCTTAAGTCTGGAACAGACGATGCTGTCTAATAAGAACATTTATGAGTTTCAGATGCCTTTGAGCCAGTGGCGGATCTGGGATTTTTCGAAGTATGGGGCCATAAAGGGGCCAGATTTATACAAAATCCTCTTTTTTTGAGAGGCTATACCTTTTTTGAGAGGCCATACCTTTTTTGAGAGGCCATACCTTTTTCAAACAGTTGATGTACTAGAAACAACAACAACAAAAAAGACAGTAAAACTGATCTACCAGTGAATGTTAACTTTTATTGCCTAAGCTGTTGTCAGACACCTTTAAGGCACACATTTTAAACATGGATAAATTTGAGGTAAAACACGTGAATCTTTATCAGTAGACGTTTTGCATATTTAAGCTTTAGATTGTGATTCTTGAAGTGTGGATTAAATGGTGTTAAATAACACTGACAAGACACCCACACTGCGACCTGCGGTTATCGAGCATTGACGGGGTCCTGAAGCAGGACGGAGGTTTATCTGAGAATAGAGACAATGCAGATGTTGGTAACAGAGAGTTCTTTGGGAAGTTTTTATTTTTCATCTCTTACATCCAACCTTATATTAAACCATTTTCACTTCACTTCTTGACTCTTTCATTGGACAGAAGAGACAGCATGTCTACATTAAGTTCTGGCTACACAGGGAGCCAAAGCATCGTGGTCTGGATTTTCTCTGTCCTCGGGTCTCAACGGGAGCGATTCAAAACTAGAGCACTCACCAGCTGCCTCCTTGGCTGGATTCATGAAATTACGAGTTTGCCCGAAGATTTCGAGATCATGTGAGAATCAGGCGGTAGTCTGCTCCTCCTTATAGGTACCTCCTTCCTGGGTAGGTTTATGCTACTTACTGAGCTGGAATTCACTAATATACACACGTTATCAGAAAACAAGTTCAAGTTTAGCGCAGCATTTTTGAATTCAGAATAGATTTTCAGCAAATCTATGCAAAGGATTATGAAGATTTCATGTAGGAGGGCTGCTGTATACTACAGTGTAAATGCAGTATGACCATTCAAGACTTATTCATCTGAAAGATTTACTGACATTGGACACGCCTCAGTGGCGCATTAGTGTCACTAACTGGATGAGGAGATGTATCCACCTATAATGCAATCACTGTTCTCGAACAAAGGACAGGTGTGTGACAGGAGAGGGTCGGTCAAATTTCGTCCTAGTTGTCCTTCCCCTTCAGCCACCCATGGTTGGAGCCCAGAGACGTCAACACGCCTCTGGAGGTTATATTTCTGCAGTTTCATGTGTAACGTGAATGTAGCTCACACAGAAATCCCTCGTCTCTGACGTCTTTGCTTGAGCCGGAGGTTTGACAGATCTCGATTCAGATTCAGTGTCCAGCTTTGACTTATGCCCTCCAGATTCATTGATTTTTTTTGTTTGAATATGATTCCCTGCCAATCTTTCTTCAAGAAACATTCCTTTTAAAATATACTAAGAACTTTCTCACAAATTTCTTGGCAAAGGTGAGATCCCCATGAAATATAGTGAACGTGAACATATATATCATATACATTAAGTATTTTCCACAGCATCACAACCTTTTATGATTTTTTAAAATATTTTCCAGCTATAAGAAGTCATCTCTGACATTAAAAGTGGTGGCTTATGAGACCGATAAGTGAAGAGTGAGGGGTGAGCGAGGGCTCTCGTTCGAAGCCTGACCTTGATATGAGATACAGGACTGCGGTCTCAGACAGTGAGGCAGGTTCTGATGCCCAAGTTGGCCTAACACCGTCTGGCACTCACCTCGTTATCTGCCTGTGTGAGTGTTTATTTATGTAAGCTGCCTGCCAGAGGGAGAGATGAAATACTGCAACCATCATCTGTTGTCATATGAATCATGCTCGAGCCCAAAAGGTGAGACTGTGCCACGACTCCCCTTTCCATCTGTTCTGCTCTGAGCTTTTAGGACACGTCTGAGCTGCTGATTGATCTCCGACTGGATGAAAGTATTCCTTTCTTTTTTTTTTGGCAAAAACAATGATGCTTTGCATCATTGTATGTAAATCCCACTTTCATTCATCTGATTTATTAAAAGTTCAGTTGACACTTGAATCCTGTTTATCCTTCATGCCTTTTGTAACCCATCTTTATTATCAAGTCTAGCTGTTTCTGTCTTGACACATCAACACTTTAGTCTACCTGTATTTTATTTCCTTTTACAACTTTCTCATTTTGTTCGTACTTAATCCAAATTTTAGACACGGCTGCCTAGAAACGACTGGTATCACTCACCTACTCTGGTGTGAATTACTTGTTTCAAGGAAGGTTTTATAAGCCTGACAGTCTTCTCACTGAGCCCATGTTTCCTGTCAATCAGCCAGGTGTGACAGCTCCGTAAGGCCTAAATGCTTTCTCTTTTAATTGCACAATTGTTTTCATATTACGACTTGTGCAGGTATTTGTTTGAGAAATGCAAATTAAGCTCCATGTTTTTTTTCTTCTACTTGGGCTAGAATAAAAAACAAACAAACAAACAAACAAAAAACAACTTCTAATAGCATTTGTTTTTAAGGCGACACCACATGACACTCTAACCCTTCAAATTCTTTTAAACATTTCATAGACTTTTGCACCTTTGTGAGAACATACAACAACAGCAAAACCTCCATTAGCCAACTCATCGCAGCATTGGTGCCAAAAAAAAAAAACAACCCAAAGAGCACCAGGCCAGAGACGCAGTTGATAGAAGCTCTTGGTTTGGCTTCTATTCTTTGGTGAAAGCTATGAGAATAAATAGATGCAAGACTGAGGCTGAATTTGTCACCATCTTACTGGTCTAGAAAGTGAAGTCTTATTAGTTGGCTTGCTTCTTGTTGGCACTCTTGTCTCATGTTTTGAGTTGTCTTTGTCCATTTTGTTGATCATGACATATCATTAACCTGCTCTACTACACTCGAACAAACATGTGAACTAATGTCGTGTGTGTTATTCGTTCTATTGAAACTTGAAACTAACACCAAGCAAGTTTCACGTTAGGTGCGTTTCCATTAGTGGGGTTCAACGAGACGGGAACCTCTCACTGGGCCGGCTCCCTCCCCAACCCCTTCAGCCAGCGTCTCTCCACTTACGGTGACAGGGCCAGTTGCATGTAAACTACCATTCCAAACCGCATGGTGGCGGTAGTGCATAGCTTTCGCGCTTTGTCAACCGCCAAAATAAAAATAAAATTATCAACAAAAATGAAAAAAATAAAAGAAGAAAAACAAACTAAAATGATGCGAAAAATATTGGAAGAGCTATGATGATTGTAGCGTTTCTGTTTGCCGTTCGTATAATGAATAATGGTGGTGCTGAGTGAGAAAAGATAACTTGTACGCAAAGCGGACATTAAGTAGCTGAATGACGTCATCTCCTGCTGACGGCGTAGCCAGTTTATAAAGGCCAGTTTGAGGATCTATCCTACGGTACGAGTGTTTTTGTGTGTTTTTCGCCCCACAAAGTTTACGGAAAGCCTGTTTTGCAGGGCTGTTCCTGGAGATGAGTCAACAATCCGGCCCTGAAAATCTACCCCAGAACCTCCACTCGTGGAAATGCACCTGTTTGTTAGGTGGTTCTAAGTTATTTTAAGGTATGTTTAGATGACTAGCTGTTCTGAGCCCGTTCAAGTCCAACTTCTTCTACTTGTTAGGCTGGTGTTCATTTGGTTTTTGTTCAGTCTTCGTTGTGATGATATTATGATCTGTTTGCGGTGCTTTTGTATACTTTGGCTGCATAAATTACATTACAGAAAACCAAAATGGGATCTCTTCACGTGTTGCTGTTGTAATGTTGACTTTTTTTTTTATACTCTTTGGTAGATTTTCTTTTAGCTTTCTTTTGCTGGTTATGCTGCCTTCAGCTGTTAACAAATCCATGTGATCTGCTGTCTGTGGGTTGGGCTCCATTTGCGACTTGTATTTACAACATTTGGAGCATACCTGAACTATATGAGGCCCTCAAGATAAAGGGGGGAAAAAAGTATTTTGCAACACATAATTAGAAAGCTAGAATGTTGAGCTATTAAATTATATAATTTTGTTTCATATCTCTGATTGTTTATTTATTTTTTCTAAAAAATTGAGTGTTATTAGCAATTCTGCCATTATGTTACTTGTTTTGATCACAGGTTATGGTTTCGAGTAGCAGCTTTTGGAGGCTCTGAATGAACCTTACACCCATTTCACAAGAAAGAATTTTCATGAATTGAAAGGGTACAACTGGTCAGACCAGTAGCAGGACAATGGAAGCGCTCCGTTTGTGTTAAACTCTTGACTTTAACCATAAGAGAGCAAGATCTTGTACACAGCGTACATAGACTTCTTCACATGAATGAGAGGACTTCGGAAATTGTTTTCCACCAATGATAAGCAACGCTGAATGGAAGATGAAATCAAATCACCAGAGACATCATTTATCATCTTCTTCTTTTTCTTTTATTTTTGTCTGAAGCAGAAAATCCAGATCAAAGACAAATCCCAGAATGCAAAGACTTTAACTGCAGGTTTTGTCTGCATTTATAATGTGACTTACAGTGAAGCGTGTTTTCCTAGTAAAGGGTGGAGGATCAGAGCTAAACAGACAGTTGAGCTGGTTTGGTTTGTTGATTTTTGAGGAGTTTTTCAGATGGTGCGGACATTACCCATCCTGATGTCTGTGTGGTGTAGTATTGCTGCCCTTCAGGGAAGGCAGTAGGTTGTATAGTTATCTCCTGATTGGGCAAAATCACTACCCTGAAACCACACAACCTACTACCTCACCCCGTACGAACATCAGAAAGGTCTCACAGTGAATATGAGCAAATGTAGCAACATTATAGTGAAATATTGTACTTTTTTTTTTTTTTTACCTCACTCACTCATACACGTGTAATATACACAAGAAAAACACACTTTTGTGTGAGGCAAGCTTTAATTTCTCAATTTTTATAACAACAGCAGTTGAATGACAGAAAAGAGGAAATATGAGGAAATTCTGCAGAAAAAGCAAATAAAGAACAGGCAAAATGGCAAAAGAAGAGACAACCACAAAAAAAACAAAACTAAAGCAATTCCAAACCTTAATGCCTCCGTTGTCCAGTCAGTGAGTAAACAAGAGTCCAGTGGCTCAGAGAAAGGCATCTGACGACATTACAGCCACTTCAGGAAAGACAGTAAGTTGTATAGTTATCTGACAGGAAGGGTGTGACCCTAAAACTATACAACCTACTACCTCACCCCAAAGGACAGTCTTTAAAAACAAAAGCCTTTCAGGTCCCAGTTCATGCCTGTAATCCGCTTTGACACACCTCAGTGAATGCAAAACAGCGGTTATGATTCACAGAAACACAAATACACATGCCACTCTCCTCTGGGAAACTTACCACTGTGAAAGGAGCCTGTGTGCTCAGTACACAATGTGACAACTGGGTCTCTGAGTTCATGGCTTGAACCGAAAAGGAATTCAAATGATGCAACCAGGCACCCATGTCCCAAGCAAATTGCATAGCCAAAATATTTCCATATTCAAATTCACCCTGGAAGTAATTTATATGGTGCAGTCATCAAAAGTATTTAACAGAGGAAAATTAAGAAAAAAGAGTGGTGTTACTTTCACTAAATATCAGCTGGTGTTTGAGCAAAATAAACTGCACCCTAAAGGTGAAGATGGCCCATCCAAACAGCATAAAAATAGGATGATCGATATAAAGTTCTGTTTCCAGTTTTTCAATGCTGCTTTTTTTTGTGGTTCTGAAACCAGAGTGTTAACAATACTGACCAGTGTTGGGAGTGCGTGAGCTCATTCTCAGGCTCGGGCTCACATCCTGGCCCACATGTGTGCAGCAGAGGGCCACAGCTGCCGCCTCCGGTAATGCTTCTCACCTGCCCTGGAACATGCAAGCAAAAGGGTTTGGGTTGGGGGGTTAAGGGGGTGGGGGCTCGTCATCTCCTCTCCATCAGGGTTTCAGCAGGATGTCAAGTAGTCTCCGTCTGAAAACACAGAGAGGTAAGATCTGTTACTCATGCGAGAAAATGGAGCGATACGTCAGCGTGTTAACTTTTCGAGTTGACGTTTGTGAGATCAGTTGCAAACGCCCCAGTGGCTTGCATGTTGCAGAGGATTGATGTGGATTTTTTTTACTGAAAACATATTGCCTGGATTTGCTTTCAAGTTGAAAGTGGAGTCCTTGCATTCAGCTGCACTTATTAGATAGACAAATCACTCTGCTTATTTACTTGCTACACAAACATCGTTTTTAGTTGTCTGACTTTTATTTAAATGAAAACCTAAAAGAAAAAAATAAAATCATGTGGGCAACACTTAGTACCCCCTTCACTTCTTCCACAGGATTTATGCTGGGCTCACACTTTGATTTTTACAGTCATATAAGAACAATTCAAGTCATATTTCACAATGTGAAAGACCTCTGTATAGGAGATGTTTGGTAAATTTATTGAACATTCAGGTTTGTGTTAACACAGTGCCAAAAGAGAAATACATAAGCAATGATATTAAAGAAGTGATGCTGCTGCACATCAATACGGAAAAGATTATAAAACTGTCTTTAAACAAGTTCGAGTTCGACAGTGAGGAAGATTATGTGGAGAGCATTCAAGACAGTTGCTCGTCTTAGCAAGAGTAGAGGTGGAAGCAATTTTATTTCAGGCACTAGGGACATTTATGTTTTTAAGTGGTGAGATAAAACAGCAGCTAGAGAAAAGGAATAATATGCAGCAAAGGACCATGGAACAGAAGTCGAAACTTAGACCTTGAGCCTTGATAGATGGTGCCTGATGTAGAACCTGATGTCCCAGCAAATTTGCCCCAGAGAAATGGAGAGAAAAAAAAAAAAAAAAAGCCAAAAACTACATTTCAGACCCAACAATGATGGTTTATTTAGAAGGGCTACCAGGGTTGTAGATCTTCTGTCTAAAAAGAAGATGACTGAGATTTGCAAAACTGCATCTAAAAAAACCCCAAAAGACTTACGGAACAATGTTCCATGGACAGACGATGGCCAGCACCATTTTTGGAAAAAACCCAAACACAGCATTTTCACAGAAACACCTCATACGATCAACCACAGCAGTGGAGGGGTGATAATCGCTTTGCAGCCACTGTTCCTGGTCATTGTCTGACAGCTTAAGTGCTGTCAAAACTGAGCCACGCAACATAGACCCACATCTAGACAGACGTAGGAACTGAACCCGAGCCTCATCCAAGAGGCGGCACAAACGGTTGCTTCTCAAACTGCCTCTGCACAAAGTTGGTTCGCACTACAGCCAATCAGAGCAGCGAACAAGGTGATGCATTCTGAGCAACGCAAACCAGTCGACGGGAGGGTGTGGTTGTGGAGAAGAGTTTGATGCAGAGAGGCGCCAATATCATGAAAATGGAATCCAATGTGATTGTTTCCGTTTTTAATCAGCTGTTGATTGCAAACCCGACCGGTGTTTACCATCCAGACAACAATGTCTCAACTTCGTCATCATCACATTAAGCCCTCTCAGAGACGCTGTAGAAGGATAGAGTGATGTGACTGGTTCTCCAAGACTTTTTTGGGCATAGTTAATGAGGTCCAACAGTGGGTAGCTAGATGGACCTGCTGAGCAAATTTAAATTTTTCTAGCGGTACGTCTACATTTCTAGGCTGCCTGCTGCAGTGCAATGATCCCAAACACAGCAGCATATTTACATCAAAATGGGTCAAGAATAAAAAGGTCAATGTTTTAAAACTGCCTAATCAAAATTCATACCTCAATCCGGGACCTTATAACATCACACTGGAAACAATTGCTTCTATTACTGAAAGTTGCTGCTAAAGGTAGATCTATTGCGTGTATTCTATTTTATTGCCTTTATTTTTTTGTTTAATAAATAATAGCACAGTTTTTAAAATAAATTCAGTCTCTCAAGTCTCTCCCGGGTGTCTAACTTTTTCACATGACTGTACAATCTTCTGAGTAAAAGTCATATGAGGACAGTCTATGTCAGCATGTGCTACAGGAGTTATAGTGCTTGTATGTGAGGGCACAAGTGTAGAGCACAGCACATTACAGAACGGTATGTCTTGAGCTGAGAGGCCCCATTGTGTCAGCTCAGTGGCCAGTCTGAGCCTCTCTGCATTATTCAACACAGCCTTACTTACATCATAGCGCTGTGGACTGTACATACGTGCAAACACACACTCGTACAGGGTGATGAACTCAAAGGGAACACAGTGACACATTTTAGAAAGATGAGCTGACAGAAGAAAAATGTGCATCTAAGTCCACACACCTAAAGTAAGTGAACCAGCAGAGTTACATGGAAATGACCCTGAAGTGTGTTTAAAAAACAAAAACAAAAAAACAACAACTTCCTTTTCGGCTGCTCCATGATTGATTAGTTTTATGGTGGATGCCCTTCCTGATGCACCTGGGATTCAAATCTGGACCTCCTACATGGTGGGTGAAAACACTACAACAAAGCCACAGGGGAGGGATATCATGATCAGCTTATAGTCATCTAATTTTAATCTCTGCTACTTCTAGAGTGACTTTGCACCCAGCATAATTACAGAAGTAAAGTAATTATTTCAGAACAACAAAGACTGAAAACAGCAAGGATAGGCTCTTTTTAAAAAAACAACAAAACAAAACAAAGTGTATTTGGCTCAAGTGTTTTTTGATTGAATTCCTGGAGGCATATCCAATAGGCTGAGATAGTGGCTACTGAAGGCCCAAAAGACACACATTTTCAACATATTAACACTACATCATCATCGGTTCCATTAAGTGACATCAACACCTCAAATCCTTCCATTCATAAGACTCAGCAACTACAATTACTATACCCGCAATGTCTACACTGTAACACACATGCAAGCTGGTTGCCAACACAACGCAGTTTTACTCACCACTGTGGTTCAGACTCATGATCTTATGTTGGAACAGCCAAAACTTTCCATTTTAGTTTTTCAGCATATCCAGCAGCATACAGGGACTGATTCATAAAACTGTCCTCCATGAAGTGTTATGGAAAAAAAAATTTGCTCGCGTTATTCAATTTTCCCTCATAACCAAAAACATTTCTTTGGAGATATCTTATAAATAGATGTACAAATAAAACAGATTAGAAATGAGGACTTCTGCTTTTAAAATATTATTTTTTAAGTTCTTGTGCTTGTGGATGTGCACTACCAGGAGAATATGACCATATAAGGAAAATCAGCCCTCTATGATGTCACAGGGAGCCAACTTAGAAAAAACTCATTAGAATGAAGCATTCTCAGAACCCTGAAGACTTCTATACATAGGTATACCAGAACATCATATTTTGAGCCTCTAGTCAGGTCTAAGATGATAAATCATAATAAGCACAGTAGAACATTCAGAAAACATGTGAAAGCTTCAAATGGCCACATTTAGCTCAAAACAAACCATATATAAAGCTGTCCGCTTCATTATGTAAATCAAAGATCATTGTAAAGTCTTGCAAAATGCTCAGTGGCATGAGTGGCCTGACTTCATAAGGTAGGGTCGAGGCATTCTGTCCTCTCAGTCTGCTGACTGGGCATACTTCAGTGTAATATAGTATTTCGGGGTCCTGACCAACAAGTGCACGTCCAGGAAAGCTATTGCTTTCAAGTGAAGCCAGCTGCTATCATTTAATGACAGGGACCCATTTACACTCACACATACACACACATAGAAAGCCTTTACCCTAGTGCACGCTTGTTGGGGTGTTTTAGCCCGTTATGCAATCTAAAAACACCTCCTTCCCAGAGGTTGACCATGTTGAAGTTCAGCCTTCAAAAAGAAAAAAAAAAGGCAAACTCAACACACATTCCTTCACTTGAAAGCACAGTGTCTCTAAGTGTAAGCCTGTAAGTCTGTAAGTGATACGCTGCTCCAGCCTCACACCTCCATTAGCTGTTTAGAGGGGCCGTGGTGCAAAATCCTGCTTTCCACACTTCGTCGTCCAATAATGTCACACACACACACGTATGAACGGCGCGGGGCACAAATAAATACATACACACTGCAAACATGCACAGGCACACAAGGGGCAGCGTTCCATATTCACCTGCAGAAAATGGAAAAAATACCCTCCTTAGGGAATAAGTAAAAATATGATATACATTTATGTTGTCTCATTTTTTGCGCCATTTTCACAGCAGAAGCCCAGACTGCTTAAAAGTCACCAGATTTCCATTGCACTTGAGTCTAAGTGCTACAGCATTTATCAATCAATACTGAACCGGAGTTTGTCCGCGGCGTTGGTAACGCGGGGTGCCAGTGTCCTTGTAACCTGATCTTTGAGGCTCTGGCGGTCTGTGGTCAGTCAGTGGGTGGATGTTTCAAAAAAGATGCTTTTACACAACCTGCGACCTCAAATCTTTCTTCCTGTACATTTTCCACCATCCATCATTTTATAATTGAAACCATCCTTATGATATCATTTGCTCAGTGCTGCACATAAGTTGTGAGGTGATAGCTTTGTTTTCACCATTACTTTTGCGATCTAAATCTACTGAGACCAGGATGTCTTCATTCTGAGAGTACAGAGTAGAATACAGCTGTAGAGTACAGAGTAGAATACAGCTTTCTCTGATCCTCTAAGCTATTTCAGAAACCGTAACTACAATCTTCTATGAAAATAGGACAACTGAATGCTGCGATTACTAAGTCTTTGATATTTCTGACCACTGATGGATATGAGCTGCTATAGACCTGCCCCAATGTACAATTTCGCTGGCTAGGCTCTAGCTGCCTACCCACAACCTGACTGGCTGACGCATGCATTGATATTTCAAAAGTTGAGAATTTCTCATCTTTTGATCGAGGCATCGGACCCACCGTAACACACCCAAACCGCAATTAATTTCCGCACCCCCATTCAAAGTCTGTGCAGACTGACACACTCGTCACGTACGTGTGAATGCACCGTAATGCTTTTGTAAGTCTTTAGTCAAGTCTTGCGCGAAATGTGTCATCTCATAATTATTTCCAACAACTAACAGCATCTTTTGTTATCTGTAGGCAGTCAATAGTGACCTGGTCAGATCTTGAATTTCTGTGAAATCTTCAGTCTGTGACTTAAACTCTAGCTTTTATAGTCTCATTAGCTTTTATAAAGTGATCATGGTGTATGACTGGAATTATCTCTCTATTTAATATGGAATCTTGCTTTACTACATAAAATAAGACAGCTGCTCAGTTTTAACTTTTAGCCATATTCAAATTCAAGGTTCTGAAAAACATGTCATGTCATCACATAACTGTGATATTTCTTTCTCAGCAGTAACATACAAAAATATAAGAAATACTCATAGCAGACTAAGACATGCAGACTTCATCTTCTGCATCCTAACATGATGACTTTCATCACAGTACTGCAAGGGTGCTCATCGCTGCTTTTTTGCAAGTACGTCTAATGGGCTCATAATTAGTTGGCCTGCCCTAATATCAGGGATTTTGTTTCTCTCTGGTCTATATCTACATGAGTGCCCTGCCACAAGAGAAGAGGAGTCTGGGTGCAAACAGGCAGAATCCAGATCCCCCCCACACACACACACACACACACACACACACACACACACAGGCACACAAACACTTTGGCCCACGACACCCATCTATTTATACCAGGGCCAAGGGGCAGGAGGAGGAGGAGGGGACAGGAGCAGGGGAAGAAGAGAGCCTGCGTGGGTAGGTCCTGTTACACATGCCAGGGGGAATGGCTGGGGCAAGCCGCAGGGGGATTCTGCTCAAAGTCAGACAGGCTGACCTCCCCGTCACCTCTGCATGAGGCAGATATTAGGCTTGCAAACATGTGCAAGTGTGAGTATGTGCGTGTTCGGACAGTTAAGAAACACTGAATTTATGGGTGCATGCATACATGCTGGAGTGCGTGTGTGGTGCTTCGCCTTTGCATTAATGCCTGTACGCTGGATGCACTTGCACACATGCAGCGCTCAGATCAACATGTGAGCATACATGTGTGATGGAGCGTGCGTCCACACACGCCTAAGTTCGTAACACTGTTTGTGTGTTTGCCTGTCAGGCGGTGAGATAAACTGACCTCAGTGACTTACCCCTCCCCATCTATCCCCCAGCAGAGCCATAAACATGCCAGGAGAAGAGGGCTGGATTAGGCAGACTTAGCTGATCCCAGTGCGGCCTTGTGGCCCCATCTTTGAATGTAAAAAGTGACCCTAATCATGATAATGACAGGGCACGCAGCAGGGGTTGACCAGACCACTCAGCCCAACCTTGCCAGCTGCTTCTCATCTCTCACACACAGTATATGCTCACATGTACACATTTGCATGCAGATAAACACACACTGAAGCAACTTGTTTTCACCTTTTTTTTTTTTTTTGTTACAAATGCATCCCAGGACACCTTAACCTTGACAACTTTTGTACAGAGCTCCTTCTTCGCTATATAGTATATTTATACCGTCTGTAAAAACCACAAATAGCAAAATAACTGCTTTTATTGACAGTGCAAACTATTATAATTTCCCACAATGCACTACCCCATCCCCAGAGCTGCTATTTCAACACACTGTTAATACTTGAGCTCTGATTTAGACCATTATTTCCATGTTTTCATATAGATCAGCTTAATTGTTTAAAACCAGCAACTGCACACTCTGGTGTTTACAGTATTAATGTCCTCTGAGCTGCACAAGCAGCAGCCTTCATTTGGATTTGTTTTTTTGTTTTTTTTCCAGGTTACATTGAGCCCAATTGCAGATCATGTTTCATAAACAGCATTAAAAATTCATCAAAAATGGCAAAGGCTTTACATAAACACTGCATATCCACCTGCTGACAGTTTACTGTTAATATTAACGTTTCAGAGCAACACTTTTGGTTTGAAATCATTCTATATGGAGGACCACTCTATATTTGAAAGCCAGCATTTCTACGTGCCTATTATGTAATTACAAAAACAACACAGTTTTATCAAATGTATGTACATGCTAATGTTTTGAACACAAGCAGTATGAGCTTATGGTGACTTTTAAAAGTAACTGGTTAGTTTAACAGGACAGATGCAGCAGAATCATCACAAATGTAGACGATGGATGTCTTTTAAATGTTCCGTCTCTTCAGTTATTCATTTCAGATACATCTAAAAGTTCACAATCTTAGAGTTTCTAATAGAAGCTGGTTAAAAATGTGCTGTAATGTGGCTGCTCGTGACCCACAGGGCCTGTGTCTATTAGAAGAAATGTCCAGTCCGGACACGTCTGCATGCCCGACTCTGCTCTGGCCTGACTGCAGGGCCCCCCCACCCCACCCACCTCTTCAGCTTGGGCAGTGCCCCATCGTGCCTCATCTGTCACTGGTTATATTTAGAAGGTGGGACAAATACCTTTCTGCCTGGATATGAACTTCAGCCGACAGACAGAGCGGCAAGTTTGTTACTTTCAGACTGGAGCTGAGTGCACTATGGGCAGCAGTTAAAGCTACAAACTACGACTATAAATAGAGCGCAGTTAGCATTGAAAAGCTTGATTTGGCAGCAGATTTTAAAGCCAGTATCTGCAGTTCCATGAGAGCTGCCAGAATAAAAAGGGGGGAATATGCAGCAATAACGCCTGATAAAAGAGATTTAATACTTAGAGTGAATTGTGGAAGAATAATGATGAATGTCTGTGGTTTCCTCTTCGAATAGGGCAACATTTCTGCCTGGAAGTGTTTGTGTGTGGGTATATGTGTGACAGTGACTCGTGATGCAGCCAGTGTGTGATATGTGACCATGTTGCACTGCCATCTGCTCTATATAACCGTAAACAAATGCAGGCGGGCCAGATTCGCAGCGAGGCCTAGGCTGGGTAAGTGTCTTCGTGCGTTGGTCTCTGGGTAGAAGGTGCACCCCAGAAAGCGGCCACGGTTATGCAATGGCATTCAGAATTCATTCCACAAACACAATATGGACGCCACTCTGTCCCATAAGCGAACACGTGGCTAGATTAAGGAGCGAGTATAGCCAAAGGGGACAGAGTCCATTTTGAACTGTTAACAAAGTCCCCGACTGCCTGTCTCAACAAGAACTTGCCTGTGACAGGCCTAAATAGGCCAGCTTTCACTGCTGGAGGGACCTCTGCTATATTTTGCACCTTGTGTCTAAATCGGATACGCGGCGGCAGAGAGACACTCTGAGAGAGAGAGGGAGGTCTCCCAGCATCATTTCAAGCCCGAAACAGAAACGTCCAGGTGTTCGTTTGTGTGCAGATTGTCTGTTGTCAGATTGTCCGATTTTTTTCCCCACAGAAGACATACATTTTCATACATGCTGTAGGGCAGATGACTGTGATTCCTCCATGAAATGACTTTAAATGTGTAATTTGGTTATTTTGAAGCAGTTATGAGTGCAGTGGACAGAGATCACAGCCCTGTCAACTCAGAGAATCAGAGAGAAATTCTTTACTAGGCTAAAACTTTCTAATCTCATACAGTGATCTGATGACATGGATTTTTAAATTATTTCTCTTATAAAGTAGACATTTTACACCAACTAGGTCCATGCCACACAATCGATTATAAAAGTTATGAATTTTCAGTTTGAATTGTTTAAGATAATAAAACTTTGCTCCTTTATTGCACTCAATTTGAGCGCTATTAAGAAAATGAGAGCACTGTGACCATTGTCTACTGCAGATTAGACACTAACTACTCGTACAAACCCCAGAAAAGGAAAAAAAACAAAGCAAAACAACAGTTTTAACCGAGCAATTGTAAGCAAAATTACAAGTAATTCTCCAAAATAAAATGTGGGTCAAATGACCAAAACCACAGAAGAAATCATCTTACCTTTTCCAAATAACGTTTGCTACCTTACTTTGTGTGACTATCGTCTACGTTTAGCAATGGGAAATCAAGAGGAAAGCAGCATCAGACACTTACTGAAAGCTGGATACAGTATCTGTAGTCCTAAGATCGAGAGGAGGATCTTTATAACATCTGCACATGTAATCAAATGCCTGGCGCATGCAGAGTTCAAGCTAGTTACTGTAGCTAGAGGCTGCAGGGTGGGGCCAGGGGTTACTAAGTGCATATGATGCAGGCACATTCGGAGCTGGAGCTGTGGCCCCAGCCGTGCACTGTGCTCGGGCTGCAGACAGGTATAAAAAGCAGAGGGATAAAAAAAAAATTTATCACACGCACTGGCTCTAGAAAAGTATTAGGAGACAGGTTGTATTGGGAGAACAGAAGGGCTGATGGAGGGTGGAGGGGACGACGCTTTGGCCTCTGCCAACACGTTTGCCCCATATGATAAAGAACCGTTTATAAGGTCCACCCAAAGCCAACTTTTCAGAGAAAATGAGGTGTTCCTGCAGTCAGCCAGGAAACAGTCAAGCATCTGTCCACATGAACAAGACGCTCTGAGCATTCTTTTGTACATTGGACAACAGCTTTCTCCCGATTCTTATTACTCCTCTCGGTTTATTTTAATTTGCTCCTTAGCCCCGGCGTCCAGTTGCACCCACTTTTTTCTCTCCCGTTTTACTCTGTCCCTCTCATCCTGCTACCTGACTACTTTGGCAGCGATACACAAAATGGCGGCGGGGAGCTGAGAGCTGGAACGCACAGAGTGGAAGCCATTTTCTAACAGATCCAGGACCCGGCACAGGGAGAGTCCAGACTTCCACTGTGAACAAGATTAGACCGAGGCTCTTTTCTATGCACTTAAAGATGGTGCTTGTTTTTTTGTTTCTGAATGGGCTGCACTAATCAGCTTTTGGGACAACTTGGACTTTTATGTGGAATAAAGCCACAATATTCAGGAATTATGATTTAATATAATACAGGTTCACATTTATAAAGAATCTCAAAGAAGACAAACAAAATAAAACCTAGATGATGCAGTTACAGGCCATGCATGTAACAAATGAAACTTGCATATTATCTAATCACTAACACTGTCTATTTACATGTGATATAAGACAGAAATGGCATTGCATTTTATCTTTGTGTAAATAAATATAAATTAACAATAAATCATGGTACTTACGATGCCGTGATCGCAATTCTGTGTCATGCGTGACGCCGACTGTAACCCATCTCAGTTCCTGCAAAAAAAGGGGGAGACAAAATGAAATTACAGACCAAAGCAATGAAGAGAAGCAGAAACATCCAGCGTGACGAGTTAAGGATCCCACAGCAGCAGCAGAGGGTCTACAAGGGTCCTCTCTTCGTAGCCTGTTTACTAATAAGATCGCCCTACAGCTTTGCATGGCCAAGGAAACTCATTAGCGGAACATGTAACACGCCGCACCCTCTCTGCCGGCCTGTACGTCAGCCAACTCTCGCTGCCGCATGCTCACCCAACACCAACACACAAGCTCCACCGTGGCCTCGGCTTTGCCCAGAATCACCCACTCGCTGCGTACGTGCACACATTTTGGCAGGCTGCGTTACTGAAAGCCCACGGTGTCATGTGCGTGGGCAAAGTGGAGCATCTGCGTGTACTTGTGAGCATAACAAGTGACTTTCTGCACATGCGGCACAGTATGTTCGGTTCACACGCGAGGGCATGCGCAGGCTGTGCAGCGTTAATGTATGGGGTGGCTTTTAACATGGGCCCGTGTTATCTTGTGCTAATATACGCATGCGGACCCAACACAATCGCGTGGAGGTGGAAGGCACAAAAGGCAGCAGAGATAGTTGAGTCCAGTCAGATATCAGACTGTAGAAAAATGGACAAAAGGAGTTGTGAAGGCTGTCTTCCAGCAGAGGAAGGACGCTGCCAATTGAAGGGCTCCATTCATTACTGTTAAGGATGATAACCCTTGTGGTAGGATGTTAATTGCAGCCCAGGACATATTTTTGCGAGGAAGGGTCTTTTATATTTTTGTTCCTAACATTTGTAATTACGGTGCAGTACTTTGGATTGCTGCCAGCACATGTTTACGGGCTCATGAGTAACCCAACTCCCCCGGTCCATAGAGAGAGATTCATGTCCGAGCCGTGCACTCGCTGCCCTCTGTGTGCAAGTGTGGGTGTGTTGTTTGTGTGTATATACATGTTGATGACTCATGAAGCTGGGGTGAGTATGTGCAGAAGCGATAGTCCGCAATATATGAGTTTATGCAACATGGATGGTATTGTGGAAAAACCCAATATCTACACCCTAACAAGTGCTTTAAAGGAGACTCTTCAGCTGACACAGTTTTCTGGGGATTAAATGAAATGTTGGTGACATGCTTTTGACAAAACACCACAAAGAGATAATAAAATAGCTCCTTTTCCCCACATCTTTACTGCTCTGCTCATGGCCACAGGTTTAAGGGGATGGAGACAACTACTTGACTCCAATCTGCATGTTGTAACTCTAGAATTAAAGCTTTGAACTACCCAACATGACGGGAGTACGATACCCATAATATAGAGAAATTAGCGTCCATAGGGTGGCAGCACACTCGTTTGGGACTCAATTTTAGCGCAATGGTGAAGACAAAATGGGGAAGAATACTGATGTGCTGAACGCAAGGCAAAACCGTCTCACTTTTGAGTTGAAGAAATACATTTTGTTGCAGTTCTTTCACTGACCATTAGGTGCTGGCTCTAAAACAGAGCAAATCCCCATTGACTCCCAAGTTAAAATAGCCAACTTTGCAACAGACAGAACATATTTACAACCTGGTACAAAAATAATTAGATGTTATATCCATGACAACTGTATGGGGAGGACGGGTGAATTTTTTTTGTGCCACATCAGATAAATTTATATTAAGCAATAAAGCTGACCAATCAGAGGCGCGGATTCATTTGATGTGCTTGAAAGAGAACTGGTCATTGGCTCTGCCATTGGCTTTCACAGCTCTGTAACGCCTCTTTGCAACATGACACTGGGTGTTTCAAGGAAAACTGGGCTACAACAGCTCTCTGTAGAAATCAATGAGTGATGTGATTGGATGTTTCGTCCATCTATATATGTCTATGGCTGAACTTCTCAAAAAACTCCAGACTATATTCCCGTCAATTCTGCAAGAAGAATATCAACACTGAGAGTTGTAAACCGAGTACTTGAGAAATTTTTGCTTGTAAGACGTGGGATACGGTCAAGAGTTTTACTATGTGTTTGTGTCTGTTTACGCACACATTCAGCTGCATTGTGATGTTTCTTGATTTCATACTACATGAGCAGAATGCGTAATACTGGAGGTCTTCGCTTGGGGGCAGAATACAGAGCAAAAGTCAAAAATACAACCATACAAAAGACAAAAGGGAGGGAAGAACTTATTCTACTTGTTGTTGCGGACACACCCAGAAAAAAACATACTTAAACCAGTATGTACTTTAAAATGTTTGGCAATCTATAGCATCAAGCTGCCTCCCTAGTTCAACACAACCAACACAACTCACAGCAAGCAGTTATATATAAAGGCTGTAACTTTCACTTGTGGGCAGCTGTTGCTCAACCTATACTACCGTTCAAATGAATACTGCATCTAACATACATATATTCTTCATACATATATACATACGCATATTTTTTGGAAGACACGCACAACCGATGTGCTAAACAAACACAGGATGCACATGGCAGCCATGATATGTTTGCATACACGTTCTTACCAGCAAGTATATTCCAGGGCTAAGGAAACAGAACTCACATTGCTTTGGGTTTTCCAGATTTTCTCCGCTATGACTTAGTCCAAACAAAGTTGACTGTCAGTGCTCTCTGGAATTTTTAGGCTGGAATTTTTTGTGAGGTTCAATATTCTTCAATATTCCTCTCCATTTTTTCCTTGCCCTTGCACTAAATCAGCCATTTCCAAAACAGTGGAATTTGCTAGTTCTTCATAATGATGTTGAGGCGTGTCCAAAGCCCAAAATAGAGCATGCTGCCACCCAATGGATAACATTTTTTCCGGTACTCAGGTATCACATATTAGAGTGGAGGAAAAGATGGAGTGGCTGAACAATTTTATTCAGGGCTGCATCTATGATGTCACAGTACCCTGCAGATCTGAATGACTCACTAAATGAGAAATATTCAAATCCATTCCACTGCAAACAAACTGACAGCTTTGTGTTACATTGTTGTTTTGACTATGTACTGACTGCAAATAATCAAAGAAGTTGTCTCAAGAACAGAAACAAAGGGGTTTTTTTGGGGGGGGGTTTCATATGCCCCCTTTAAACAAATTGATATCTATTCACAAATCTTTTCAGGTTGTAATTGCAGTTATGAAGTACATAAACACACAGAGCTGTATCACACAGTGGAAATCAATAAAAAACAATATAAAAAATAAGGATAAATGGAAGGGATTGACTGTATTTTGAAAGTTGGAGAGCTGCAGGCAAGCCTTTTCAACACTTCCAATTTTACCTCCAAGTGGAAATATGTTGCTGATCCTGCAGTTTCTCCCCGACTAAATAGCCTTGGCGACAACAGAGGCCAAGAGCTGAAGAAATATATGAGTGCTGGAAAAGAAAAGTTGAGCGGCTGCAGTTCACTGTTATCTGGAATATCACTTTGCCTGGCAGGTAGATAAAACAAGCATCTGTCCTGACGATGTGTCCTGAGAGAAACGCACACGTGATGCTGTAGACCGAGTACATATTTAATGCACTTGAATGGTCGAGAGGCAAAGAAACTATTGGGTTACAATTTAACGATTTCAAAGGTTAATCTGCTTGGCTGTCAGTCAGAACTCTGACAATGTCCCCTGAGAAAGATGTTTAATTGCTCAGTTTTTAACAGCACGTCTCTACAAGTGTGTAACAACATCATCATCGGACAAATAAACTGGACAGAAAAAGAAAACACTTCGACTTCAGTCAAAGAGCTCGTGATGTAAAGCAGCCGTGTGAAAGTCACACAGGTCTTGTTTCAGAGTGTCTGGAGGGAGAGAGGGATAGGTATAGGGAAGGAAAATCTACATCATCTGTCACCCCTGAAACTTTCCCCTGGTCCAATATTATGTCATTATGTCTGTGCTTATGGTCTCTGTGGAGTTACTGTGGTTTTGAGGATAAATTACATTTGACACTCCCAGCTGAAATCCTGATTAACACAGGGAGAATAAAATGTCCAACCCTCACTTGTCAGCATGGTAATAGACTAATGGCTTCCATGTATGGTGAGAGGGGTGAAAAGCAGGCTTAGGGTGTTGTGCACATTTGGATGATATACATGTAAGTACATCACCATGTGAGGCTGTAATAATGTTGTCTATTGGGCCTTGAATTCCTTCGCTTTAGTGCAATAACCTCAGCACTTCCGCAGATGACTGCAAGACCAAATATGCAAGTCCTTGTGTGTGTGTGTGTGTGTGTGTGCGCATGTGTGTGTAGGTCTTGGCCTCTTTGTCCAGCCTCTCTCTTTATTCAAGCCTGGCCTACTTTCAATTGTACTGTGGGGTTGATCCACAGCCTGTAGTGGCCACTGCGGATCCACTCATCAGCTCTTTCACATTCGCAGCACAGGAGGGTAACAGCAAGCCTGGTTAGCCTCTACCACAGAAACCTGATCGCGCTGGACTGGACTAAAAGAGATTTGAACGTTGGTTTTTCAGCAGATGGAACAATTGCCAAAAGCTGAAAACAGATGCTACAGTGATTAAGTACAGTAAAATGTAACTGCATCACACGGTTCTGGAGTAGTGACCTTCAGAGGCGCTAGGCTGCCAAAGTAGAGTATTTCAATCGAGCTTCATCTCTTTCCAGCCTTTGCTAATCTGCCCTTTGGTCTAACTTGGCCCCACTTTGTACGGTCTGTCAGTAAAAAATACAGGATCTAAAAGTAACATGGGTATCCATATTTAATTTGCCACATCATTCACATTAGTCAACCGTTTTTCCAGCGATTATTAATTTATTGGAAGTTGGAGAATGTATCTGCTTCACCATTTCTGATCCTGGTAGTTTATCTTGATTATATTGTCCTTTAACCAGAAAGAAATACATATATTTGAGTTGAATATAATTCAAAAAAACCACATGGTTATCAAGGAATACACATTGCATCATTTCCACTCAATAAATACGCAGTATATGAAAAGAGATCAAATTTTACAACACTACATGCATTTTTGGACTGGCAACAGGGAGAGTACTGTCAGTAAAATGTCTAATCCCGACAGTATGCTGGGTTTCTCATTTAAGTTCACTTAAGACACCACCCTGAGGGCGCTTTAGTGGTCCAAATAAAATCAGCTTCATTTAGAAGACAGAAAAAATGTATTTAGAGTGAGTGCTGACTTGCTTGGCCCACACTCACAAGAAGTCTGGAGTTCATGTTATCCAGCAGGAAACAAAAAAAAAAAATCACAAAATCTAGAGTACCAAGTTTTATTCACTGAACAAACAGAGGAGAGCGTTGGTGGCTTATGGTTGTGTTGTATTTGTGGATGACTCATTTCAACTGAGCGCTGGCACATGCCCTAAACCACACACTCAAATGCTCAAATAGTTCAGAGACATACAATAGTCTGTACAGTACAGTCCGCTCTGGTAATTAAAAAAAATAAATAAAAGAAAAAAAAATAAACAAACAGCAGACGAGTCTCACACCCCACCGCCTTTAATTTAACCGTATTACTGTTGTCTGTAATAGGATTTTAAATATTAATTATGATTAATTCAGATAAGAAGCAATGCCTCAGGGTGACAGTTTGTAAGAAAATAGGCTGTTTTATACTCATCTACAAGGACAGAATTTTTCTGCTTGTAAGATTATTAAAAAATTACAAATTGGGAACAGTTAGGATTCGAAACAACTCCCTGACACATTAATCTGAGGACAAAAGTAGGTAAGTATGAGGGAAAATACTAATTTTCATAATTGGCATGTTCACAAATTTCAAAACTTGTCAACCTGATTAAGACTTAAAATAATCAAGATTAAAAATAACAAAAACTAATATATTGTCCTGTGGCAAGTGTGTGCATGCACTGTTTTACTACAAACAGACACACACACACACACACACACACACACACACACACACACACACACACGGTAATCTGTCAACCATTTATTTATTCTCCACATCAAATTAAATGCCGTAAAATTACTGCATCTGTCACCGTGATTTTAATTAAAGCGCCCTCCGACAGTTTGAAAACTTTACTGCAAAACTTTTAAAGTCATACAAAATATATATATTCCTCACTGTACTATATTTGCAGCTCAGAAAAAAAATCACGCTTTCTATTTTTCAAGCTGAAACCACAGAAAAATTACAACTGAACACTATACCTCATTTTAAAGTCAACATTTTCAACTTTGTACTTTGTTTAATGCTTTGTATAATTTTGTAGTGCTTCCATTTGTTAATTCCATTAAAAATGTTTGAAAAATGTCACCAAAAATTAAGAGATATGTTCAAAAATAAATATATTAACAAACACTTTTTAAAATTCAGATTTTCCCTGTCAGGTTCAAGTTCAAGGCTACAGCCATGTTTGAATTTAACTTCCTATTTTCACTGCTGTTTATTTTTTACCCTTTTTTTTTGCATTTATGAAGCACTGTTATGTCTGTAAAACTGGACATAAAAGCAGACTAAAAACAAATGAAATGTACTAACGGATGAAATGGGTTTTATGTCTTTTTTTGTGTTGATTTAATCAATCAAAAATTTACACTTGTGCCGGTTTGTCTCAGAAAACTGAAAATGATGTTGTGAAAGGGCACAAACAGATGCAAAATGTCATGAAAATAGTAATAACTTACATTGAGGAGCTCGAAAAATATTTTACGACTTAATTACATGAGTATATGTCGTCCGTGTCAGTATATGTATGTGTGTGTGTTTTCTATTACTGGCTTTGTTGTAGCTAAATTAAAGCAGAAGTTTGTGCAGAACATGTCAGTTTGGGCTGAACCAGGCTATCGGAGCACTCAGGTATACTTTCACGGAGAGAAAATGCTAGAAAAGCCTCACCACCATGCCATCTGCCTCTCAACATGCAACCTTCATCTGGACTCCTGCCATCCACTGCCAAAAAGGCCTTGAGAGGGGGTAGGTCGGGTGGGGGGTAGTGTGATACTCTGCCAGCTTACTGTAAGCAGAGCTCATACTGATATGCATGAGCTCAACTACATACTGATGAAAAAATCGGAACCTGAATCTTGAATTAGCCAACAGCTCTGAGTGCTATCAGTCTGTCCTTCTGCATGTACGAGCAACATCAGTCTGTCGTTCACATACAGGCAACATCGGTCTGTCCTTCTACGTGTACAAGCAAACGAATATGTGACCATTCAGAGGATAAATGTGCATTACAGATCAGAAATGGAATATTTTTTTTATACGAATAAACCTGGTGTAGGGAAGCACTTATTTAAAATCAAAATTATGAAGAACAATCTGGTCACACTTTAAATGATGCTACAAAGTGTATCTGGATTTCAAAAATGCCACATCAACGCCTTATGTGCACCCCCAGTTTTTATTTATTTATTTGAAAAGGTTATTCCAATAAAAAGGCAGATGTGCTTTAAAATAAAATAGATTTTAAATTCAGAGTAAAAGTATGCGTTAAACTGTTTTGTTTTTTTTGTTTTTTTTTGTTTTTTTTTGGAGGGGGGTGTAAAAGCAACCTGACTTGTGAGCCAGACTTGGTGCCAGCTCAGGATAATTCTTCCTTCACGTGATGCTTTCATCTGTAGCAACTTGATTAAAGTTCCAGTTTCAGAACACTTTTCATGCACTTACAGCGAAATGTTGCTGTGCAGAACACGAATCCCATAAAATCCTGCATTCAAACGCACACACACTCACTCTTTCTCACAAAAACACACACAGAGTGAAGTTTTGTATTTGTTCTCTGCTACTATAATGGTCTACAATAAAATACACGCATAGTAAATACTTTTTGCAAAATTACATTTAATGTATGTAGATACTGTGGAAAGGCCGCTCTTACGAACACCAAATTGACCAATGTGAGCGGTTCACTGCGTACCTTCCTTCGTACTCTACTGTTTCATACTGAGGCACATAAAATTCCTCCATAACTGCGGCCCTCCACTCATCCACTGGTTACCATGAAGTGGGATTATCTCAACACCTACCAAAGTGCCATTTATTGAGTTTTGTTTGTGTATCGTTGAATAACGAACAGAATTTTCCAGAGGAATGCGCACGGTTTCAGAAAAACGCTCTTCAACCAGGCCAAGAGACACACACATGAAAACACATTTTACTCACTGGTTTCTTTCAGATGGGAAATGTCCAGTCAGGATGCGATTTTCAGCAGCTCTCCCTCGCTTTGATCCACATCTCTGTTAAGAAGAAGAGAAAGGCGATAAGCACTCGCCTGGTGCTTCTTGCGAGCGCTCAGATGGGGTCTCGGCTCCAGGCTTGCCGCCTCTTTCACCCGCGGTCTCAGGCCTGAGCTCAGTGCTGCGCGGCTCACCCGCCTCCAGCGAGCTCCAGGCCTGGCTAAGGCCTGAGACAATGAGAGGCTCTCTGCAAGGCTCCGGCTAAGCCTGTCTGCCAGTTAACAAGTCTCTGAATGAGGAATGTTAGCAAACAGACAAACTGTCTGATGCATGCAAATAGCACAAGCAGTTCAGTCACAGCCTTTGCTGAGCACATGAATAATTCAGCGGTCTATATGCTGCTCTCCCACATCACTCCCTGTTTCTTCCTTAAATCAAATGCCTTCACTGGATATAAGAGAGTCAAAGTATTCAAACCTCTGTTTCAGCAACAGCTTTGGTCATAAAAAAAAAACAACAAAAAAAAACCCAAAACAGTTTTAATACTTCATATCAACATGCAATAACAACACAAACTGCTCAAGCAGGGGTCCAACATACTCAGTAACATTTTGCCGCAACAGCTAGAAAATTTAGCAATTAGAACATTTTCTTCTCTCGTTGCCTTTAAATGTCTTTTGCTTGGAGTTGGCACCTGTCCCAGACAGAGCTCCGGCTCAGCACACCACTCATACCAGTGTTAGGAGAGCGAGACGGTGTGAAACAGAGAACAAGGGTGAGTGAGAGGCACAGAGAGACAGAGAAAGGCAAGACACGGGGAGGAAACACAAGATGGAGCACAGAAAGAAGAGCAACAATGTACGGCATTTCACGCCAGGCCAAATGGCACTGCTCATCATGGGACATTTCTGTAAAACACACTTGTGTGCCATGCTTAAGACTCTGGCCACATTCTCTAAATTGCCAATCCATGGCGGTGATCCGCACCTCGAGCCCACCACGAGCAGGTCCGCCATCCAGGTGGAGAAACACGGCCTCGACAAATGTCCAAGAAACCAAATAAATATTACGAGAAACCCCTCAGCGGACTGGAGGAAAAACAAGGGAGATGCGGTTGTTTTTTTTTTACAAAAAAACAAAAACAAAAAAAACAATGAAAAAACATAAAAACTGAAGAAATAACACCAAAATCCAAAGTGATGCCGAAAAAAACCCCAAAAGAACTGCACACCAAAAGTATGAAAAGCCCACAAAAAGCAACTTGTTGCCAGGTTTTGCAGAGCTGCTGTACAGCTAGTTGGAGGCAGAGGGTTAAAATCCAGCAAGTAGTGAGAGAGAGAGAAAAAAAAAAAGCTCCATCTATGGAAGGGCGGGCTGTGGGGAGGCCCTGACTGTAGAAATAGCTGCATACTTTTTTTTTTCTTTTTTTCCCTCGCAGAGCTTAAGTCTCCCCCTTGCGTGTGGCTGGAGCAGAAAGAGGGGAGCGACCGAAACAGGGAGAGAAAAAGAAGGGAAGTAGAGAGGAACGAGTAGAAGGAGGCAGAAGAAGAAGAAGAGGAGGAGCGCAAAGTGAAAGGAAGAAAAGCTCAGCTGATGGTAAAATAGGAGGTTGCAGAGGAGCGCGCGAACCAGTCACTTTTTCATCACGTCCAACACGGCAAGGAACTGTATTTATGCTGAGAACGCGAGAGGAGAAGGAAGGGAGGAAGGGAGGGAGCATAAGATGGCCGGGAGACGTATGCACAGAAAGGAAGAGAGAGAGGGAGAGTGGGAGGGGGGAAAGCACGACATGTGGGAGGGGTGGAGGACCAAGAATGGCACAGATATCCACTCCTCCAGCAGCAGCGCGCAGTCGCAGTGCTGCACACTCATACGCCATACTGGGATACACTACAGTACCCCAGCCTTACTGTATACCAGCCACTGAAAAAGACACAGAATGGAGGATCTCTGAAATATGAAACACTCAGAGAGTTTTTCTGAATTATTAACCTCAGCTCTTACTGTACTCTTGTTCTGTACTCACTGAGGCACATGCACACTCGGAGTTAACATTAACTCTTTGGCACGCCACAGTGAGGACGGCGAAGGCTCAGAAAAGAGCAGTGGGGCTACGAGAAGCACCGACAGTGTTAAATTCAGCAACATGTGGCCGAGAACACACCGATAGGAACACCCCCCCCCATCCCACCCCTCCTTGCCCCAGCGAGCCGAGGCAGAACCCTTGCAGTTAATGTGGCCCAAAGTCAAAAGATTGATAAGCATTTTTTTTTCTTTTTTTTTTTTTCTTTTTTGGAGGGGGGGGCAGACTCGGTTACTTTTCCTCTAGAAAAACCAGCTGCCACTCGCCCACTTTCTTGACATCCATAAGTACTCAAACTGCCTCGAGAAATGCCGTTTTGTCCCGTTTTAGGAGTGCGAAGGGAGACACATAAGTCTGCACAACCTGTCCAAACTTAACCCCCACGCACAGATTTACACGATTTCCAGTGCAGGACAGGAGCAGAGGGGGCTGTCTCCTCCATCTTAGACTGTATTGATTATTCTTTGCTCTCACACATGCTGGCTCTCTGTGCCCCCCCCTCCTCTGTCCCTCCCTCCCCTCTGTCTGTCTGTTCTGCCACCTTCTCTACTCAGCGATCAGCATTTGGCTTTTTCCATTTGTGGCAGATTACTGTAACGCTATTGTACAACAACTTCCTGCCTCTTTTGGCCAAGGTTCTTAAAAACTGCAAAGGCTAGAGCTCGTGGCTTAAACTTTCTCCCACCGGCCTTGAACTAGAAGAGCTCTATGTGGCAAGAAAAGAAGGAAGGGGGATATGTAAAGTGTCTGTTGCAGAGGAACTATTTTGATTTCATTTCTGCTTTATAAACTGCTGAGAGTTAAAGAGGGCAAGAGGGGACTACATGCCTAGCAGAGACAATGGGAGGAAAAAAAAGAAGGTGGGGGTTAAATCTTTTTCTTACTTTTACTACTGTGAAAACTTTCTGTTGATGTTGGTGGGCGCTGGGTTTTTTAGTGGGGCTTCAAGCTCAGCTAGATTTGTCTAACATGGCTGCTTCTGCTTCAGGCTGCTTTCTCAGTTCGGCCACCACCCCGTTTCTCTCCGGCTTTCTCACTAGTCTCCACGAGAACTACCCTTCCCTCTGAACAGTGCTTTTAGTAAAAAAAAAAAAAAAGGAAGAAAAAAAAAAAAGAAATAGGTGGCTAAAGACGATGTGATGCCTGAATTATTTGCACTAATAGTGAAAGAAAGTATTGGAGCTCATTTGTTCCTGTTCTCGTTCCCTAAAATGAGACACGAGCTGGGTTCAGGCGTCTGGATTGGCATGGGGATATAGGTGCCTATTAGAAGGAGTGCAGTTGTACGTCACATCTCGCCATGCGTTTTTAGCCAATTGAAAAACCCATGACTTCATTACGGCGTGAATGTATAAAGCTGTCATGTGTATATGTTGAGTGACCTTATTTGGGGAAAACCTGGATCATGGAAGAGAATATGATCAAACTCTGAGGATTAAACGAAGCCGCTCAGGGAGAGACTTTTTTTTTTTTTTTGCTTCGTGTGCATATGCTGCACTTTGCAGTGGCGTAAAGTTCATTCGAGGATACAGTTTTGGCTTTGGGAGTGCTGCCAAGTTCTCTTCACTGAGCTCCTCCAGATTCTTCTTCTGTTGCATGCTCCAATTATTCATCATGTCTTAGACTTCTTAACGTGACGACGAATTAAAAGAGAAATTCAAAGTTTGCACTGCTTTTGCAACTTAGTAATATCTACTTATGTGTATATATATATATACTGTATACA
>JBAMYA010000021.1:2575680-2586210 GCA_037176975.1 Arrhamphus sclerolepis | reverse complement strand
TATCTATCCATGTGTGTGTATATATATATATATATATATATATATATATATATATACATATACGGACACAAAGTAAATATAATAGCAGAAGCATATAGTTTTTATAAATGTGTTTTTACACTGCTGACAGAAATTAGTTGTAACTGCGCATGATGTTATATCTTATTCAGATGAAACTCAATTTTACCTTGTATAGCTAATAGAGTGATCAAATAAATACAGTATAACAATAACAGTATGAAAATGGATAAACACACAGACTTGAAGGGGCACTTTTTAAATAGGGCAGAGGAGGAACAAGGGGTCTGGGCTAAAGCCTTCAATGTTTCAAGACCCTAAAAACACCCCTGCTGGCAACTAATGCTATAGGCTTTTCAAATTCCTCCTGCTCCGTATATTCACCATGTAAGTGAATATAAAGGAATCACAATCCACTCTGCTGAGCCAAACTGCTTTTTTTTTCTCCACTTTTTTTTGTTTGTGTAAAAATTTGTGACATTCTGCGGAATGGGGACTGACCCATGTGGGTCCATGCATCAGTGACCTGTTATAGCCCTATTTAAAATGGTAAAAGTGATCCTTTGTCATTAATGTGTAAAGTTGTGAGAGACTTGATTTTAAGTCAAACCAAATGATCTCCTACTCACCCTCAACAAGTGGTTATGGTGCCTAAGCTAAACCAAACTGCGGGTGCAAACAAAACTAGAGAAAAAGACAAAAAAAACAAACGAAAACAAAACGAAGCATCTTACATGGTCTCAACAAGAAAATGCAGTTTGTTGCTGGCACACATTTGTGCATGTTGGTTGCTGCTTCAAATACTGCAGAGGTGGTATGTCAGGGCACTAATGTATCACTCGAGGATAAGAAACATGGTTATTTGTGTATATGGTTATCACAAATGGAAAACATTTTACTGCGGTGATTGGGCTGATATTCAAGATGCTATACAATCCTGTGAATTATGAAGAGGATACAAAATTCTAAATTAATCCAAAATGTCTATACAGTATGCTTAGACTGGGTCATCCATGTCCAAACAATTTCAGACACCAAGACAGGATGTAGCATGGCTATATCTGACGGCAGGAGACATCAGAGAAGCAGACAGAGATATGTACTATCAGAGATAAGTTAATTTAACATAAGTTGACAGACAGAAAACTACATGGCAACTATTTTTATTTTTAAACTGTTGATTTTGTGGTTCCAGCTCTTCCAAAATTAATAATCACTGGTTCTCTCTGTTGGGTTTTGCACTGTTTGAAGACAATATGGAGTTGATAGATATGTAAATAAGTGTATTTTACTATTTTAGGTGGCACACATAAAAATGGTTATCTATAAATAAATCAAGGATTATTAATTCAAATGAACTGTAGCTCTTTTCGCCAATTTACATAATGTTAAGACTCAAGGAGCTTCTAAAATCCTGTGTATCTTTTTTTTAAACAATTATTTATGGGCTTCAAATTTTATTCATTTCTTTTTTTTAAATACAGGTAACAAAAACATGTTGATTTGACATGGTTTGATTTTTCTTCCTCGCAAAAATCCCCCAAAAAACACATTCTTGTCTGTCGTGCCCTTTCGAAAGAAACACATGATCCCCCCCCTGGCCTTTTCAGCGCTCCAGCTCTCTTTCCAGTTGCTATGAGACACTCCAGCTGAAGCCAAGGCTTCCACAATTCATTACTGGAGGAACAAAAGCCAAAGCACTGGACAAAGCAGGGCAGACCAACTCCAACCAGCTCCCACTTAAAACACACATCACACCGCTGAGTGCTCTGCTGACATACAAATGGTCAATTCAAGACCACCACCTCCCACCCCTCCTACAAAAAAAAAAAGATCCTTTTTTTTCTTTTCCTGCAGTGCAAGGGGTATAGGATGACAAACATGTCAACAGGTCTAAAATTTCTCACATTTAAGGAAAACCTGAGACGTTATTTCTTATCAGTGTCAATAAAGTTTTGAATGGCTCCAAGAATGACTTTTCTATACGGCATCAAAAATCTAATTTTGATGTTGCTGTGCCAAAAAACTGAATGGGCCATGAAGCACCACCAGTTCAACATCACCTGTCTCTGGCTTCCCACCAGCTCCGCTTCACCAAATCATGAAACATCTCTTTTCCCTCCAACCAATCAGATCTCAATCTTTGGCTGTTCTCAAGCAAAGAAAGAAAGGGGAAGGCCAATGAGTAATGGCCCTCCTCCTTCTCGTTGTGTTCCACACAAACACACACACACACAACAATCGCCATGTGAGAAATGCCAACAGACGGGTAATCAGTCATTGTAATTAGGCTTGCTGCCGTTCCTGAGCCTTCATAATTCAGCCTTGAGTTCGGAGACGTAGGTAGCGAGAGCCCAGCTGCTGCCTGCCACAGCCCACCACTGGCTCAACCAAACCTCAACCCTGGCCACTCCCTTTCTGCTTCCTGCGATTGGGGCTGGCGGGTGGGTGGGTGGCTTGAGGGGGGCAACAAAATTATAAGGGGGATGGCTGACTGCAAAATGACCCCCCCCCCCAACCATGTCCCTCTCATTCTTTCCTTTCACTGCATTGCAGTTTCTTTCCCCTGCATGACAGCAGGTACATTGCAAAGTGAGAGGACGGGTGGTGATCTAAATTTGTTTTAATGAACATTGGAGCTTATGTCATTTCCAGCATAACTTTATCTGAATTTGAATTCAGGAGCACAGAAGTGTATTTTCCGTGCTTTTTCTAGTAACTGGACCCCTTGGATTCACAGAACAGACATGGCTCAGTCTTTTTTCACTCTGGAATTCACAGCTAAACAGGAAGCTACGTATGTCAGTATTTTGAAGAGATTTATTATATTTGCTTACAGGCTGTGGCTGACTCTGAAACTGGCTCAGCTTATTGTGTAGGACCTGAAGTTTTATTGGCAGTGAAATGAAGAACTGCAAGCCAAAATAGACAATAAAGCAGAATGAAGAAACATGCCAAATTTCTGGGGCAATTCAGTACAGGGGCTCATTTTTCCAAAATGATTCACACTGGAAAGAAAAAAAAAACACATTTCCTTGTCCTTAGATGAACTTAGTGTGCTCTCAGTTGGCTTTACATGGAAGCAGTGGGGGAGGGAGGAGAATGTGCGCGCGCACAGTCACACAAATACGCGCATGAGCATGCACATAACCACATTAGCTATTGCTGCCGATTCTCGCTCACTGTGGAATAAGGTAGCATAAATAAAAGCTTCAAACACACAAAACATGCACAACGTCATGAAAACATTTTTAAAGACACGGGAAAACCACAGACAGCGATTCCCAAAAAATGAGAGAATGAGTGCTGTTTTGCACAATGCTGTCCCGTTCATAACCAACTTCAGGCTATAGGACGAAAACCGTCCTTTTAGTTTTCAGTGCCATGGAATTTTGAGGAAACAGGAAGGACTAAACACAAGGTTTAGTCCTCCCTGTGTCCTTTGGCTCATTTATTAGTTTCATTAGCTCCACTGCCTGACACTGTTCACCTGCTCCCACGCTAGGATGACCGTCAGCTGTGATGCAGAAAGGCAACAGGAAAATATGTCATGAAGCTGATTTTTGATAAACCGCTGAGCTAATGTGAAAAGCCGAAGCAACAGTCTCTTCAGTAAATGGCATCATGCCTAGTGGCTGCTACAGCTATTCAAAAGCCATTTTCTCGAACGGGCATGGGTTTGGATTATTCAGCTGGACATTAGCCACTTCAGTGGACACCAGGGAGTCATCCCACTTCCACCCAATGCACTTGTTGAAGAAAACTACCATTTTAAGCATTTTTTTCTTTGCACATTAATACATAAATTCTTGAATATATTGTCACATATTTTTATTCTTTTTTAATATTCTGTCAAGAGAAGAATAAATGCATTTTACAGAAAAAAAAAACAAAAATAAAAAACACTGTTATCATTTGTTAAAGAATTGTATGAAATCCACACAAACTCATTAAAAAATATGAATGAAAAAATTAATAATAACATAACATTACAATGAGATTAGTCCACTGTTTCTGCATGTGTGTGTGTTTTCTTTTTCATAATTCATGGGTGTACAGTAAGGTAAAATGTTGATTTTTGTTATGTTAGAAGTTATTTGTTATTTGCATCTATTGATGCAAATATCTGATCAGCCAATTAAAGAGCAGCAGCTCAATACATTTAGGTCATCATATTCTGCTGAAATTCAAACTGAGCATCAAAATAGGGCAGAAATGTAATTTAAGTGATTCTGAACATGGCACGAGCTACTTTCTCCTGCCATTTTTTCACGTGCAGTCACGTCTCAGGTTACCAGAACATGGTCCGAAAAGTGGGCGAAAATGCCTTCTTGATGCCAGAGGTCAGAGGAGAATGACTGGACTGGTTTGAGAGCACAGAAAGGCAATAGCAACTCTAATAACCACTACCTACAACAAAGGCACACAGAAGATCGTATCTCTTAATCCACAACGCAATTTAACCTTAAAGCAAATGGGCGACAGCAGCTCAAGATCACACTGGGTGCTGCTGCTGTCAGCTACGGACAGGAAACCGAAGCAAACCAACGTGGTCTAATAAGTCTTGATTCCTGCTGCCAAATTCAGATAGTAGGGTCAGCCTTTACCATAAACAACATGAAAGCTTGGAAAGTCAATGTTTTGCCTTGTACCAGCAGATCAGACTGTTGGTGCTGTTTAAAGGAGCATTCACATGTACACTTTGCACGTAACCTCTGTATTGGTCTCCATAGACTTTGAATGGGGTGATGTCAACTTTCGACATATCAACAAATGCGTCAGAGGTTGTGGCTCAGCAGCTCGAGTCTAGCCAATGAACTCATAGTGGGAGCAGGTCTACAGTGGCTTGTATCCATTTATGACAGGACCTCGCATTACAGGAATATGGAGGAAAATTAATAATAGTCGAACATCTCCACCGTTGTACTTTGCTGCATGTGAACGCACCATTATGGTAGATTTTTTTGGCGCACTTTAGGACTATCTGAGCATTGTTAAACACCACTGCATTACCTGAATATAGTTGCTGACCATGTCTATCCCTTTATGACCACAGTGCACCCGTCGTCTGATGTCTCCAGCAGGATAATGCACCGTGTCATCACTGTACTCGATGGCCTCTACAGTCACCAGACCTCAATCCAATCAAGCACTTTTGGGATGTAGTGGAACAGGAGATTCACATCATGGATGTGCAGCCAACAAATCTGCAGCAACTGTGTGATGCTATTATGTCAATATGGACCAAAATCCCTGAAGAACATCTGCAACGCCTTGTTGAATGTACGCCATAAAGAATTACAGCAGCTTTAAAATATTAACAAAATGGCTGGTGACTTATATACACACATGGTGTGCTGTATATATAAACCTTCCAATGTAGAATTTCAACTCAATTTGTAAATAACCACTCATTAAGTCATCAAGTAAAATTAGGCCTTGCATTAAGCGAATATTAAGCATTAGGTTACACAGGAAAGATAAAAGCCTTTTGTTTGACATTGCCAGGAGCTTTAATGCCTTTAAAGCAGTAATAACTATCCTGCTCGTAATGACAGTGTTTGTGCAGCTGTTTTTAGGACATCAGTGATTTGTAGCAGATATTAAATTAGATCAAAAGAATGATCTTATAAAAATTAGGAGGGTATAAAGGAGCCACACAAAAAACCTAAACATATGCAATGCATTTGTTACACTCATAAGCTATCCATCCATCATCTATACCTGCTTCTTCTAATTCAGGGTCTGCTGGAGCCTGTCCCAGCTTTTATTAGGTTAAAGACGGGGGTACTGATGGCTAACTTGTATTGCATTTTAACTCTGAGCCATAAATCAATCAATATTTATCAAATGGATTCCAAATTATTTGTTGAATAAAGAGCTCTTCGTGGAAAATATGAAGTTGAAGACTGAGCGAGGCAACATTTGAGGACGTGCATCTGCAGAGTGCAACTGCTTGAGATGCTCAAAGTCTGAATAAACAGGCCACATTTTTATAGAATTACAGAAAAAAATGCAGGTATTTACATACAGCTTAGCCACTTAAACAAAACACCTCAGTTTAAAACTGTTTTTGGCAGAGAGGGTTGTGAGATATGAGCAGAAGAAAAAAAGAAAGTTAAGATGAATTTCACACATACACTAAAATTCCTACAGTGAGGTTATGCACATTGACAGATCACAGGACTTGACTTTTCATTTAATCAGGTACCAATATTCATACGACACAACAAAGTTCTACCTGTACAACTCTTTTTTCCTTTTTAATTTTTGACCTCATGTAATAGCATCCAGAATACACTGCAGAAAGATTGGACGACTAAAATGCTTCAATAAGTATTGTATTTTGACAATTATCACCCATCAGTTGAAAATCTTCTCTCTGTTGAAAAGTCTTAGGTGCTCTGAGTCTTGTTGTTTTATCAGGGCTTTAAATACCATCCGTATTTATTCTTCATTATTGTAATTAAAATACTAACAGGAAAGACAATAAGATAATACCAGAGCTGGACAGATACATTTTTGGTAGCATATCGGTAGAAATCAAGAAAAAAAAAATTAAATCAAACACTGATTAGAGCAAAACAACCCTATAAGCCAGTATGTATTTAGACTGACCTCCCTCACGACCAAGCACACATTTAACTCTTTTCGAGGAGACAGATGTTTGTTTGATATTAATTTAGATTCAGTTCTTCTAAGGACAAGGTTCTTGTTCATATCTTAAAGGTGCTGTAAAACAAATATGGACGGCCATTTAAACTCAGACTGTATGTCCCCCAGGGCCTTTTTTTATTTACTGTATTATTTTCTATTTTCATCCCTATTTCCTTTGCATTTAATGTATGTATTTGCTTTTTTTTAAATCTTTTGTTTTATGATGTAAAGCACTTTTAGATGCCTTGTTGCTGAAATGTATACGCCTAAACTTGTCTTGTCCATTTATTATTTGAACCAGAACTCTTTGGATGACTTTTACAGTTTTTCCTGCCTCCACGCTGAATGAGCCTTCTTTATTTTTTTTACTGTTTGTTTTTCTCTTCAGCTGACAGTGAACCTCAGACCACAAGACACCTACCAACAAGGGGCACTGTGTCAGCACACACACACACACACACACACACACACACACACACACACACACACACACACACACACACACAAATGAAGATCCACAGCAAAAGTCAACTTCAATCTTTAGAATCAGCTTTCAAATCTTTCAAGTTCTGCAATAAATTATGTCACTATTATCTATTACATCACCATTATAACAAATAAAATAACCAATTACAGGGCTCTGACGACAAATTCAATGTCAATGTAAAAGTCTAAATTGACTGCGCGCCCTGGAGTACTTTGTTTCTAGAATTTTGGTTTGTGTTAGTCATATTTTTATGGGATTGTCAGTCACAGGGAATGTTAAGGGTGCGGGAAACAGAGAAGTCGCGAGGACTCACCACTACAAGTCCGCATGTCAGCTGGAAGTCTTCGCTCTAGTTTCTCCAAAGCGCAACAGGCGCGAGATAGAAGAAAAGCGGCCCGTCTGTGCGCCTCTGCGCGCCTCTCCCACTCTCGAGGAAATGAAAGAGGAAACTTACAAAAAAACAAAACAAAAAAAAAATAGTAATGCACATTTAAATGCAGCTGAATCAAGCTGACGGGGTGTAGGATCCGCCGCGTTGCAGGTAATCTGCGGGGCTGGTGTGACGGCTGCGGAGGGGACAGGATTACAGAGCTCCCAGAGAAAGCTTTTCATCTGCCTCATCCGCTGCAAATGCTGTCCCCAGTATCTGCACATGACTGCATGGTAAATCTGACTCACTGCGCTCTGCCTAAAAGTTGGACTGAAACTTATTAACGCAGGCTTTGATTGGTGAGGTTTGTGAGGAAACAAAATATTTACTTGGCTTCGGTCGACCCCCCCTTTTTTCTTTCTTTCTTTTGTTTATAAACTAATTGTTCCTTTGGGTGATTCAGGTCCTGCTGTGCATGTGGCTGCAGGACAAAAGACTACAAAGTTATATTAGGTGTAAACAGTGATGTTGTTTGGTTTATGTTCTGGTTGCTGGAACAAAGGCTAAATATTTGCATGTCAAATGTGCTGCTCTGGAGATTTCAGTCTTTGGTGCACCCTGTGGGTGACCATGAGGGTCATAACTATTAATATAATGAGGTTAAAGCAACACATAATCATCATCACTATTTGTCCAAGAAAAAAAATTCGCTTCTCTTAACGACCTCAAAATACAATTTGATAGGAGTGAAAAGGAATTACATCATTCAATAAGGTTAAAGGCATTAAAAATTGTTAAGAGGCCAGCGAGCTGTACTTATTGTTCTTGTTACAGATGTGATTCTCATCAAATATTTTGCATACAAATCAAAAATTTATGAAATATCAATTATCACTCAAAGAAAACGTCTTGAAATCTTCTTACTTTCTCTAACTTTTGATGCTCCTCATCTCTGCTGAAACTCTCAGCTGCTTTAACTTCAGGTTAAAAACCTTTTTACTTACTGCTGCATTACGATAATCTCCCACAATGCACAATAACTTTGATTTCTTTGCATTTCACCTGTTTTAACTTATGTCTGTCTCCATAATTTTTGTATTCTGCTTTTATACTCTTTTCAGTGGAGTTTTTAATGTTTTCATTCACTTTGAATTGTCTCGTACATGACGTGATGAAACGTCTAACCCTACCCAAATACACTTGCCTAAATCACTTGGTTTTATTTATATTTGACTTATCGTAAAATAAATGGAGCACACTCAGAGCACCATTAATGCACGCAGGCCAGTATTTTATTTCTTATATAATTCTGTTATAAATGTATTTGGGGTTTTTTTCACCCGTTTTTTTTTTTTTGTTTGTTTGTTTTTTTTTTTAGATAAACACATTCTATTTTGTCAGCAGTCAAGTGTTAAGCGTCCTCATACACTTGAGCAGTCATGTAACTTGCCCTGTGATCTCTCAGACTGACTGAATGGCCTCGGGGATGTTTGAAAGGCGTCTCGAGCTATCACTTAGAATAGCTCACTCTCACTCTATCTTCAGCTGCACCTGTTGCCTGAACTGCTGTGAAATACCTGCCATGACAGACAGTAAACATAGGCTGTTCACACTTCTTTTTTTTTTTTAATCCTGCAGGACACATAAACAACTTTTTTTTTTTTTTTTCCCAGAAACATGTTTCACTCTGGAGCCAGGACACTTAAGACATCTTGACAGCAAACAAACAGCAACTTTCTTATTGAGGTGACTTTAGCGATTGTTTTGATTCCTGGTGCAATGCGCTGGCGCAACCCTGGTGAACCCATCCTGCATAGAGACAAGGGTAATGAGATTAGCCGTGCATGAGTGTGAGCGTCGTTTGTGACGTGTCCTCTCCAGATTGTGTGTGTACAGCTTTTCAGGCTCTACGGCTCATGTGACAAAATCACTGCAGTTAAGAGAGCAAGGATTACTGGGAGGGGTGATCGAGTTCACGGAGCTGTGCGTTCAGTACAAGAGTAAAGCAACGCGAGCCTGTGCTGAGGGAAATGACATTAAATGTCAGGGATTTGTAACTGTTTCCAAAAAAGAAATTCCCAGTTAGTTCCATTTTAATGCACGGGGGCAAATAGTTCACCTTTTTATATTTCTTTTAGGTCATGTGTCAATCCCTAGTGATATTTCAGTTTGTGGTGCTTTACTTTGCTGTATCCAAATATACAATTTTCACATTTTCCCTTATTAATTTCAGTTGATTACATCTTTTTGGGGGTAATAGAATTGTCCATCCAGTGGTTTAACTTCATGTTCTTAGAGTTTATCCTTTGATCGAAATGCAAAATGTCTGTGGCTGAGAGCTCACAGATCACAGATGTCAAGCGAAAACAACATTATTAGATAAAGAAGCTTAGTTTCAGGTCTGCAGTGTTATCAAATGACAAACCAGAAATATACGTGAAGACAGCCAAACTTTGGGTTATACAACATTTATGTGTAAAAGCTGGATGAAAAGTGCAGATCCTCACACCAGATGGTCAAGACCACAGATATGATCATTCTCTAGGTGTCCGAAAAGCACCTAGAGACTATTTGTATTGTAATAGATGCGATATAAATAAAATTGAATTGAATTTGTGCTCAAGCATCTGCCCTTTTGCCCTCTGACTTAATATGTGCCGTTTCCGCAGGGCATCAAAAATTTAGATAACCCCAGTTTTGGTTGTTTTTATTTTTGTTTCGTTTTTTATTTTTGTTTTGTTGAAAATTTTGCATAATTTTCCATAAATGTGGAAGTCGCTTTGCAATATGGAACTTAAATTTTTATTTTTTTTTCCAGTTTTGGGTAACTACCTTTTTTGTTAACCTCTGGAAGTTCACAAGTTACCTTTGTATCATTTAGAGGTATTCATTGGACTTGAACTTTTTTTAAAATTAATAATAAAAACCAAACAAAACAAAACTGGAAGAACTTGGTTGTTCTAGAACTTTTGACATACGTGTGTGTGTGTGTATATAT
>JBAMYA010000021.1:2559169-2575580 GCA_037176975.1 Arrhamphus sclerolepis | reverse complement strand
GGCTTGGTGGAAGGTTTTTCTTTTACCCCCCCCCCCCCCCCCCCCCTCCCTAGGACAGCTTCTCTTGGTGTTCCACCCACTCTAGCACCAAACACATCAAAATCAAATCTAAATTTGAATGTTTTAATATAAAGTCTCCAACTCCAACAACTCCAGAACACAAACATCTTCAAACTGTCTCTCTACTTGTCTTCCAACAATAAAGCTCTTCTGCTTCTTGACCAAGAGTTCAGCCACCTCAGGCTTGCAAATGCAAAACCACTTGGTATTCAGATAAAGCATTATGACTTATATGCCTTGTTGCTTCTCCTCAAAATCAATAGAGTTTACCATTATCCATAAGTAGTACAAGCGTTACGATCACCCGGGATTCTGCTGAGATGTTTTGCTTGAATGCTCCTTGACCTCAGACTGTCTGGAGGCTCTGTGAACACTAAGCCATCCATGCTCATTTGTAAACAGAGTGTTTTGCCGGAATTCTCCGCGTTCACTTCTGCCTCTCAACAGGACTAGGGTGCACAAAGAGACCATTTTCACTAATGTTTAAAACCAACCTTAGCTTTACATTTGTTTGTTAGATGGTCATTGAGTTTAAAATTGATCTTATTGTATTTTTTTATGTGAACAGTAGAAAAAAGCTGAGCATTACTTTTGCCCATGCTATTTGCTGTTGTCACATAGATGAAATGTAACAGATCACTTTTACAGTGATGTATTGTGGGATTTATTGAATTTATAATATAGTGGGGCTATGAAACTAATCAAATTTTAATCTTGATTTTAAATAATAATAATCATTTCGCCACATATTTTGTCTTCTGTTCTGAATGACATGCATCGACTCCAGTTATCTGCATAGGAGGATGGCTCCATCCTCCTTTTAGTGTGATATAAAGTGTTTATTTTAAGAATATCAAGGTCATGAAGATTTTTGTGGCAAGGATATTTAAGGGATTATTTGAGCAGTTCATTTGCTGTTTACACTGGAAATGCCAGTAACTTTATGTTAAAGGTCCCATAAACTGCATTAGTTGGCTGATTAAGTTTGTTTTCTGAGGTTTCTAAACTGGACATTAAATGTTGTTTTTAACAAAAACTGCTTATGTGCATTTTCACCCATCCCATGAAATCTCTGTAAATATCTCTCTCATGAGTTCAAGCTATTTTGGTGTGTTCATTAATGATTAAATAGGCTATGCTCTGATTGACTGTCATGATGAGTGAGCTGCACAGTGATTGGTTGGTTTACCGTGAACCGTTTTACCGTTACGCTGCAGAAATTATCAGAGTTTATCCTGACATGGAGCATATTTATGATTGTACAATTGACTGTATGAGAGCAAAGCAGCTCAAGTAAACTCTGTTCAAAGCTATTACTCAGACAGACAATCCAGTCTCCTAGAGATCCAGCGTTCAATAATCCAAACTTGGCCAGAGCCAGCAAGACCGCGGTGTACGGTGTTCCTGGAGCAGAGGACAGAAGGCGAGGTTGTTTGGATTCCCCAACTGAAGAGATGCAGGCTTTCAGAGATGCAAACAGCTAACTTTTTGGTGACTTGTTTTTTTTCACAGCATTTTGGGTAACTTTGAATTGTGCAGATCCAGTTTTTTATTTTATTTTCTTTTAGGGGTGGGGGGGTTTCACGAGGATGCACTCTGATAATAAATGGCATATCGGCCTAAGTGCCTAAGTAACTCTCTTCCAGGAATAGACATCAATTGTTTATATGCTGGATGGCCAAATCTGTCACTGTGACTGGCAGAGAATAATCTCACATGGACACTGTTACTTACAATACTTTCCTGAACAATTTGTTCTAGAAACTTTCCAAGGTTGGAGAAATAGTCTGGAGTGAAGAAAAATACATGTTGTGTCCTTAATACAAACTGATTTCCCTTGTTCGTATCCTACAATTTAACTGATCCTCAGAAGGAGGTCTGAACCCCCAGAGTCCAGCAGAAAATGGGCTGGTCTTTGAGTCAATGTAAAGCATGGGTCACCAAATGGTAGACTGTGGACCGCGGACCAGACCCAGACACTGTACTATGTGGACCTGGACCCATAATCATTAAATTATTGAGGCGGTTTTAAATTTTGTCAGGGCACTCCTGTTTTCATGGGCACAACTTTTGTTGTTGGTTCTGCTGGTTCAGCTAACCAGGAAACACATGGTCCAATCAAATGTGAGTTTAGTCACCCCACATGATATTAAACAGCCAATCAAATAACACAGATGAGAGATTGGGGTGCATTGTCAGAGGCTCGAGAACAGGAGACGGGCAGAAAAGATGGAGAAGTGAGTGAGCGAAAGGCAGAAAAAAGGTAAGTACAGTGGTACCTTTAGTTACGAGCGTCCCCACATATGGGTTTTTTGAGTTACGAGTCGTCATTCCGTGGATTTTTTGCTTTGACTTGCGAGCAGAAATTTGAGTTACGAGTTATGAAGGTGTGCCACCGCCACCTAACCAAGGAAGCATCTGTGTTTTGTGCTTGTATTTTTGCAGTTGTTTAGCCAAACTTTGACACCCAGAAAAAAATCCAACTGGTCGTGCAGCTGCGCTGTAATGACACGCCTCACTCATTTCTGAAACAATCTGAAAGTTAGAGTAAACAAACCTCTTTGGGTTCTTATTGAAACACAATGCAGATGAAATTGAGGAAAGTGTGGTGACATCAGTGAAGATGATTTTCTTTTTTCCAAAGTGGCAAAAATCCTCCACTCTCTCCTCCCTCTTCCTCCTCTGCCTGCATCTTCCGTCCAAGTCCAAGCGTCTGATGTCCAAGATACACTATTTTTTTTCTTTTACAGTTCTTTTAATTCTTTTATTATATTTTATTATGTTCTTATACAATGTTTATTATTTATAAATAAATTTAAGATGTAACAAGAAAAAACTGGGGTTTTTGTGGGGGACATGGAACAGATTAATGGCATTTCAATTCATTTCAGTGGTGAATATTTATTTGACATACAAGCTATTTTACTTACGAGCTCTGTCACTGAATGAAGTAGACTCCTAACTCAAGGTACCACTGTACTTTCCAAGAAGATCAAAGTGGACAGTGAAAACAGAGCTTTTAATCCAGAATGGACAGACTCCTTCATGTGGTTTAGTGTGATCTAGACTGAAGTAGTCTGTAGTTGGATCAACGTCAGCATGTAATCAACATCTGACTGTCAAATCAAATAAAGGAAAACCATTCAAAAACATTTCAGCAATATTTATTCACACTTAACATTAAATCATACAGATAAGATATGAATTAAATAAATAAATAAATAAAACATGCAGCGTAAAAATGGACGCAAAAGTAATTTTGGAACAAATAAAATAAACTGAAGCAACAGTTTGAATATTCCTTTTTGAAACATATTTTTGAAAAAATAAATAACAGCTGAACAGTTTAAGAGCCTCTCTTGCTTTCCCTCCTTTCCGTACCATGTGAATCCAGGATAGGTGCATTTAATTTGATTGAAATAGTTACTTGGCTCAGAATATTTATATTTTGTTACTTCAAGCTGAAACTCCAAATATTCCAAGTAATCTTCTATCAAAGCCAATAAAAGTTTATTTGTGCCAGCACTAGTACGAGAATGATTTGAAGGTGGTGTTTTTTTTTAGTGCCAAGACCACAAGTATCACAGTACATCTTCTAAAACTCTGCATGAAATCCAGCATGATTGTAAACCAAAAACTGGCACCTGATCTCACACTCTTGGCTGTCACTACTTTTCCTTTCTTTTAACTTTCACAGCTGCGTCTTTAGGAAAACCTGTTCATTAAATTCCCTGCAGGATTTCCTACGTCGGCTTCACCCTGTCATTGACAAATACGCGAATGACTCAATGCGTCTGGATTTGTAACCTACGAGGGCTTTAGAAAAAAAGTCTGGGTAACAATGGCAACAGCGGCAAAGCTGCAGAGCCTTCAGCCTAAACAAAATCTCATTGTTCATGTGTTCCATGGTTAGGGGGGGTTAGACATTCCTCCACCCACCCCCACCTCATAAGAACCCCAGAACCTTAGTCTGCTGTCCCACCCCGTCTCTAAGTTCTGCAAGTGGGGCAAGTAATTAAGGAGGCTGCCTCTCAGTTTCTGCAACTCTACAGGGGGAGCCCCTTCATGAAATGCACTCCTCATTTTGAGTCCAGACAACAGCTGATGAGGGATTATCTGCTGGCAGAGGCATGGCGTACTCCCCGGCATAGTCTTCAATTAGTTCAGTTCACGGTGATATGTTGGCTGGACCTGCCACTACCTTTCCCACGGCTTCTTCATCAACATTAACACAGCTTTAAAAAAAAAAAAAACAAAAAAAAACTGACCAGCATATCATGTAACATATCAATTGTTTTGCTCCTTCAGAAATCGCAGAGCTACTTGTTGATTTTAATGTTGAGGCTGATCAACACCTCTGAGCTGATCTGACTATTGATGCTCTGAGTATTTCACAGAAACCGTAAAGCACATATATATTTAAAAAGACCAATGATGGACACCTGGACTTGGTGAAGAAGGCTTTACCTCCATCTTGACAAAACAGTCTCACAGAATGATACTGCCATTCTCATGTTTAGCTGTTGAAAGTATTGACAAGGTGATGTTTATTGTCACACAGTTGTGGCCCAGTAATTCAGTTCTTGTTTAATTAGGTCTGAGGTTTGGGAAACCTTCGGAAGGCTCTCATGTGCCTTTTAGTGGGTAATATTTTTCCTCCAGCCATTCTAACATAAAGGTCTGGTTGTTGGGGTGCTGTGCTGATAATTGTCCTGTAAGGCTCTGCTATCTATTCAAAACAGTTCTCTACCTTCTTAGGGAGTAGAGGCTCGCTGATTAGTCGTCTGAAAAATGGCCTTCGACTGATTATTCGGTTTGACTCATCAGCAACATCATGTTGTTTGTTCCAAACCTTAAATGATGTCGATACATCATACAAATTTGGAACGATAGCAGCCCATTGCTGCCCAGTCCCACCAGTCTGCAGACTGTTGTCTGAAACTCATATCAACAATAAGACTTTGCGAAGAAGGTGTTTCTCAACTTGATAATGTTCTTCATATAGCTGAATGAAGAGGCTGAACTTTTGCACATTGTAAAAGAGTATTAATTTAACATTCAGTTAGAATCCAATCTTGTAACACCGGTGATGGACTGGCGACCTGTCTAGGGTGTACTCCGTTTCTCTGCTTTCAAATATGGCTTTGAAAATGTCAGAATTTGCTGTATTAATGCATATTTTTCTTTATCCTGTACAGTTTCAGTTTTTTTTAATTACCATATGTCAGCTTTTTCACATCCTCATTCATATTCCACATCTTTTTTTTTCTCTCTCTCTCTTTTTTTTGCCTCTTTGATGTGGTATGAAACCGCTATACTGGATTCCTTATTGCCCAGTTATACATTTTGATCTTTTTAAGTGAAAAAGTTAACTGCACAGCTCATATGGATCCTTTTACTGACCAGTGGAGGGAAATAGCCCACACTTTTTACAATAGCGCTGAATTTTTATCCTTGGGTAAGTTCTATAAAGTACTTTACAATGTGTTTCCCTCATTCACATATACATTTATTCAACAGTGCTTATTTTAAACATGCAGTTCTTTTCTTAACTGTGCACACATTTCACACGCAGTTCTGCACATGTGGATGTTCAGGGCAGTGCTCACAGGCACTGTGAGATATTCAGGCACTGACGGTGATGCCATCATCATCAGGCTCGGTGTAAAACTGCTTAATGAAGATCTGATTAAATGCGTGTGTTTTAAGTTAATTTACATCTTTTTTTTTTTTTTAAACCATGAAGAAATACCTCTTTAAAAAAATTAACAAATCAATGCAGAACAAAGAAAAAAATGGCACGTGGAAAAGACATGATCTACCTCGCAGTGTTTGCTAATACGGGTTACAGATTATTTTGCAGCATACATTAGGCTCTCTGTGGTGACGCCTTGTAACAGGCAGTCTGTCCAAGACCTGATTCATTTACAGTTAGTCTCACATTACAAAAGAGGAAACCTGTTAATTACTTTGACTGAAAGATGTTTTCAAAAGCTCACATCGGTGACTTTATGAAATCCAATACTTCTGCACAGAAACAGTTTGCTTGCAGCACCTTCAGTTGATCAAATGCACGGATGTGTGTAATATATCTATTTAAGAATACATGCAGGAATACATATCACTCTAACATTTTTAAGTTATTTGCAGTACAAAGTTAATAAATAAATACGTAAATATTTTAGATATGTCAGTATGAAATATTGCTGTTTTCCTGATTTCCAGCAAGATAAATAATTATTAGTCCGTGCCTCTGCTGATATTTGGTCAAATCTTCATACTCTGTGGGAACACTGGCCTGCAAACCCTCGAGGAGCTATATTTCTTACAACTGCAAAACCATTGCCATTTTAATAATTCGCCTTTCATCGGGTGTATTTTGTTTTTCAGGGCTTGCATGTTAAGAGTGAAAACTGAGACTATTATACTTGCAGCCGTCTTTGGAGGGGAAAACGATATTTTGTGGAACCTTTAATGCTGCTGAGGTCGGAAAAAGCCACCACCAGTACACCAGAGCACATTTCAAGAGACTGGTAAACTGTCAGCGTGATTGTTAACTGATCCAGGGATCAAACTGTGACCTCAATCACTACCTTTTGTTCATTACTTGCTTTTCAGTTGCAGATTAAGCACAAGATTTTTCCTGAAATCCTGGTAAATGTTAGAAAAGAAATGAAAATGTATTAATATATGACTCTTGATACTTTTACTTTGATTATTTTAATTTTAAATTACTGCATGAATTATACTATGCTTGCAGACTTACAAAATTAAAACTTACAAATAAAGTGTTTTTTTTGTTGTTGTTTTGTAGTAACAATTGCATGTAGTTGCTCTCCACCCTAGTTCATTAATTGTTAGAACGCTGTGTAAAATGATGGCAGCAACAGGCTGGAAAAATAAAATGAAACTTAAAATTAACACAAAGGGAACTTTTTGCAGCTGATTTGGTTAATTGGTAACAGATCAGTACCATGAATGGGCATTAAAAAAAACAAAACACAAAACAAAACTAAACATGAATTCCTCAGAAATTAAGATGGGCAGAATTCAGATTCAGAGAAACTGGAGAAATCTGTGTACAATGTGAACGTTGGATGCCAGTGATCTTTAGGTCCTCAGGTGGCACTGCATTAAAAGGAAAGACATAATCTGTGATGGAAATCTCCAGAGGAGGTCAGGAAGACTTGCATAAATGCATCAAAAAACACAGTTTGCTCTCCCGTTTACCATCATGCAAAGAGAAGAGAAGACAGTCTGTCCTGTGGCCAGATGAACCAAAAAATAAAAAAATCCCATCCTGTTATGAAGGCAGGTTTAGGAAGGACCCAAATGAGGTCAGGAAGTCAAGAGAAGTCATTTAATCAAAAACAATGTAATCCAACAAACAAAAATCTAAAGCAGAGGATGTCTCAAGTAAGCAGGTGAACAGGAGAGCATCACAGGGATTTTGTCTGCAGCGGGGAACACTGTAAGACAAGAGCATATAAAGACACACAAGCTGACAAGACACTCAGGCGGTAATAAGAAGCAGGTGTGAATAATCAGGACAGAGCAAACCAACAAAGGACGTCATTCACCAGGGAAAGCACTTTCAAAATAAAACAGGTAATCTGCATTTCCGACAGACATCCATGGTATGAAAGAGCACAAATAACCACAACTAAAAATCAAGAGGAAGACAAAGTAAGAGTCAAAAAACCCAAACTCAAAATCCCAACTGCATGAAAGATCTAGATGTCTTTGTTAAGAAAAGCACCAGGTCTTTAATCAACCCAGAAGGATCCATGTCACACCTGTGTTCATTGAGCTACAGTGGGAACCTGTGGCTGCCTGAATAAAACATAAGTCCCTGACACTTGCCCGCAAGGTGTCCCGAGGTCTGCACCTGTTTATATGACCCCAATTGACTGGCCTTGCCCTCTGTTCACAAAAGAAGACTGTCCTCCCACAAGGCTCCTCAATGGTGGAACAAGTTTCTACAAGAGCAGCCATCCCTCTCTACATTCAAGAAGCTCTCCCCCTGAAAATTCTCCTCTTCCAAGAATACTGTGATGTAGCTGTGTCCTCTCTTTAACTTCCTCATCTGCACTTGAATCATGTTCTAGCTGCACTGGCTTTTATGCTGCACTCACCTGAAAGCTGATTTAACTTGCATTGTAATTTACTATTTTACTGTGTCTTTGTTGTATTTCTCTGTTGTAAATCGCTTTGGATAAAAGCCTCTGCTAAATGTAATGTAATGTAATAGTTTACTGATATATCCCTGAAATATATATCAGTAGATTGAGGACTTGAAGAAGTTGACTATGTGATGGTTTTTCGTATTTCTGTAACTTCTGTAACAAAATAAAATATCAGCAAAATCCTTGTAATGCGTAGCTGAGTACAAGACATTTCATATTTGGTAAATATGCCAATAAGAGGTTGTTAAGAATGTATTCAATTATACTTAGGAACAATGGATTGAGTAACTATTTTTAAAGCAAACCATTCAACCAGTTATATGCTACCGATAAGGTGAGTCACGTTCATATGGAGAAGGGTCATCTCAGGTAAACTGATCGCTGGTTCTTCAGGTCTGCTATATCCTATTTTTGATGACAAAGCTGTACTCTGGAAGTCACACTGGCACTGACTGAAGGCCAGAATTGCTGTGATAGAGCTCTGTTTTGTTTCCTTGTGACCTGCTTTTTAAGGACAGGTCTGAAAGGATGGGCGCCCGTGCTGCCAGGTGTTTTTGTACGTGGCTGTATGCGGGTCTTGTTTGTTTTTCCCCAGAGAACGTTGATAGGCTTAGACAGACAGGCAGACATGCCTTAACAAGATGTGGGACAGGCCTTGATAACACACTCAGATGAGCTCTCTATTTTCGGTCATGGGACTCCGTGGACTCGTTCACCCCAGCCAGTGCAAATTAAAAACAGTTGACTGCAGATTCAAATTCAAAATACAGCAGGAGCTTTATTTTGCTGCCACATGCGTGCAAATAAATGCAGCATGGATCCAATCAGAACTAAAACATATGTATGTAGAAGTGTGTTTTGCATTTCATGTACATATCTCTCAAGTTTTTGTCACTGCACAAAGGATTGTTGCAAAGCAGCACCTTACAAATTCACGGATCAGCATTTGATGGGATCATTACTGCTTCTGATGCTTGTCAGAAGACTTGGATTGTCTCCTTTTGAAGGTTTTATTTGTGTTGCGTAAGATTTCGAGGTTGCAGTTTGTCTGTTGGACCATCTGCACAATCCTGCCCACATTTCTCTTATTCAGCACAGCATATGTTATCCATCATGGCTTGTCATGAGGTGTCAGAAGCAGCCGTAACAAATCCAGCTTTTCTGTTTATGAAATGATCGTGCTCACCTCATGCTTTTGTCTGTAACTGAGTCCTCTGCACATGTAAATTCTGACTTTAAAGACCTTTCACTTCCTAAGAATCTTTTTTAACCGCTTGCCAATGGGCTGAAAATGTTGAGAAAACAACAGGAAAGACATGAGCATAAATTATGGACTGGCTTGTGGATTAATCGCAGAACAACACGCTTTTCCCTTACAGTAAAATGACCTCGTAGAACTTTCAGCATGAAGCAATCAGCGCGGGTCATTGCACAATACGGTTACTGTATATCTTCTGTAGGACCCCCCACATTCCTCCCAGAGATGACAAACATGCATTGTCCTTGTGCAAAAAAAAAAAAGAATAATCGCTTCCTTTATGGTGGAATGCTCACAGGTTACTCAAGGTCAAGGACCTTTAAGAACAGCAGGACTGTAAAACGTGTGGAAAGAAAAACAGGACATGCGGAAGCTATTTATGGAAGGCTTTTACTGTAAACCCCTGATTGTCATATAAAAATCTGGCTTCCTGTTTTATTTTTACATGTGAGATAGCATGTTCAGACATGTTTCATTTGCAACATGGGGTCAGCTTTGCTTCATCCCGCGTCACTTCCTCCTCCCCTTCATCCCTCCTTCATGCAAACAGAGCCAACACACTGGGTTGCTTTGCAACGCTATCACAGACTTGGCATGCATTACCAGAGAGCTGTCTCATTCTAACATTAAAAAAAAGGAACAAACAAAAAAAACATCTGGTTGTATTTTTTTCTGTAGAGAGAGACCACAGGGTATTTTTCGTGATGAAATGAGCATGCTGCAACGCCGTCTTAATAACTAAATAACTAAACAAGATGCACGAGAACCTGATGAGTGTAAATTGGCATGCATGTGAATATTACTCACTAAACTTTTATCTGACCCGTATGATTAGAGGGCAAGCTCAAGCAGCTGATGTTAAACATTCAGGGAGTGCGAGAGTGAAACACTTAAAGCTCTGGGGTCTGCTCTGTTACACGTGCAAATTGGTCTAGACACAGCAAAGACTGATTGTATATGCAAAGAAAATTTGGTGCAGACAGCGTACGTATAATTTAGTGGGTCACTGATTCTTGATTTTTATCTCTCTCAAATCTTTTAAGCACTTGGCCAAAACATAATCTAATTAGTAGAAGTATATTTGTTTTTCTACTTGCATCAGGATGCTTGTTAAAAAAAAAAGAAAGACAAAAACGGCACATGGAGAAAGCTAAAGCCATCCTTTACAACAGTGAAATCCTGGAAAGAAAAAATCACACGATTTAGACTGGAAAGATGCCATCAATACAACGAAACAATTATGTTGGTATAATTAAAAGCTGTCATTTTACTTGACTAGAAACCGCAGATATTTATAATAATAGTTTTCAGCCAAAAACATCATAGAGTCACTCCCACATAGTGACTCTTTGTGATCAAAGAATATATGGGATTTTGAATGGCCGTCTAACTAGCACTAAACCGGACACTTTCCTGAAACTGTAACCCCTCATGTAGTATAGTGTCAACATCGCTGCTGTACATTGACTTTGTAGCTCCATTGCTTCATATTGGAAGCACTGAACCAATCAGAAGCTGAGAAAAGTTAAACTTTTCAAGCCTCTATAACTGTCAGCCAATGAAAATTCTTCAACACACCTAGTGCTAGCCATTAAAATTGTACAATGGGTCCTGACCAAGCAGCAACCTTCCCACTTCTGGGTTTAAGCTCATCCAGGAAGTAAATTTTGTTGCAGTTCCTTGACTGACCACTAGGTGTTTGCTCAAAAATAGAGCAAAGTCACATCGACCCTGCAAAATGCCAGCTTTGCAGCAAAATTAAACATATTTCAACCCGGTACAAAAATCTATTTTTATTTATTTATTTTCATATGTGGTTACATCCGTGACAACTGTGGCTGAATTTGTTTGTACCAAATCAGATACATTTACATTAAACAATAAAGCTGACTAGTCAGCTACATTTGACATGCTTGAATGGCAACTTGTCATTGGCTCTGCTGTTGGCGTAACATAGCACCAAGAAAAAGATCAAGTTCGAGAAAAATGGGCATCCAAGGCTGACCGGATTCAGTATGTACAGTCGTTGGTCCTGACTATGTCCAAATACCCAGCTTTCTTGTGTTTGTCTATGATCATCATAGTGTCACACTCTAGGCACTGCAACTGTGGTGTCAAAAGTAAAATTATGTGAAAAACCATGATCTTACTTTTAAATCAGTATTTGAACTCAACTATGAAAGGCTCCACCTCTTTTCAAAAGCAAAGTGGAAAAACTTTACTTTCACATTACTCACTTCTAGTGATGAGCGAGTACAGTATTATCTGTATCTGTTTACCATATAAATTATCTGTATCCGTGTCTGTACTCGGAGTGGGCAGGGCCTAACCAGGAAGTGGGTCTGGTTGCCTTGAAATGGGCGGGGCTTTAACCAGTATGTTATTTTAAGCATACAATTGTTATGGGTTGATAAGAAATTGTTGTATTTATTGCTGATTAGAAAACTATTTACAGGACAGCATCAGCATTAAGCTTCGATCAATGGTTTTGATCACGATAGCAAACAAACAAAAGCTTTGCAACAATGAATACAACACATGCGGTTGCAATTATGAAATTAAATGTAATGAACAAGAATTTTTATACTCAACATAACTTTCCTTTTTTAATTATTATTTTCATGATCAGTGTGATTTATTTTTTTTTTTGGTTCTTTTTCATTTATTTATTTTATTTCCACACCAGGTGTATGTGTGTGATAGTGTAGCTTAATTTGCAATATGATTTATACCACTACTACCTAGAAAGTGTCAGACACTCGACAAGAGACGTTAACGGAAAAAAACCCCGCTGTTTTCTATATGAGTGAGCAGAGCAGTGTGAGTAGGGGAGGAGCTGTGACGCTTTGTGAGGATTTTCATTCAGTCTGAGCACAGATAATGTATACTCTGGCTCGCTTCAGCCGAGTATCCGGCTCAACTCTATTCACTTCTAGCTAAAATGAAATTTGCGCATAGGTGAAATAATGAAACAGCTTCTAATGTTTGCTATTAATCATTTCTTATGTCAGCTCTTAGGCCTAATAGATATCAACCACCTTTGAGTGTGCACTTTCTAAAACGGAGCACTTTATGTCAGATTTACTGAATATATCATCTTCTGCTAGCTGTATACTATAAAAAATAAAAAGGGTGAAAAAAAGTGATTTTTCACAGCAGGCTCCATAAACTGGAAGCAGAACGAGTGGACAGTGTGCCTCCAAAACCGTAGCAAACATTGCTCAAGGTTCTCCCCACCATATGGGTGGGGAGAAAGTGCACAGAATTACTTACTCTACCTTTACTTTAATTGGATTTTGCAGATTGATTCATATTGACCAAGGTGGTTCAGAAATATTTACCAATCAAAACCCATCCACATCCACCAAATCTAATGTGTCAATGCAATGCTGTTTTTGTCAGATCCATGCAGTCATAAACCAATGAAAGCACCAGGGGTACAGCATCGACCCCTCATCATGTTGACTACGATTCCTGAAGTCTCCCTTTAAATGTCTACTGAGCACAAGAATTGAACCTTTACATGTCTAATGAACAGCTGACTGCTCCACCTCCTGTGCCACTGGTATTAATAAAATAAAAGAAATGCCATAAAGGATTTTGAGGTCTGACTGGTAACGTTCCTCTGGCTTGCTGAGAGAGAAATATCACACTGGAGAGGGTATTGCAGATCATTTTACCTACTGAGAACTCAAAAATCACAACATTCTAGAACACACCAATACTATTATGATCTCTGGATCATATGTTTTCTTCACCATCGATTTCTTAACCCCCTGCGGCAATAGACCATCATTTTAATTTTTTTTCTACCCATTTTAAGCACAAATCTACTTCCGTGCGACTGTTGTTAAACTCAGCCTCTCTTCCCATCTCTCCACCCACTTGCCATTATCGAGGCACTTGTAGAGTTCGCCAATTCATTTACTCAGGTTAGTGATCTGAATCTTCCTACTAATTCACGAGTGCGATGTGTACAACTGGCGTGAGTGAGAGTGGACAGCGCCGTAGTGGAAATACTGCAGCGCTGACTCACCCAGTCCCTGAACCGGGTGAGCTATAGACTTGCTGAGTCAGCGGGTAGCATCGTGGGCTGACATGGTTTTCCCGAGCTTCACTCCAGTCATTGACTGAAGTGAATAAGTTTACCCTTCTAAACTGGAGCTGTCGCCAGAGACAGAAAATTACATACATTTTTTCAAATAACCGCAACTCTTCTATTGTTTACGCTATCTACGTAATTCCAATGGATTCTGAAAGCTGAGAAGTGCAGTTTTGCCCTTATATATTGCACATTACAGTGTCTTTGAGGTTTTGCACATTTTTGTCAGCATTTATAATGTCGTAGGTATTTATAGTTTTTCCATATACCTATTTAAAATATTATTTCTTTAGAGTTTGTTGTTATATTTATTTTTTGTTGTTTTCTTTATTCATAACTTTAGCAAATTCCTAAATTCTTAATGTTGCATTTTACACAGTCATTATTTGTGGTAAAATTTAAATTGCAAAAAAAAAGAGGAAAGCAAATGCCTCTCAGGGGAAGGGGAGGGCACAGGCTGCATCGCCATGATCTAAAAAGCTGAGAGACCCTGATTGCTTCAACAAATCCCAGCATGAACAGGGGAGGGTTTGTGCAGTACGTAACAAAACACAGAAAAGCTAGCTTTCTATATTTTGATGATGCTTTGTGTAAATATCCACAGATGTGATGTCATCCAGGAACTGCTTACCCTATCTTTAATTGAAATCAACTTTAAACAACTTGCTTTTGGAAGGGGACATAATATGAAAGAAAAAAATCACATTTACTGTGCTTAAGGTTACTTAACTCAGTTTTTGAAGTCACTATTAACTCATAAGGTAATAGAACCATTTAACTTTATTTAGCACAATTTTCTCATTCAGTGAGCAGTTTGGATTTGCGGGGTTCTGTGACATCACAGATCCACATCACCATGGCATTATCCAGCTTTTCCTTGTCAGTCTGCATCCAGTTCAATGTCATACTGGACTTGGTATACCTCAAAGTGGGTAGTAAGTAGGTGGCACAATACTGTAGCACCAATACCAATATCCTCTAAAACCAGCTATTATGATCAGAGCTGTAAAGACATAGTTGAAAAGCAAGCTTTTGTACTACAGTGCTGCCTAGTACTATTGGCACCCCTTAAATTTATTCATAACTTTCGCAATAACTCCAGAAATAAATGGAAATTGACACAATTTGCAATACCAAGATCTTTTAATTGAAGGTCCAAAGGAACTGAAAAGTTGTTTTCGTTCAAAATAGGCATTTTAATTTCTAAGACAACAAAAAACAGAAATACAGCAGGTGCAGGAATATTGGCACCCCTCCTTAGTATTTGGTTGCACACCTTTTGGCAGCGATGACTAGGCGGCACTGTAGACGTCAACTTCTCCTGTCTGCACCTCAGGCTGAAGCGTAGGTGGTTCCTGTAGTCTGCAAGTTCCCTCACCAATCGTAGGGTGTCCTTCCCAAAGTGATTGCCAACATGTTGATGAAGATTCTCAGTCATCCCGGTCATATTTATCCAAAAGGTTGAAGCAAGGCAACTGGACTTGTAGAATTTTCTTTAAGATGTTTTGCTGCTCATCCCAGCAGCTTCCTCAGTTCTAACTGTTTGGTGAGGAACCAGGTTTATATGTGGTGGACGACCTCAGTGTTGGTGAGTCTCTATGCAGCTGTTATTTTGTTGCTGTTTTACATATTACACATCAGGTTAAGTTTAGGCATAAATACTACTTGGTTGAAGTGTCATGGTTTGGATTCTTCTTTAGAGTTTTTCCTGTTTTGGACCTGCTTTTATTTTGAAATCCTGTCTTTGTCTAGTTATGTTCTGTTTGACTTTCCTGATCCTCGTTCTCCTGATGTGTTTTACCTGTGTCTTGTTTCCCCTCTGTGTATATAAGGTCCTGTCTTTATCTGCCCTGTGCTGGTCTATACTGTCTGCGTTCCATGTTCCTGTGTCCTGTTTTGTCTGGTTGTTTAGTTTGCCCCAAGAGCACTGCCAGGACAAATAGGTGAAAAACCTATCTGACAGGGGCCTGAGCCAGCCAGAAAAAGAAGTGTTGGTCAAAGGACTAAATTTTGCCATCTCTCTGGATCAGATTTCACTGGTAGAACTCATCACAGCCACAGAGTCGGCCATCAAGAACAACCTGACGGACACTGAAGCTGAACAACTCTGGATGAAGGTCACAGCCATGCTCTCTACTGCCAAAGCGCCACAATCCAACCTATCCACAGAAGACAGGAAGGTCTTCTTGTCATTACAGAAAGACCAGGACATCACCATCCTTCCAGCAGACAAAGGACGATGCACTGTAGTCCTCAACCCACAGGACTACTACTCCAAAGTGTCGGATCTCCTCAGTGACACAACCACGTACGAAAGACTGAAGGGAGATCCCACCAGCAATTACAAGAAAAAGGTAGTCAGCTACCTACATAAACTGGAGAGGGACCAAATCATCAACCGCAAGCTCTACTTCCGGCTTTATCCTGGGGAGGCCACCCCATGCCTGTATGGACTCCCCAAGACACACAAGGAAGGAGTCCCCCTCAGATCCATCGTCAGCAGCACAAACTCAGTCACATACAATGTGGCTAAGCACTTAGCTGAATTACTGACATCACTGGTGGGAAACACCCCACACCACATCCACAACTCACAGGACTTTGTCAACAAGATGGAGAAGATCCGAATGGACCCAGATGACACCATGGTCTCATTTGACGTCACCTCCTTGTTCACCTGCGTCCCCACTTCAGAAGCCACAGAGATGGTAAGGAGATGCCTCACACAAGACACTACACTCATGGACAGAACCAACCTCACACCAGACCACATCTGTGACCTGCTGGACCTCTGTCTGACCACCA
>JBAMYA010000021.1:2533392-2559069 GCA_037176975.1 Arrhamphus sclerolepis | reverse complement strand
GGTCGTCCACCACATATAAACCTGGTTCCCCACCAAACAGTTAGAACTGAGGAAGCTGCTTGGATGAGCAGCGAAACATCGTCAAGAAAATTCTACAAGTCCAGTTGCCTTGCCTCAACCTTTTGGATAACTGCATAGAGGTTACCCGCGTACGGAAAATTGTATACACTAGGTGGCAGCACCAGTGGAAGCAGTTGATACTGCTGCATTTGGGGTTTTTGGAAGATACGAAAATTTCTCGTTTTCATTGCAACGACACTTAACTCCGATTTAGAAGACACTATTTATGTTTTTCCTTTATGTCCATCAGTAAAGTCAGATAACAAAAAAATTTGTTATGCAGAATCGTATCAGTATTTCCTGTCCATTGACATTTTGCTGTGAGAGTGGGTTGAAATACCTTTTATTTAAAAGCAAGTTTTACATAAATGAAAATCTTGGTTGCCACACCGCAAAACAAACAGCCATTACTAGATATCTTCATGGCTATGGAAGTCCCAAACCCGAATGAATTAGGACAGCTGTCACAGGAAAGGTGTTTAGCGTGAAACATTTTGCATCTATATTTTTATATTATGATCAAAAATTATCTTAAGATCGAAACAACTAAACACCCAATTGTACACTAGTTATGACAGCAAGAACATTACTTGGTTGAATTCTTAAAGAATAAAACTGAACCTTATCTACCTTCTCATCATTTACAAATAATCTTGTGACCAAAATCAATAACGGGATTAGTCCACTTTTCTTTTTTTTTCTTCTGTGATACTATTTATTTCTTGTTCCCACTTCAACATGCAGTAGCGGTTAAAGGTTTGTGAATTGTTTGTTCAATAATTACTGTATATTTAGTGAACATTTGTCATGTAGAAACAAAACCTGTATTGGGCAACTGTTTGTCATCACATTTAGTAAATGTTTAACACTGTCATAAAGTTAATTTTTCCGCTGCAATTTAATTGTTTTTGTTAGATTTTTTTTATCTTTATTTTAAGGCTTTAGTCTCAAAAGAATTAAAGAAAAAAGTCAGGCTTTTACTGGCTGCTTTGAAGAATTTTGATAGAATAAGTGTGGCATAAGACGTATGTGCAGGGAAAGAAAACACACATCAGCCAGTTTCTAATGTAGAGTTTAAAAAAAGAAAACATCACTGCTCCACAAGAGTTTAAAAAATTTACTGCATGTAATCATGGACATGAATGACATTTCCTCACAGGGGAATAATCAGTTGACTGACTGCACTTGTGATTATTATTCAGCTTATGGAGGTTGTGTATACTGCTATTCTTTCCAGGTTTTTAACATCACCGTGCACCGATTATGAGAGGAGACAGGTCTGACAATTAATTCCGGTCCATATCTACCAGAGATTGTGCAATGAAATAGGGCATTAACATATGATTGATCTCTGAGTGCTTTGTGTTCCACCCATAAGCAGAAAATAGGCATTAAAACACACTTAAGACTTACAGAAGTGGGTGAAATGTAAATGTTTGATCAGGTTCTTTTGAGTTTTAAATGGGGTATCGTTATCGTTCTGTACGATGATATGCCTGCTGGGTCCTGGAGAGCGAGGTGTCCAAAGCAGACACAGTTTCAATCACAGCACAGAGCTTGAATTAGAGGAGATGTCTCCCTTTACATCCAGAAAGTGGTATTGCAATCAAGAGTCAAACCCAAACCCCTAACCAGTTTATGCACACACACACACATGCACGCACAATCAAGCTGGCAATCCAATCCACTGCAGTGCTGGCTGCAGTCAGGAAGTGCTAATGAAGTTATTAATGATATTCATGCGCGCAGCGGCGTGTGAGCACGGATCAGGCCTCCATCAGCCAGCTGGTAGATCTGTCTTAGCTTCAGCTCGTGGTGATTAATAAAGTGGGGAAGGAGAGACATTTCCTCTGAGCCTCGTCACATAGAAACAAGGCAAACAGATGAGACAGGCGTTAGAGAAAACAGAAAAGGTCAGCTCATCTGTGAAGGGATTCCTGTAAGCGATTAACAGATTACTGGGAAATCTCACTTTTGATAATTCCATTTTCTATCAACTTGATTTGAGTTGAGAGATTCTGAGCAAACGTCGTATCAAGTTAATGCTACTATGTACCTGACACACTGCCTTTCCAGGGTTTTTGAGAGAGGTTCTGATATCACTGTGATACTTTTGAGTTACCTCTGCAAAGATGGGAGCGATCAAGATGGCGAAACGACAGGCTTCAGATTGCTGCTCCACATCCACCGGATCCTCTACTACTACTACTGAGGTTTTACCTCCTTCCCCTGCTGTCTCATTGCTGGTCCAACACCTCCCTCTGCTGGATGGCCACAAATCAGCTGTTTGATCACACCATGAAACTTTTTCATGCTCATAAAGATGTGAACTCTGCTATCAGTCCTCCCTGCATTAAGCCTGCCTTTTACGCTTGTGCAAAGCCTCACTTTGTTGATACATTCACAAATACATGGGCAAAACTGGGACCTGGGCTGACTTTAAAAAAAAAAAAAAGAAAAAAAAAAAAGAAAAGCTCTTCTGTGAGTTTTCATACTCCAGACTTTGTCTCCATCTACTGGAAGGACACGGGTGGCAGTTTACTTTCAAACTTTGCTCCAGTGTCTTTCAAGGGCTGCTGATCATGTTCATAAACTAACACCATTTTACATAAAGTGGACACTGGTTAATTAAGAGTTGGATTGCTTAAGCTTTTTACTGATACACCAGATTGCAGCACAATTTTTGTCATATCATAAGGGTTCAGACACTTTTGGAGGGAGTTGTGCAGATCACACCACAAAAAGCCACTTTTTAAGCTTAATGCTTCTGACACATCATTAAATCTACATTCTGATACACACCGCTGATTCTGACATATTGACCTAATTTACTGTACTGCACACAGATGGGCAGTGATTCCCAAACACATCATCATTCGAGTGGGTTTCTGATGACAGCGGTCAAGCCTGAATTTCATATAGGAGAGCCAGAAACCAACCACCCATTAACCACCAATATGTCCCTCAATATATTTAATCACTTGGTCATGAATGATTTATTTGTCCGACAGCGTGCGGCGCCAGCTCTGTGTACGCTCGGGACCCATTATTCTGTTTGAGCTAAATGAAGATAAAGGAATGACAAATTTACTGCCCTCGTGTACCATTCATAGAACAATAGAAAATGCACCGTCCACATTTGCTGTGACTTTTGTGAGCTTTGAGTGCACAAATGTGTCTGCCAGAGAGCGTTTTTCTACAGATTCCACTGCATTCCAGTAAGCGGTGGCAGACAGCTTTTTCCTGGGCTTAACGGGAAATCTGTCTTTGGGGTGCAAGATTATAACCTCACCAAACCGCTGGTCAATGGAAAGGTTCTAATCCACTCGAAGGCCAACTGCTCCCCGCGTGTAATATTGGCTCCAGGAGATACGGAGGTGGCCGATTTGACCAAAAACAAATAAATTCAGCGGAGAATAAAATAAATACCCCAAAACACAACATGTCAGTGGCAGAAGAACATTTTTGGTGCGTTTGCTTTTAGTTATAGGTGATCATGTTACTACTGAAAGAGTAGGAAATGCTGTTGTGGGTTAAGATGTGGGCCCGCTAGCCCCTAAAATCAGAGCGAGCTTCTCGATGCTGAAGCATGATCTGAGTATTTTATGAGGAATTACAAATTAATTTAGAACCACACTTGTATCTTCCACATAAACGCCTCTCATGAGGCCATCTGGGTCGTCGTTCCACACTTAGAACAGTGTGTCATCAGAAGATGACGATGGCGTTTGCTTTTGCGCTTGGTTTAAGACAGTCCAGACAAAGGAGATGTTCTTTTAATCATCTGAGGGGAATGCAGGCTGTAAAAAAAGTGTTGCACCACAACAAAACAAAAACCAAATGGGACGCCTTTCATGTTACTGCAGCTTAAGTTAATAACGAGTTTTATTCCGTGACTGAAAATATCATTGTCATGCTGGTGGAGGCTGAGGTAATGCCTCTTCAGATGGACCAGAGGAACTTATGGAGAAGACCCTACGGAGGAGGAGGAAGAGGAAGAAAGAAGGAGCTCTCAGAGCAGCTACAGTTCAGTGGAACCAAAAAGTGCCCTTTGCACCCTGCTGTCAAACAACCTAGAGTGCTCTCTTGTGCTAGCTGCAGTTGAGTTGAGCCTGCCGACAGGGAGCTACGGCTTTGGCAACCCTGGCTGTCACTCTTCTGTCTCTGCGGAAATGTCTTCTTCCTCTGCATGCTGAGGGGAAACTTGAGGGCAGACATGCAGACCGACAGACAGACAAACCGCAGCCAGCCTGGCTCTCTGGAGTTGAAATAGCAGTCACATTTTCACAGGAAGTCATTGCTCACTGTGATGCTTCACTGCTCAGACACAACAAAGTGGGCTCTTGCAGACACAAACACACAGGAAGAAAAGTGTGGGGTTAAATGGAGGCCAGGAGTAATGTGAGAGTCGAATGTAAATTTGCAAGTATTCATATCCCGGGATGACCTTGGAATGAGAAGAAATTATCTTCATGAGAAAACAACTGATGTATATTTTTTAACTGTACATTAGGGGTGGGACAATAATGTACACAGAAAGATTTTACTGTCTCTGCAGCATTTCCTCTCCTCTGGCTGTCTTCTCGACTATCCAGCATCTAAGCCCTACCAGAGCCTCCCTGACCAATTTTAGATGTCAGATTACTGTTGTGGGGTAAAACAGGCAAACAAGCAGTTTGTGTGGCTGTGTAATGGATCCATCCAAACATTCCTTTGTGTGTGTGAGGCCCCTGCAAGGTTCAGTGTGCAGCTGACACAACAAAGAGAACCTGTGTCTGACAAGCAGCCTGATGCCAGGCCCGGTTTGAGGATGCCAGAGGAGCCTGGGACACTCTGAACCCACCTGAGACTGGAGTTTAAGCTTTAAGGCCCAAAAGCTGCGGGGCAGATGTACAGATATAGGATGTCCTTATGACAGCGATGGCTAAGCTGCAGAGTTAATTTGCTCCACTCTAATGCTCTTAAACTGTAACTCCTTCTCAATTCAGTGATTTTCAGCTGAGATAAATATATTAAAAGGTTACATGTACAACCCAAAAGTTGGGGTGCTGTGTAAAACGTAAATAAAAACAGAATGCAATCTTTGCAAACCCCATGAAACCATATTTTATTCACAACAGAACAAAGAAAGATATTGAAAGTGCAAAATCTCAATGTTTCTTGGGAGAAAAAATATGAACTTACTTTGAATTTGATGGCAACAACATGTCTCAAAAGAGTTATGACATAAAAAAAACTAAATAAAAAAAAAAGAAAAACCACCTGGAGGAACATCTTGCAAGAACAGATGAGATATTTATCATCAAAAGATTCCAAAAACCAGAATAAATCTCTATGTGGAAGGAATAAGGCCAAAAATCATTATTAGATGCCCATGATCTTTGGGCCCTCAGGCGGCACTGTAATTAAAAGTAGCATGAAGAATAAAGAAAATCCCAGAATAGGGACAAATTCCTCTGTAGAAACTGCAGAAGCTCAGTTTCTTGACGTATATGGACTGCTGTTAAAAGAAGACCAAATGTTGCACAGCTAGAACACAAATTGTGTGGACCTGGAAATGGACGATGACGCCCTGTGACACCCGCTGGAGACGTTCTTTGTTTTTCTTAAATTGGAGAAAATGAGGCTGTCATTAGGTGGCTGTTCCAATAAATTCAAAGAAATATGGGGCCCATTTCTTCAAGTTGTAATGAGGATAGATCTCCAACTCTCCCCTGACTGAAATAACTGAGGCAACCTGGGTCTAATTACTGATGTCTGTGACTGAATTGGCCTATCATCAGCTGACTGATGTTTTTTCTTTTTTTTACTTTTTTTTTTTTGCATATTTTGCTTATTTATTTATTTTTTTGGTAAGATGTTCAAATTGTTTGAGTATGCAGTGACACATCAAGGACTACCTCCCTTTAACTTTTTTTTTGAGTAAAAAGGAACGTGTACTTCATGTCTTTAATTGTTTGATATATCTGTATGCGTTTTTTTGAGGGGTTGCAAACAATGATCTCAATTTTCTTCTCATACATTGGCCCATTTTATAACATTTCCTGTGTTCTCTTGCAAACAAAATATGGATTCATGAGATTTCAAAATCACTGCATTCTAGGTTAATTTGAATCGAAGTGTCCAAACTTTTTTGAAGTAGGTTTATATGTGCTTAGTCAAGCAGTTTTATAAAAATAAAGAAAAGGCGAGTGATACTGAGCACTTTTACACTTTTATAAAGTTTTCAGCTGCAGAGGGAAGGATACGGTAGTCACATGATTGTCGGGGTTGGCAGAGTTTTTATGCTGCTTTAAATAATAGCATAATGTTTAATTTTATTTGCTACCACTATTGGTTTTGAGAAGTTGATTCTAATCCAATGCAGTCTCCTGCAATCTGCCACAGCCAAGATAATTATAATGTCATGTAAGTTTTTTTTTTCTCTCCTAATTCTGGATTCAGTCTAATCAAATAAAAAATATAAAGGAGAAAAAAAAATTCACTAGCACTATTGTGAAATTGGTCAAAGTTACAAAAATAACAAACTGTTCAAGCTCCTTTATGCACTTTAAACCTGCTGGAAGAAGTATAACCACATCGCAGGAAATCTTGGCATGCACCACGTTGTAATTTGAAGGATGATTGGGGGAGCTAATTTCTATCTTATATCAACAGAAATCTAGCTGGAGTATCATTTCACGTCAGCCCTTTCACAAAAAAAGACAGCCCTGTGAGGAAAGATTTTTGTGCTGTTTCTTTACACCGCAGTCTATCAGGCCAGCATCATTAGGCCCTCGCGAGGCAGCTGCCAAGCAATCAGTGTGCAGGAGTCGATGCCACAGATGGCCTTTTCATGTTACATATGCAGTCTCTGGTGTCAGGAGAGTATATGAAAAGATATTCTCGCAGTGCTAAAACAGGAAAACCACATTCTTATATCCAAGCACATCAGGCCGTCTGCGTAGAAACCTCAATCTGACAAAGGCAATGCTGAACATAAACAGCATGGATGTGTTGAGGAGAAGGACATACGGAGATGGATTGACTTAAGAATGGCAAACACACACACACACACACAAATCATCTGATGCACTCACAGTGATTTATGTGAGTTCATCAGCCAGCTAATGAAATTCTGAAAAATAAAAAGCAAACCTGCTCTGTTCAAAGCTGATCTGACTTCAATATAATTTCAAAGTGCAAGTAATGTATGATGTAATTTAAGACAATAAAAGAACATCCTGTTTTGAAAAATGCCTTTTGTTCCTTTTGTAGCTAAAGTCTGGAGTTCATTGTTTATCCACATTTTTAGTAACCACTCTCGAGCAGACGCAAGAGCCAAGTGGAGACCTCAAATGTACCAGTTTTTTCCCCGACAGCACGTTTGTCTTCGTGACTGCCATTGTTTGAGAAAACGTAATAGTGCATGGCTTATATCTCAGTGATCGTGATTGGTGTGCTGAAACCTTATCAACCGACAGAGGAGAAAGCACGAGACAAAAAGTATCAGGTGCATTTCTTACATTCTAGTTGGTTTCTCAATGAACTTGGCCCCTTGGTATTGTTCGTGTGACCTGAGGCCAAGCCTTTGCAGTTTGTGCGAGTCCTCACAAAAGCGAACCTCGGAGTGTGCTTGAACGGCAAGGAGACGGAAACACATGCTGTTTGAGTTAGGTGCAGAGCAAACACAGACGGTGCATGGGTCACAGTGTGAGACAGAGGGGAGTACCAACGACGCACTCACACTGCAAACACTCCCAGCTGTTTAGAGCGAGGCCATCGGCTGTGTGCGAGTCCATAGCCGCGGTCAGATGTAAATATAGTGCCACACCTTAAGTCAATGCCACACTGTTTAGCTTTCACAGGTATGTCAACTCCAGCACCAAAGCATTCACTTGATGTGCCCGCAAAGTTTACCCAAAAGGAGAGGAAAGTTAATATCTAATGCCATTTTGCAATGGTATCTCGTGCGTATCTCTGCCTATTGAGGAAATGCATGATCAGAAAATTCACTTATAGCCAGTGAGACCCATATGCAGTGGAATCAGTGATGCAAGTCGGTAGTCAAGGGGCTGCAGACCATGTTGGAGTGATGCAAACTGTTTCATTGTCCTGGACAGAACCATAGCCTTACTGTTTTATGTCAGTCTTGCTTTACTGATTAGATTTTTTTTAATGTATACATAAAAACGATGCCTTAAAAATGAAAAAGATAAAACAATTGTCCAGTTGCATTGCTTTCTCTGGACGTCATGTTAATAATTCAGATGGTATTCTGTCCAAAGCGCAAAACTGACATGTACTTGGCCTGTTCTCAGACCTTTTCTCATATCCTCAGGCTTATTAGACGGCAGCAAAAGAGTAATTCTTGTATTCAGTCCACCGCACACAAGGTCCGGGGTGTTTGCTACACACACAGTCCATATATCTGTCAGATTTTATTGTCGATGTAAATGCAAGATTTCCATTCTCTCTGCAAAGGGATGGAGAAAGCTTTTGGTGCTTTCTTTTCATGGCATTCCTCTTTCTTCCTGTATTTGCTGTAAATGTGTAAATGTTGCTAAATCTAGTTGTTACCAAGATTACAAGAAAAAAAACACAAAACAATCTATGAAACTGGATTTTATGAAACTTGGAAAGTTATAGCATGGGCAAAGAACTAACTGACTAACTTTCAGGATCTTTGACATTAGAGAACAGTTTTCTGGCCTGTGTTATCTTGTAAAATAGATTTTGATCTCTGAGACTCACCTGGTTAAATAAAGGTTGTGTAAAAGCAAACAGAAATAGATGTTCCTGTAGATGAGAATGCCGAAGTTCATAAAAGGTGTGTTTCTACTAAAAAGGTTTCCGGGGTAAAAGTAGTAGGCTAGAATTTTAACAGGGTCGACATCCTCCTTAGTAGTATCAGCCGTTATGTCTTCACTTCACTCATGGTTACAGGTCCAGCTGCATGTAAACTACCATTCCAAACCACATGGTGGCGGTAGTGCACTGCTTTCACTCTTTGTCAAACCCCAAAAAAGAAAAGAAGAAAATGTTATGCGAAAATGAAGAAATAAAAGAAGAGAAACAAACTAAAGAAATGTGAAAAGTATTGGAGGGGCTAAAGATGATTGTAACGTTTCTTTTTGTCATTTGTATAATGAATAATGGTGGTGCTGAATGAGAAATGGCAACTTGTATGTGAAACAGACAGTAGCTGGCTGAATGACATTATCTCCTGCCGACAGCATACCCAATCACCGCGTCAACACCACCAACCCACATTGAGTACCTATGTCCGTACCTACTACAGGAATGTTTTTCAGCCCTGGAGAGGTTTTTGGAGATCTTCTTATTGGGGACATTCTTGGTAATGGAGACATGTTAACAATCTGACCCTGAAAAACTACCCCGAAACCCTGCTAGTGGAAACACAGCTAAAGGCAGCAGCAATGGACCCTTGAAGAACTGATCTCTAATGCAGAAGATACAAGCACCTTCATTTCAGCTGACAGCCCATCTACACAATGTTACACAAAAGCCTACTGTCCATCTGATTTATTTTGCTGAAACATCAGAATGCAAACTATTTATTCAGAGTAGTCAAACCAGTCAAGTCTTCTTGGTGAATGAAATGGAGGCATTGATGCTAAATGACTTGCTTGTAGAGATTTTGAGGGTTCCCATCATATCTGTGTATATTTCCTTTGAACTAAAACAAAGAGGACACATATCTTTCTGCTTGTACTCCTCTATTTTTCCTGTTAATTTTATATAAATGTGTAGAGAAGATATAAAGCCAGAAAAACAGCTGTTGTAACTGTCACCCGCCTTGTCTATCACATATTCCTGGTTCAGGTCTCCAGTCATACCACAGTAACTTCTAATCCTAATGTTAGGTCTCCTCAGCCTGAAACTGGACTCTTTTCCTTCCCCTGTTACCATTTCATTCATTTTTTTTCTGCTCTTGAAAAGAGGCTACAGCTCTGGCATAGTGTCCCCATACTGTCAGAGTTGGGTAAATTGATCCTGCGTCCCTGCTCAGTCTCAGAAGCTGAGCCCGATCAGGAAAACACGCATGACAGTTTGGCAAGCAGCTTTGCTAGGAAGGGATTTAAACCAGCAATATTGCAAATTTGTGTGAGGACTTTAACATGAGAAAAACACTGCTCTCTTTCTGAGCTTCAGCTCAAGCCTCGGCAATGTCTTCGGACACTAATGAGAGGGACCGACCCTCAGAAAATTGGCCTTCCATCGAAAGACGTGGTGAAGCATTTCAGATCAACTAACCAGACTGTAAGAGGCTGGCTGACCCAGCCTTGAAGATCTGCGTGTGCGCATACGTGCACGGACATTAGGCATTTTGAGAATCTTATGTACCAATGAGCAAAGTGGAACTGATCAGTCCTCAGAGCTGTAGGGGAACTGCAGAGACGAAAAAGGTCAAACCAATCGCTGAGGACAGGAGGACTAGTGGGGTTGGTTTAACCTCTGCCCTCAAGCTAACATGCACAAAGGGACAGCTGACATCTGGGTCCAAAAGGTCACTTTCCCTTAGCGTAATGATGTGACTCCTCTCCATTTTGGGGTCGCCTGCTTCAGCTGCATTGCATTTGCAAAAATGTCTGAGCTTGAGTAGCTGTGTGAAGCATTCAGATCAAGAAGAGAGTTGGAGTGAGATGTCTGATGGTGATAGAAAAGGGGGACTTTGCGAGTGCAACATAGCCATTTTCCCCTTTTGCCTGGGGCCCAGTGTAGATGTGGTGGACCCAGCCCCAGACGCCACTCCATGGTTTGGCACACTCTGCATTTCAGCCCTCTCACTGTTTCCAGCTGAACCAGCTCCCATGCAAACACATGGGCAACCGGTGGGTTTTCTTATTTAGTTGTCGGTCAAGAGTACTTAATAATATCCAAAAAGACAGTGTGACATATCATCCCATGCTTGCCAAAATATGATCCCCCCGCCTCTCCCACTTATTCCCAACATTTTCCCCTCTACAGTTTGCAGAGAGTGCATGCAGATGAAAAGGATCAGATACACAATGGTGCAATCTTGGGTAAGTTTGGCCGACACTTATTAAAGCAATAGAGCAGACGAAATAGGTTAATACCGAGCAAAGAGGACTGCGATCGCCTTTCAGGGAACTGCAAGTGGAAATATTTCACATTCAGCAGCCTGCAATGCAGCATGAAGCAGTGATGTGGCGTATGACTTCCTCAGATTGATGTCCTCGCTGACCCAAATGTTCTCATCCCCGCCTCAGCTTTTTGAAGTTAAACAAACAGTGTGTCACAAGATCCTCCACATACCACCCAAGTACAGTGTGTGAGTGTCTGTGTGTGCCCGCAGCACTTGTGTCTACGCTTTGATTTGTGGGTCTTGCTGTATGCGCGGACGCCAAGAGGCCGATAATGTGTGTGAGCATGAACAGGAATGTGTTCGCCGGCAAGCAACTGTTGATGTGTGTGACATGTCTGCGATGACAGTGGTGGGTGACAAATAACGCTGACGCACATCGTTCCTGGTCTTGATCCTGCTTCCATAAAAAAAGAGTTGGGCCTTTGAACATTTTAATTAAACTAAGCAGGACCATCCCCACCCAGGCCTGTGAGTTATGTACATTTGAGGACAAACAAGACCATCTTTTACAGGGTAGACATCAAATACTTGTCTTTTTTTTTAATGTCACCCTGGGTCTGCATGTTGATTTTCATTATTTCTCAAATCCATCTGGAATTTTGATGGGCATGTTTTGAAGGAAAAGGCCTTGAAACCACAAAGCAGGGATGTCTTGAAACAAAGGTCTCTGCGGTTTTGTCTGTTCCTCATGGTGAACAACAGCCCTGCAGTCTCTGCGCTCAGATAGCTCATGTCTGTAATTTTAGTTTATGCCATCATTATTACAACACGTTACTGTTTTTCTTGTCATTTCTTGGAAATAAACTAAGATGATGCTTTTATGTACTCTTTCAAGAAACACTACTAAGGCCGTAAATTAAAAAGCAAGAGAAATGGGTTCCATAGAGTTTTTGACGATGTTTGCTGCAGAATTTATAAAAAGATAATACACATGGGTTGTTGAAAGAAAAACAACCTGGCACAATGAGCACTCGTGGTGAGATTTCCCACAACTTTCCCGACTTTTGACGTGAATTTAAACCTAATGACACTTCAAGTTATGTAATTGGTTAAATAAAAAAAGGAGGAAGAGGAAGAGGGCTTTCTCCTTCTAACAGATGTTTGGCGGAGTTGATAATCAATGGAAAGCCACTGACACATGGCGTTTACCGCTACAAGTTGGGAAAGGTTCGCAGAGCTCTTTCTTGCTTTATGAGGTCTATACAAATGCAGAAGACCTCGCAGCCACCAGGGGTCCCTGGTCAGTCCAAAAGGTCAGCCTTGATATACTTTATTTGGGGAGAAATAAAATGACCTGTCTTCATTTGTTGCTACCTTAGTGAGAACAAATAAGTAATTTACAATGAAAAATTCAAGTCCTTAAATACCTCAGATATTTGCTGTTATGTGATCCAAAATGTTTTTCCTGCAATTTTGCAACTTTATAAAGTCAAATTTCTCTCTAAAGTCTAATTTTCTCTCTCAAATTTTCATATTTGTGCAGTTGCATTGGGTTGGCAGTTATCATTGTTGCCTCAAAGAGGGTTCCTGGTTTGAACCCTGGCAGGACCCTTTCTGCGTGGAGCTTGCATGTTCTCCCCATGCTTGAGTGGGTTTTCTCTGGGTTCTCTGTACAAAATTAAGGTGAGTGTCATGGTTTAGGGTTTGGTCCTGCTTTTAGTTTGAAGTTCTGTTTGGCTTTCCTGTTCCCCGTTTCCCTGATGTGTTTCACCTGTGTCTCGTTACCCCCTGTGTGTGTATATAAGGTCCTGTCTTTATCTGCCCTGTGCTGGTCTGTACTGTTTGCTTCCCATGCTCCTGCTCATGGTTTGGTTTGGGTTTTTTGCCTTGCTTTGTTTTTGTGTTTCTTTTGTACTTTTTTTTGTACCTGCTTTGGCAGCGGTTTTTTTTGTGCAATTAAATATCACTGTTTTGGATACTCCTCTCTCCCGCCTGCTCTCCTGCATTTGGGTCCTCCTTACAACTACACTACATGACAGTGAGGTTACGTGGTGGTTCTCAATTACCTGTAAGAGTGTGTGGTTGATCATCTATGTGGCCCTGCAATGGACTGTCAACCTGTCCAGGGAGCTAGGATAGGCCCTAAATGGGAATTCATGTGTATAGATAATGGATGGCTGGAATTTGCATGTTTATAATGTCATAATTCCTGAGATTTCCTCATGCAGAGTTTATAAACCAGACATTCTGGGTTTTGACCCGAATACACTGCTCTGCCAGCTCAACTAGCCTCAGTGAAATTCATAGTTAGGTTTGTTTTTCAACTTGAATTCAAACTGTTTCATTGTTAAAGTGTAAGATACTCATACAAAATTACAAATCATCTCAAATGGTCTGACTTCTCTATTGGACTGCAGTTTTACAAAATAATGCTCCCAGAATCTTGCATAGGACCCTCAAAGAAACTAGAAATTACCCTGGAGTTCAGAAATGAATACTTTTAATTTGCCTTTCTGTTTTTGGATGAAGAATACAGATATACTTATCCCCGTGTTCAGGTTTATAAAATGCCCAGTGGATTTCATTTAGGACACAGAAAATGTTGTGCAGTAGTCTCATTGTGCTCACAAACAGTAAATGGGCAGTTTGTATATAGCACTTTTCTAATATTGTCAACCACTTAGAGAGCATGACATTACATACACATTCACACATCCTCATGCAGCCATCTCTTCCTATATAGTGATCTACACAGGTGGCTTTCTAGAAAGTCTAGGCAGTATTTTTTTCTATCACACACATACACAGTCACACACCAATGAATTCACATCATGAGCTTCAATGTCCTGCTCAAGGCCAGGAATCAAACAATTAACTTTCAGGTTGGCGGATGACTGCTATTCGGTTCTTGCAGCCACCAGAGGGAGTTTTCTACGTTACATAATTGCTCAATACTAAGATATCTGTTTTCAAAAAATTGCATCACATTGTCTCAGGTCCAACATGCATCACTGCTTTCTTTATGTTTGGCTCATCTGCAACGCTGTTAATCAAACTGCCTGACACACAACATCAATTAAACGCATTATCAGATGTAGCCTACATTTCATGATTATTACTCATTATTAGTCATGCAGCAGAGTTTTTGGAGTCTCACAGCTGGAAAGCCATTTGATTTTATGGGACTCACTGTTGTGGTTGGCCCATCTGTGGAGCCCACACTCGAGGGGCAATGCCCAATGTCGCATTGGCCCAGCCTGAGCCGCAGGCCTATAAAAGGCCATTCCACTTCATTCCCCTCAGTTTTCTGTACAACAACTACACGTGTTGAGCTCAGCCTAGAAGCCCGTCCCCATTCATATCCAAGGGAGGGAAGGAGGAGAAGGAGGAGGCGCGCAGTCCTTTTGTTACCTGCGCAGACTTCACCTGGCTGGTGTGCGTCAGGAACGTGCGCTGAGTCTGAGATGTCTGCAAAAACAAGAAACCGCGAGTAATGCACAGAGGCTTTAAACGAGACTATTATCACACTGGCACTGTGCTTAGAGAAGTTTTTCTTTTTTCTTTTTTAACCTTCAAGTCAAAGGGAAAAGGAACAGTTAATTAGATTCAACCGTAAAAAGCAAAGACGAAAAAGGAGGCACTTCCTCCAAGAACTCATTCACCTTTCAGGTCCGACCCTCTCTCGAGTTTCATTTTGGAGCTCTGAGCCACCTCTCGGGTTGTCATCAGCATCTCACCTGTACCTTAACCATGGATTTCACACGGCAGAAGATTTCCAAGGTGCTTCAGCTTGACGTTTCGGAAAATAGACGCATCTGGGGGGGCTAGAGGAGCCGCAGCTGTGGAAAGCTTGGGCACTTTGCGTAACTGTGCATGGCCTCTGGACAAAGTGGGTAACGATCATGCACAAACCCCTCCGAAAGCGGAGTCTTTACGTGTTCCTGTGTTTTGGCGTCTTGTACCTCAGACTCGGGTGAGTTTGGATTTCCACTCATCACATATGCATGCTTGTTTTCCTCAAATGGGCAAAAAAGAAAAGGCGAAACTGGGAAATAAGCTTGGGCCCTCTGACCTTACATTAAAAAAATGAAAATTTGTGAAATGTGAAACCTTTGCGTATCTTATATTTATCAGAAACATGTGCATTGTAATCATTGCACTCCATCTATGCCTGATTGCGTCAAATATGCGCACGTAAAGATCCTGTGCAAATGTGATCGCTTGGTATTCACTGTCAGTTTTATTTATTTCACTTCATGAGATTGATTCCTCTTTTGCAATGCAGGAGCACTTTAGGCACTGTCTGTGCTGCAGATCCACTCACCCTACATACCTTCATTAATAGCGGTAGACTGAGCTGCATTTCCACATTCCACAGTTTTTTTTAGTTTTTACCTGTTTTGCAATCACTCACCTTGATGCATAAACACTTACAGACGTCTAACCTTTCCTTCCCCTCTGAAGCAGGAATGATAGATCTCTGTGTCTGTCTTTTTTTTTTCTTTTGATCATTTTGTTAATGCTCTTTCTTAGACTTAAATCATAAGAAATTATATGTTTAATATTTGTTTCTGAGCTTGCGTGCATATATCTGTCTATTAACTCTTTGACATAATGTGATATATTGTATATTGTTAGTTTCTGACATTTGAAAGTACCTAGTTGTAAAACAATATTACGATCTCTGATTGTCAGGTATTCCATGTTTTTTATTTTATTTTATTTTTATTTTACTTTTTACTTTTACTTTTAGGAAAATAACTGCACTTGTACGATAAAGTATTCTAAAATGCTAAAATCTAGTTCATTGCAGGTCAATGTCCAGTAGAGGGCACTGTGGTACAGTGTAATGACTCAACAGGCCCCTAGCCTAATGGACGCAGTGAAAACTCATCGCGGAGAGTTACCCTGCACCATATGGAAGATGGGCCTGTAGAGGGGTCAAATGTGCAGAAACCGGTGCCTATTGCTATTAGCTTTGATGTGCCAAAGACCATATAAAGAGCTGAGTTGTGATGGATGTTTAACCTTTTTTTTTTTAACCTTTTCATCGCAATTGTTTCTTGCCAGCAACAGGAAATAGCCAACTATTTTAACCACAGAATTTTCATTAAGCTACTGTTTTGACAAATTTCACGTTAAAATACGTCATAATGTTTGTTACTGAGATTGTAACAGGTATAATATTACTAAAACGTTATAGTATAGTAACATTATAGCAAAACGTAAAATACTTTGGTAATGGGGTTACTTTTGCAACCCAACACTCATCTATAGTTCAGATTCTGTTGTTCAGATTTGCTGAGAACTGTGACATCAAAGATCCAGATCTGAGTAGAATTACAGTATCTAGCTTTATCTCCATTCAGAATCATATTATTATTTAAAACCATATTATGATGCATTAGTGAGTGACGCAAAGCTGTTAACACCGATTTCAACAGAGGCAAACCAGGTAAAGGTGACGTAGAGTTCAGTGGTTGACTCCACCCTCTAAAACTGACTTCTTCTAACAGTGTTAAAAGCATGGCTGAAAATGGAGCTTTTCCTCTCTCACTCTCCCATGATTGGTTGCCTACATAAATCTGCCAGTTCCTGCCAATCAAGTGCCACAGCGACAGACACTGTAGGGATTCCTACAGTAGCCACTGAGGTGTCTTAGATGCATGGGCTGCATTGATCTGGCTTGGAGTTTAGGTGTTCAATCTGCATATGAAAAGTCTGCTTTATTAAGAGAGTCTTTGATGAAAATAAAATAAATAAATAAAAAAACAGCACAAGTTCCTGGTATGTCTGCTCTTTCAAAACTTTGATTTACTGCTAAATTATGTCTTAAAATGGCACCAAAATGGCCTGAACACTGGGTCATGACAGTTACTTTTGAACCAGTCAGGAAAATCATATTAACCACAACAACTGGAGCTATTATTGTCTTGTGCATTTTCCTCTGTTGCTTCTACTTCATAGTTTTTCATGCGGGGTAATTACTGTTCCTAATATTTATTGTCTACAACTCATGTAATGCCAGGATCACATTGCGATTTTGGCCATTCCAGATGAAAGATAGATAATGCTGTGTAAAAAATGTTCATCACAGCTCAAAAACCATGGTGGTAGATCTCACAATGAGACAGGAGCGAAGATGAAAGATAGAACCGTCTTGCGACCAAAGATGGGCAAAGACAGATATCAGGAATTTGGAGGAATTGTCTCAGAGTGTGACGGCCCGTTGCTGCCTCTAAGATCTCTGTCAGCTAATCAACCTATAGGAACCCACCAATAAGTAACGTAAACATCAGCATGTCTACACAGCACAGTAGCCTCGTGACAACAGTGCCAGAGGCAATGATTTTATTTATTTACTTTTCAAAGCACACACACATCACTATGACAACAATAACTTTCCAGTCGGTGCATTAGCAAGTGATGACATTGTATTTAGAGCCTGAAATAACCTTAAATTTATTTCTCTGGTAGCCACAATTCAACGTACCCTAGATTGCCAAAAGTATTTGCTCACCTGCCTTGACTTGCGTATGAACTTAAGTGATATCCCATTCTCAATTCATAGGGTTCAGTGCAATGTTGGTCCACCCATTGCAGCTATAACAGCTTCAACTCTTCTGGGAAGTCTGTCCACAAGGTTTAGGAGTGTGTTTATAGGTATTTTCAACCATGCTTCCAGAAGCACATTTGTGAGATTGTGCGGTCTGGCTCTCAGTCTCCGCTCTAATTCATCCCAAGGTGTTCTATTGGGTTGAGGTCAGGACTCTGTGCAGGACAATCAAGTTCATCCACACCAAACTCTCTCATCCATGTCTTCATGGACCTTGCTTTGTGCACTGGTGCACAGTCATGCTGGAAGAGGAAGGGATCATCTCCAAACTGCATGGGATTATCCAAAATCTCTTGGTATGCTGAAGCATACAGAGGTTCTGTCACTGGAACTAAGGGGCCAAGCCCAGCTCCTGAAAGAACCCCACACCATAATCCTCCCTCCACCAAACTTTACACTTGGTGCAGTACAGTCAGACAAGTACTGTTTTCCTGGCAACCACCAAACCCAGACTCATCCGATCAGATTTCCAGATGGAGAAGCACGATTCGTCACTTCAGATAACACGTTTGCACTACTCTGTCATTGATGGCGTTGCCATGTGCTCGGGGGTCATGCTCTGGGTTTCTAAAGCACCTAAGAGATGACTTGTCGTAATTAGGCGCTATATAAATAAATTGAATTGAACTGAATTGAATTGCTCTAGAGTGCAGTGGTGTTGTGCTTTACACTATTCCATCTGATGCTTTGCATTACATTTGGTGATGTATGGTTTGGATTCAGCTGCTCGGCCATCGAAACCCATTCAATGAAGCTCTCTATGTACTATTCTTGAGCTAATCTGAAGGTCACATAAAGTTTGGAGGTCTGGAGTGATTGACTGCAGAAAGTTGATGACCGCTGTGTACTGACCCTGCTTCTTCAGTTTACAATTCAATTCAATTCAATTTATTTATATAGCGCCTATTTACGACAAGTCATCTCTAGGCGTTTACGTGTCCTACCACTTCGTGGCTGACTTGCTGTCATTCCCAATCACTTCCACTTTAGTCTAATACCACTGACAGTTGACTGCAATTTTTAGGAGCGAGGAAATTTCACGGCTGGACTTCTTGCACAGTTAGCATCCTATCACAGTACCACGCAGGAATTCACTGAGCTCCTAAGAACAACCCATTCTTTCGCAAATGTTTGTAGAAACAGTCTGCATGCCTAGGTGCTTGGTTTTGTACACCTGTGGCCATGGAAGTGATTGGAACACCTGATTTTGATTATTTGAACGGGTGGGCTAATACTTTTGGCAATATAGTGTAATTGAATTACAGTGTAACATGGTGTAAATTATTTACCTACTGATTTCATGTTGTGCAATGTGATTTGAATTAATCATATAAGACTGTAAAAACTGTACAGTGGGGTTAAGGTTGGGCAATATAACCTCAAATCAATATCATGATTAATTGAACATGTTATCTAAATTACGATTTATTAGTGATTATTTTAGTATGATTTCATAAACAAGGTTTTTGTTGCAATATGATTAACTATTAAAACTGGAATATTTTTTCTAATAAAAGATCACATATAGGCTATTTAATTTTAAATTAGTGAAAGGACACATCTTGCCTATATATGGTCATTTAATCAATATTTCAAAGATATATAATTTAGATAATTGACACAAGCAAGATTACATCTGAATGTCGGTTTCAAGTCATTTTCGATTAATTTCCCAGCCCTGGTGTGAATACATAAGATAGATATGCTTTATTTATTTAGAGGAGGTACACAACTAGATACCCAATGCACCCTCATCGCCCCCTTGCGTTTGGTGGTGCAGTTACAGAGCGACACAGACACCAGACGAGAGCGTAAAAGCCAACAATGACGTAGCTACCACAGTAGGGACATAGAGGTACACGCCGAGAAGCGACTAGGCTATACCTTCAAATGAAATTGAAACTGACATTTTAATGTGAAAAAACTCCTTTGTGCTGTTTCAAAGCTGAGCTTTCACCGATGACAGTGCGTCCTTAAAGCGGTCGTACTGGTTTCCCATCCGGGCAGTCACACGTGAGTCAAACAACCAAAGTGTCAGCTCTCCCTGTGAGAGGCCTGAGCTGCCTTCAGGCTCCACGTACGCGCCTATCGCATGACAGTAGCTCCATTATGAAGTAAAAGTCACCCATCTTCGTGTTTACTAATCCCGATCAGTTAGCTCATTCCTTCCACCCTTTTACTCCTGAAATCTTTCACGGCACCCTCTTCACCTACAATTGCTGGAGTCTGCAGGTGTTGAGTGAGAGTCACGATGCTCTGGTGATAAAAAAGAAAAAAAGAAAAAAAAGAGGAAATCTGCACTCACTCAGCTCTGCACAAAATCTCCTCAAGTATTTTTTTCTCTACTCAGTTCCAATCTTGTGTAAAAAAGAAAAAAAAGAGTGATTTTGTAAATTATTTCCTTAAATAAATCCCCATATAAGAGGAAATCATCTGATTTTGCCACAGAGTCTAAAAATAATTGTTTGGTTGTTATAAGGTGGCAACCATCAATTATGAGCGCACAGCATTATAGATGCCTATAGGGACATTAAGAGTCCCAAGAAATAATGCCAATATTTGAGTTCCCAAATAAAAGAGATGTCCATACTTAATATTTAATCTCATATGCTGAAAAGTACAGAGTTATGATATTGGCTTTTAATGTGACACCAACTTGTTGATTCAAGTTGACATTTCCAGCCTTTTTTTTCGCGCACGGAGCTGTGATGATGGTGTGATGCTCAGCGCTGTTTGTTTATTTTTGGCTGGATGGTTGGGGTTGTTGCGGTGGAGGAGGAGGTGTGTATATGTGTGCGTGTGTGTGCGAGCGCGCGCGCGCGCGTGTGTGTGTGGGGGGGGAGAATGGAGGGCGATGAATGAAATCTCCTGCGCGTCCAACGGAGATCGGATCAGTGTCACCCTATTGTCCCGCTGTGGCAAAGTGGGCGGATAGCAGTGTCTCTCCCTGCCCAATGGCAGGCACGACTCTCATGAAAGTGGAGAGAGGCACTTTTCTGCCATGCAGAATCCCTGAAACCATCATCATTTCGGCTCGGAAACCCACACAGAGCTCTGCAGCAGCAGCCTCCGCCGCCGAGAGATGACAGAGGCGATCTCCGCGCACACACGGCCCTGGGAGCTTGGAGCTGCGTAGACTCACCTCACCAGACACGAGGACACGCACATCAACTCTTTTTTCCCCCTTTTCTTCCTGATCTGACTCGAAAGGGGACATAAAGCGGGGAATTAAGGGAGTTTAATCATTTTTTCCCCATCCTGTCTGAGCGTGGCCATTTGCTCAATGTCATCATGATCATCCTCTCGTCGCGCAGTGTGCTGCTGTCAGTTTACTACCCGCAGATCTTCCTGATCCTGACGAGCGGCAGCTACCTGTAAGTGTGAGAGCCAATTAACGGCTGCTTAATTAACGCCAGCGCGTGCGCGCGCTCATCCTCAGCAACACAGCGCAAGGACGCACCAGTCTGGTATTTTTATTTATTTATATTTTGTTTTACTACTGTAAGCTACAACCTTATTTTCTTTTGTTTTCACTTTTATTTCAGCGCTTCAAACCTGGAAACAGAAGGTTCAGTTTATGCTTAAAAAACTAAACTAAAATAAAATTAAAAAAAACAAAACATTGTTGTGTCACCACACAGACTGTCCGTAAGCGCACATGGATCAGGATTACCAAAGTGTTTTAAATGCATTTAATGTCACCCTGGTGCGTTTAAGTAACACAATTTCATTGGCGTGAAATCGTGGAGTCAAGTATTGAATAGTAATTTGTGCGAACATGACCAGAAAATCGATCCACGTGGGGTTTTGTCGTTAATTAGTTGAGGATTTATTTGCTGTAACGCGTCGTTTCTGCGCGTCTTAGCAGCAGTTAATGAGTTGACGCACTGCAAACGTTTTTCAAGATTTAAAAAAGAAAAAAATCAGATTTTTTTTTTCTTTTTAACTGCAACTGGTATGGATTCACTTTGGCCACAGAGTGGCAGAGATGTTCAAGACAATTGGATGCGGGGAGTCTGGATTTTTCCTTGTGAGGGAAATGTAAAGCTGCTTTCATCCTGTCAGAGGGTGTAAAAGATAACACAGAGCTCCCCTCTGTTATTTTCTGTGTTATCATTTGGAACAACACATCTCATCAAGCCTTGCTTGCAACATGCCAATTTATTGGAGCTCCAACATGCTGTGACACACATGCACTGGGCAAGAAACACATTTCAGGAAAGCACTGGTTTTTCTAAAAGTTTCCAGAAATAATCAGTCAAACCCTGCTTCTTTTCCCCTTCTTTTTTCGCCTCTGTCTACGCTGCCTGGAGACCCCAAACCTGATGCTGAAATAGACGTGGTTTGGGGTTTTTAGTGTAAAACTGGGCTATCCTACACTGTAAACCCATGGCTTGCAAATCAAGCCTGTGTAACACGTTTGGCTGATTATATGAGGATGTTTTCTGCTCAGCACTGACCACATAACGCCTAATGAGGAGGATATTTTAATGCGGATTCAAATGAATACGGGCCCTCTCGTCAAATGAACAAAAAATGTTATATTTTGGCCATGTTAAACAGAGAAAAATGTCAAGACATTCGTGGTAAAAAGATCCCAAAGTGTGAAGGCGGTTAAGAGGAATATCACACCCAGTGATCCAAAACCAATATTCTGGCTATTTCTAATATGTTTTTATACCACTCTGGTTGATCCAAATGTGTGTGTGTGTGTGTATGTGTGTGTGTGTGTGTGTGTGTGTGTGTGTGTGTGTGTGTGCGTGTGTGCGTGTGTGTGTGTGTGTGTGTGTGTGTGTGTGTGTGTGTGTGTGTGTGTGTGTGTGTGTGTGTGTGTGTGTGTGTGTGAGCGAGTGTGCGAATGGAGTCAGGGTAGACGTGTATAGTGTTTTGCTTTGAATTAATAAGCCCATCTTTGCTGGTCATTTACAGTCATAGATCAACTGCTCTTGGAAATACTGGACTTAGAAAAGTTGTGTATTAGGCTGAATGCATTCCTTGGTGGAAGATGCATGCCTGGGAGTTTTATAATGTGTCAGTTGGGCTCAAAGTGTTCCATGTGATGGAATAGGTGGCTGGTAGCACACTGTGTGCCATGAAGTGGGTTGCAGGGTTTTTATTTTGTTTGTTTAAGGCCACACTGCGCTGTGATGAAACCTGTGCATGGGCTAAGACTGAAGTGTTACCCCTGGTCAGACTGAGAAACGCCAATGACAATGATTATTATTTGTCTTTCGTGCATCCCTTCCACATTTGGAAGTGGGAATCGATGGACTGTGGATTTATTAGGCAACTAAATGCACTGAGACATTGATCCAGCTCATAAATGTTTGAGGTTTAGTCACTTCTTTTTGTTTTTTAGACATAAACTTAGGATTTACGATTAATAAAAGTAGGTCTGCACAAGATAAGAATAATTAATGTTCTAATGTTGTATAAATGTGCTAGTATTGTGTAATTGACTACATTGACTACAGATGCAGAACCAACCAGTGAGACTTTTGTGACATTTGTCAGCTTAGTTCAACTTTCTGTTGACGCTCTACCTGATGGGAGATCTGTGCGATTGCAGGCGAGCTGTCTCTGAGCTGCTGGCACACTCGCTGAGAATAACACAGAGGCTAAGCAAACAGAATCACATTTGTGCACTTGGATGATGCTGGGATTTAAAAGCTTAGCTCCGGAACTCTGTTTGGTGCTTGAGCGTTTGGGTTGCCCCTTAGTAGACTGTGATTCTGTAAATTAACTGGTTAAGGACACAAGGAACAACCAAGACACTGGTCTATTTAGAACTGTCATTGTCTGAACTGAATACATCAGTGTGCTGCTTGGAGGTATTTTTTTTTTCTTTCAGGAACACTGGTGCATTAGAGTTACAAATCACTCCTCTGCATACAAACAACTATTTCTAGTGAAACTTAAAATTTACTGTGCGAGAAAAATCCTTGATGAGCTTCTCCTTCTGGCTTGTAAAGTCTGAATATCATGGTTGCCATGAGCAACCACATATACACCAGGGGGTCACAAAGGGTCAAAGGAGTTCCATCCTCCTTTGCAGCAGAAAGAGCAAAGACAGACTGAAAGCAGAATCAGACCGCAGAGTGTTTACTGTGAATACAGAATTTGCTTAAAGGAGATTTAAGTTTTTACATCTTCTACAACACGGCTGTCAAATTCTATTTCACCCTGAGCCACATCATCGCCATGGTTACTGTTTTTTAGAGGTTACCATTGTTCTTCACTTTCTTAGCCAACTATATTGCTTGTTCCTGGACTTTGTCAAAAATTCACAATACTATCTCTTCTCGCAAAAAAGAAATGGTCAAAAAATTCAAATTTCACAAAATTGTGACCTTTTTCATAAAATTGACACTTGTCTACTAAAATCACAATATATTTTCTTATAAAATTACAAATTTAGAAAAATGTTGACTTTTTGTAAAAATAACTAAATAAATGAATAAAATTGTCATAAAATTGCAAAGTTAGAAAGACAAAGACTTTTTTTTTGCCAACAACCATCGTACAATAACAAATAACAACAATGTTTTGCAGCATTTTGACATAAATTAAAATTTGCAAACTTGCAAATTTAGTATAATTTCAACTTTGTGTCCTAAAGTCACATATTTTTGTCATATAAAAATAACATTTACAAAAATCATGATTTTTGACAAAAATGAGCAACTTTTTGTTGTAAAATCTGTTTCAAAATATTTGCTAAATCACGACTTTTCACATCAAGCAGCTCCTCTTTAAACCCTCTTGCAAGATAAAACAAAGTGGTGGGCCAGATTTGGGCCTTGAGTTTGACATGAATCTTCTAGAAATCAACATCTTGAGTTGTGAAAAAGTGTAAGGATGACCATTAAGTTTTCACCTAATCACCATCTGGCTTAAATAAACATCTTTGCTGCAACTGAAAAGGAGCAAGGTTTTTATAATCAACAGTGAACGCAGTGACACATCTTTTTTGCATGCTTTCGTTCCCTCCCATGGCAGCAAGACCATGAAGAATGTGTGCTCTCTTTAGTTTGGGAGCAGAGGTTTGTCTCACAGCTGTTAACTTTGGTTCTTGGAAACTAAAACTTATGCAGCTTTGTGGAAAAGCTCGAGCACTCATCATAAAGAGGCACGTGGTTATCTGTCATTGATTTCTAATCAATGCTGAGTTCTCTGTTCTCAATCAGGAGTTTCCTTCCAAGAGCACAGCAACACAATGGAGTATATATTTGAAGTTGTTCCCTTTCTGAGCATTGTTCCACCACTTCACCCCTCATGCTCTGCCATCACTTTTTACTGTCGCACAACTTGCATGCGTTAGTTTGCCCCATTTGTGGTTAATTCTTTGGAAGTCAACATCATATTTCAAAGCTGGTGTTTGCCTAAAACGCTCATTTCTGGTTCCCTGTCCCTGACATGTTTGAAAAGAACGTATCTACATGGTTTCCAGGCCTATAAACAGAATCGTTTGGAGAGTCAGTGCTTTGTTTAGTTGTAATCTGTTTTGGCTCTCCCAGCAGTTACGAAACCATCTAAAACATATGTTTTTATACATTCGCAGTGAGTGATCAGATGTGTGTAGTCTCTCTGGGAGAACACAGAAGGAGACGTGTCTTTTTCTATACAATAATACCCCAGAAAATTAAGGCAATCAGTGTTAAAAAAGAACAAAAAAACACAAAACTTACATATTTTCCATACTTTAGTCACATCATGGGATGTGACTAAAGTAAAAGCAGTTTCTCATGAAGTGCAGCACTTTAACCTCCAAAAAAACCCCCCAAAAAATAACAACCCCCCCAAACAACCAAACTGGTAATTAAAGGGTACATACTAAAGATTTAGTCTTCTGTGCATTAGAGCATGAACTCACCTGTTGTGGCTATTTATGTTGAATTTATGTAAATCGTGCGTTCTACCAATTTGTTTATTTATTTATTTATGGAGTCAG
>JBAMYA010000021.1:2510296-2533292 GCA_037176975.1 Arrhamphus sclerolepis | reverse complement strand
AGTGCGTCTTCAAGAAACAGACCGCCTGTTGCCACCCATGACGTTGTTGGAATATGTGGAATAGAAGGCCGTGACATCACCTAATGCTACATTTGCTGTGTCTTTGAAGGGGACAGTGAAAAGCTGTATGACAGATCTCTAAAGAGGCACAGATGGTTAAAAAGGGAGCTTTTTGAAACGTATCTGCCCACTTTTCCACAATACAATTGCATTTCTGTATTATTTGGACCAACGAATGTCACAGACCTTTCAATAAGACCTCATCATCATGAAAAGAGTAATAATTATAACAATAATAATAATAATAATAATGATAATGACTTGTCTCCTTTGAACAAATCGTTTGGCAACACTTTACAATAAGGTACACAAAAGTTTGCTTAATTACCACTTAATTATTGTTTAATTATCAGAAAACAAAGCATGGACTAACCACTACTTAACCATTAGTGAATAGTTAAGTTTTATTGATGCTGCATTTAGAGCCTGAAGTACACTGAGATTTATTTCTGTCGTAGTCACAATTGAATGTATGTTCAATCACACAGTGTAACATGCTGTAAATTAATTATCTGATGACTTCACGTTGTCCAAATTGTCTTAAATTAATCTTATAAGGCTGTAAAAATGTCCATCGCATTATAAATTGTTACCTAATGTTTTGTGTAGACAAATGAACAATGTGTCTAAAGTAAAATAAGGCAAGCACATTTCATACTGCAACTCAAAGTGCTTTACAAAAGCAATAAGGTGAAAGAGAAATTAAAGAAATTTTGAGTGAATTAAATCTATTCAAAAAACAATTTAAATGTATCATAAAATCACAAGCAAAAAAATGGATTTGGATAGAAAAAAGATTAAAACATCTTCAAATAGATGAATAAAAATTGCAATAAATTTTGACTAAAGAAAAGGACAGAAAGACAGTTTTCAGTTTAACTTTTAAAGTGTCTAGAGTTGGGACACATTTAATATCAAGGGGAAGTTTATTATGTATGTATGGCATTGCTGAAGAGCCTGGAAACTGTCCAGTTGTGCATCAGTTCTGATCTGGAGAGCCTATAATGGTCATGTAATCAATCCTACCGATATCCTAACCCCAGTTCATCTGTCTTTTATGCTGGTATTAGTATTGTGTGCATCTGAACACCTGGTGTGTTTCTCTTATTTTGGCAGGGCCCTGTCCTCGGTGGTGGCTCTGGGTGCCAACATCATCTGCAACAAGATTCCTGGGCTGGCACCTCGCCAGCGGGCTATCTGCCAGAGCCGCCCGGACGCCATCATTGTTGTGGGAGAAGGCGCCCAAATGGGCATCAATGAGTGTCAATACCAGTTCCGATATGGACGCTGGAACTGTTCGGCGCTGGGAGAAAGGACGGTCTTCGGCCAGGAGCTGCGAGTAGGTCAGTCTGGCTTCTGTTTTTTAAAGGGAAAGACCACCGGAGACTCTTTGGAGGAGACTCTTTGTAAGGAATTATTTTGGAAAGGGAATCAAACTTAACCTACTGTCAAACCATTGGAAGTCTGGTTGAATTGAGGGTTCTGTTCATTTCAAGGTCGGTTTTGAGGTAACACTTTGAGTAAGGCTTAACGTTTGCGACCCTGAAGCACTTTCTGATGTGCTGAGCAAAAGAAAGAAAAAACAAACCAACATCTTCTTCATGAAGATTAGCCAAAGATTATCCCATTCCTCTGTTCGGTCACACTCAAATAAGATTTTGACTCCAGAAAAAGCCACAAAAATTTGCAGATCTGAAGATCTGCTTTCAGTGACGATGATTATTGTCGTCATTTTGAGTTATTTACTGCTTCAGTTACGCATTAGAAAACACTGACTATTTGAGACACTGCACAGTACGAAGATCGTGTTTTTTGTAACTTTAAAGCTGTTTAGTAGAAAATCAAGATTTATGAGTGAGTTAATAATAATGTAAATAAAATGATAAGGTTTAGTGAATATCAACGTGTTTGTGAGTGTGGTGCCATTAAAGTAGACCATTATATGAAAAACTGAACAAGGAATATGGATGAAAAAAAGTGATTACAACTCAGATGTTGTTTTTCATGCAAAGTGGAGTTTTTATATTTTCTGGCAGCTTGTGAGTAGTGGGAGTCTTTTGGTAGCTATAATGAAGCTGGCAATGATAACGCCATTGTCTCTTTTTTTTTTTATAAGGAAAAAGAAGCTTCATAGTGCGCATTTCGAACATTTCTATTGTCTCAGTTCTTTGTAATGGCACCAGAAGAATATTAAAAATGTGGCACCAACCCCCGACCCGCTGAACCCCAAGAAATGTTGCTCATCACAAGCCAAACCCAAGCTGCACACATCACACAGTTCAAACTCAAACCAGTAACACAAAGTCTTTTTGACTCTCTTGTATAACCACAGTCACAAGGACTTTGTATACTGCCGATGTCACCGTCTACGCTGCCCTCATTTCAACTGACAATGGATTTCTTTAGCGTGCTCCAGTTTCTGTCGATGAAGGTTCTAGCAGCATGCCGACTGTTGCTGGCTATGTCAAAGTTATGGAAAAGCTACCGAAAAGTGCTTTAGCCCTAATGGGGAAAACGTATGGTTGAAAAATGATATTGCAAACGAGGAGACAACTAATGGTGTTATTGCAGAGAACTCATGTTGAACCAAAATAGATGGGCACATCTGTTGTTAATCGAGCTCAATTGGTTGTGTCCATGGCTGGCTGGTTCATGAGGCTACATGAAGAAAAAGGCCTAGAGCAGGCAAACATTTACATTTACAATGATTTTGTTGGACAGTCTTTTAATCTGTTATGAATTGCTTTAAAGGGACATTTATATATTTCTTTGTATTTAGCAAATGCTTTACCTCCATTATTATGCGGATGTTCTGTGTATGTAGTCCAGGGCCCTAACTGTCCCCCTTATAAGGATTTAAGACGAATAAGCTTTTCACATTTTTTTTTTCCTCATTCTGAAAGTTTTGTAATGTCGCTCCTCAACACTCATTGTTCCATCTTCAGCTCTGTTTGGTCAGTTTCACATTTTCGGTTTGTGCGAAAATATCTGTCTATCTAATCTTTTCTATACAGTTTGTGTACCTAAAGTAAATTCTTGTGTAAGAATCTACATTTGTAAATTCTAACTTACATAATTTTTGCTCTCCTGAGGGTATTTGCAAGCATAGTTGCTCATCTTGTGTACTTGTGTGTCGGTCGCTCACATTGTGTATCTGACTGGCGTGCAGGGTCACATTTACTGCATGTGCACAACCAGCTTGATGCGATTTAACTCCTTTAGGGCCTTTTCCACTTTTTGCCAGTGACGTGAACTCTAAATCTCATTCAGTAATGGCCTCAGCTGAATTCTGCCTTAGATCACTGAGCATAGGACTGATGGTGTCCAGGTATGGTTAGAGTGGGTATGTCATAAATAATGATGGGACTTAGTGGAGACCTTCTCAGTAACGTAGTTCAAAAGTAACCATAACTATCAGCCTTCATGATAAGCTATTGGCCAAGTAATTACAGTCAAGGAGAAAGCTAGAAGAACATGCTTTGTGTTGACTTGTGTTGTAAGACAATGTAAAAACTTTGTGTGTGTGCTGAGTGTGTGTGTACGTGTGTGTGCTGTTCTTTTGAGCCAGAACTTCATCTTTGCACATGTTTTCCTCACTTATTTTTTCCCCTTCTGTCATCACCACCCCCACAACTCTCATCTCAGCTGCTTGCCAAGGTCCCATCTAGATGACCAAATATTTTTTTATTAACATTAAAAGCGTGAATGCATGGCACCATTTACTGCAGTCTAGATCATATTTTACAGTATTAATGTTGAGATAAATGTTTGATGCATTGTCTATCTGGCTGTGCCTGTGAGTCAGTGCCTCAGCAGCGCTTCCTCTAACTCTGTCTCCAGACTTAGTAGGTTGTGAACACTCAAATAAATCTTCTTTTCTAAGTAAATTCCCACTCAGAGATCCATCTGTACTGTGAATGACAGCTGTTCTGGGTTCTCCTCTCCCTCAAGTAATGTTGTTATACCTCCAGTCATTCGGAGTAAAGAAAAAAGTGATGCAACCTGCTACCTCTATTTATTCTGTACACTAGTTTTATATAGTTTAGGCCACTGAGGAACAGACAACCATCCAGGCTTCACACCTTAGATCAGTGTTGAACAACCCAATACACTGTATATGCCATCTGGATTATGTAGATTAAAACAAGCCAGAGGTTGGACCAATGTTTTGTAAGTTTCAAGTCTTTGTCCTGAGTCAAGTCACGAGTTGAGATTGTTCTTCCAAGTCATTTTAACGATGGTGCAATTATATGTCAAATGCTAATGATGGACAGCATAGCATGAGAGTACCTCCTACTGTTCTCTGTGAAACTTCAAATGTTGAACAAAGTTGGAAGTTGTTCCATTTCCATCTGTGATCCTTGCTCCGCATGCATTGAATAATTCAATCAATTAATCGATCGATCAATCAGATTTTATTTATATAGCACCTTCAGTAATTTCCCAGTCCTGAGATCAATAAAGTACATCTTATCTTATCTTCAAGAACACAAAAGAGAGCAAAGTGCTTTACATTTAAAGCAAGAAAAATCCCAGCAGACTGACTTACTTAGTACTGTGAAATTAATGGTAAATAATTAACAATTATAAGAATAAAATGCAGTTATAAAATGAATCCAAGAATAAAAATCTGAAAGTAATAGCATGATAAAAATTGTCAAAAGCCAAACCAAACGTGTGAGTCTTCAGGTTGGACCTAAACAGGGTCAGATTCTTAATCATACGCAGGTCAGATGTAAGCTTAAAGTTTAGGAGCTGTAACAAATGGACAATTATCCTGCTGCTGGTACCAGGACTTGGGGACGTCCAGGACCATTAAAGCAGACGACTGCAGAGCTCTGAAGTGATGATGGATAGTCAAAAGATCAGATAAATAAGGTGGAGCAAGGTCATTAAGAGCTTTAAAAACAAACATCAGCATTTTAAAATCAGTAATTCATTTTTAATCTTCGGGTTTTGGGTAAAATATCAAGTGTTTTCGAGACAACAGTCGAACTGAAATCACAAGTTATTGGTGTAAAAGTCCAAATAGAGTGTGTCAAGTCTTTTCACATTTTGTGAAGTCCAGTTGAAATCAAATTAACGACTCAAGTCACTCTGATATCAGATTAGTACGTACCCACATGCATATTGGCTCTGATCAATCACTAGTTCAATAACAGATGACTCATTTCTGATGAGAAGCTTTAACTGTGTCTGTTTTTAGCCAATAAAACGGCTGTTGCACAATCTTTAGATAAACTTGCCATAGATAAGGCGCCTTATGACCACGTTCTTTTATTTCTTACTGCATATGAGATGGCAGACACTAATATTGTAATATTGTTTATACATTTGTAAATAAAGTATAATCCAGTAAAAATATTACTTAAGTTTCAGGTTAGGCTTGTGTAACTATGGACTTTGGAAAACGAGAGATTTACTGCATCAGGAAAACTGTTAGTAATTTATTTGCTTTTGCTCAGTTAAGGAGTGTTGCTTTTCCTGCCACTGGATATAATTTATGTGTTTCTATATTTGTCTTTTTTTTGGTGTTCAGCCAATATAGTTAAAATGTCGGAAAAAAGAAAAAAAAAGAATCTGGTAATTTTTCATTAAGCACAAGGAAAATACACATGTGACGTAAAATGTTCCCAGTGTTATTAAAATCAGATTTTATTATTATTAATTAACCTTTTTATCATTGTTATGAAGCGTGGAGACTTTTTACATGTTGGACTTAAAAAAAAACATAAAGACAGTATTCTTTCAGTTGTGCTGAAGTTTGAGTATGCACCAACTACACTGTAGCTTTAATACATCGCTACTAAGCTGCAATATTTTGAGCTTAATCTACAGCTTTGCTCGATAAATATGATTACAGTACCACAACAACCAGGAGTTTTGCAGAAGAAGTCGTTTGTGTTTCTGCACTTGTACATTATGCACTTTGAATATGTCTTTTTTTTCTGTTGGTCTTTCAGGATCCTATATGGATGTGAATGATTATAAATATGAGTAATCTGTGTGCATGGTGTGATACTCATCTTGCCTTTTTAAGAAATCATTTGTATTAAGCCCTAAGGTGCTGTTAGACTGTATGATTTCAGGCCTAATTTGTCACTCATTGGCAGGTTGGTGGCAAATCAACAACAGATTGGTGGTCAGGAGTCTGTACTTGATTGCTAAGTGTGAACAACTCAAAGACTTGTCAAAGACGTTCGCAGGCATGTTGCTGGGCCATTGCTGAAGGCTGATGCATAATAAGCAAGCCAAATCTGGAGCCGTTGGGGGGAATCCCTTTTCAAGGTACAGCCAATGAGAGAGCAAGGCATTGCATCAAGTCACTGTGAGGAAGGAATGAAATCTATTAAGCGATGTCAGTTGCGCACAATGTGCCCAATTTTATCCACATGTAGATACTCATTCCCTTATCTTTATTCCTTTGTCTTTTATGAGCAAATTGTTGTGCAAACAGCTGGCACTGTTTGTTTCATCGCTTGGATAGTTTTTAAATAATTAACTTGTGTTTTTTACATGGTTACTCCTTATTTTTCAAGTGTGTGTTTTGTTGGCAAAATGTGGTTTTGGATACTGGTACACTTACCAAGTCAGATCCTGTAGTGTGTTACCATCCTTCTGTGATCAGTCATGTAATGTGAACAGGGAAATGACTCCCAATTGCAAAACGAGTCATGTAATCTGAACAGTCCAGAAATCTCTGAAATTCACGTAGTCTAAAACTAACCTTACTTGTATCAGGTTTAAGCAAACATGTGGGAAAACTGACCTCTAGTGGTTGTGACAGTTATTGAAGATACAGCTCTAACTCACTTGATGGCTTATTTTTTATTCTTTGAGACGCCCTGTTCAGATTCAGTGAGGGGTGTCAGGGTTAAAGTCGGAGTGGTAAGTCATGTAGGTACAGTTAAACTTTTAACATAAACCCATTGACAAGATGCACTGCTGACTAAACTTAAGCTTATTTCTTAAGAGCTCCGTTTGCTGTAAGAGGGAAGAGTATTGAATGTGATCTGACTGTGCTGCTTCAGTTTAGCAGCATCCCACTAGGTCATCATGGGAGACCACAGACACCGCAGCTACTGCACAACTCCCCTGCCATGTAGACACAGTGGAAAACTGGACGATTGCGTTTTCTCTCAACACCTTCATTTTGAGCTGCCAACAGCTCACACACGACATGCTCAGTTGTGATAGTTTCCAGCGTTTGTTGCTCATGATTAAAGATGTGACCATGTTTTCTAACCATGTCTGTGTATGTTATGGAACTAGCATGGCATATGAAATCATGGAATACACCCCTTCAGCAAAATGTTCCAATCCCTTCTTCGAATTCAGCAGATGATGATGTGGGAACATCATCATAATCAAGCTCAGGGGAAAAGCTGTTCACGTTCCATTCCCATTTAAGTTCTTCATTCAAATGGCCCAAATTACGAACACTAAACCTTTCCCCCTGCTCTGTGATCCAGTCTTAGTTTTGGACTGGAACGGAGAGATGTCGGCATTTTTTCAAGAGCTAAAGATCAGCCGACCACAAGTCTAATGCATTTTCTCTGTGCTGCCTGCTCTTGGAGGCAGTCTCACTGTTCTGGAGCTGCTCCACAGTATTACATTTGCTTTCCAAGAGAGCGCACATTAATAGCTGGATTGTTTAGCATTATAGAGCCTGAGATATCTTCATAAAGCAGAAGTGATTCACATTGAATGTTTGATCATTTGATACTTACTCTACTATTCTGCTGCAAATGGAAAAGAGCATCGAGTTTTGATGATGAACACAAGAATTGAAGGCAGATAAATCCTTCCAATTATCGCTGTGGCTGTATCCCTCAACAGCTTCTGTGTTTTTCTGAAAGTGTCAGCTCCACCATCTTGCTCTCACTGACAAATTGAGGAACAACACTATAAACTCTAAGTGAGATTGGAAACTGGCAATTTAAGTGCGGCTCTGTTTCCTGAGCACAAGCAGGGTTGGTATTCCAACCCCCTTGTGCCTTGCTATGGTGTTGGCATGAGCTGGCACTGTGGGTTTGTAAGAATGTGGAATGAATTATCATGTGTTAAAAGAAATGGGCGCTATTGAGGAACTTGTTGCAGTCTATTAAGAAGCAATAACAGTATAAGAGACAAATCCATCAGCAAGTCACGGGCAAAGGAGGAGGTTTCAGGATACGATCTGCAAATGTGGTCAGCTCTTCAATCATAATTTTTGGCCCGGATTTTGGATGAATCACTCAATTTTGAATATTCCTCTTAAGGCTCATCCAAATGGTTGTAAAATGTTGAAGATAGATTTTTGTGAATAGATAATTGTATTCATGCAAGTGTAAAGTGCATCAAAAATGCATTGACCTGCAAGTTATGCCGGCCCTCATTCTCTAAACGTTTAACTCCCTAATCATACCACTCCAGTTACAAAAAGGTTGGGATACTGTGTAAAATATGAAAAAAATAAGGAATGCAATGATTTGAAAATTACTTAAACCCATATTGTATTCATAATAAAATGCTGAAATAGCTGAAATGAGTATCGGCTCATTCTGAATTTGATGGTAGCAACAAATCTCAAAAAGTTGAGACATGGGCAACAAAAGGATGGAAAAGTTAGTGGTACTAAAAAGAAGGATTTGAAGGAATATGCAACTAATTGGGTTTACAGACACCAAGTCAGTGCCATGATTTGGTATAAAAAGAGCATCTTGGAGAGGTGGAATCTCTCTCTGAAATGAAGATGAACAGAGGTTCACCAGTCTGGGAAAACCTGTGTACATATTGTGAAGCTATTTTAGAATAATGTATCTAACTGTAACCTTAGAAAGACTTTGACTATCTCATCATCTACTGAATATCACCTAAAGATTCTCCAAAGAGTTGGAGAAATCTCTGTGTGGTGAAAATCAATATTGGGTGCATATGTTCTTTGGGATCTCAGGAAACTCTGAATTACTAAAAAGCATGAATCTGGTGAGGAACACTTCCAGTCCGAGAACGCAGTTTGTCGTACAATCCACAAATACAGGTTAAAGCCCTATCGTGCAAAAACAAAACAAGCCGAAGCTTGTTTCAAATGGACTGAGGAAAAGTGGAATACAGACATGTGGTCAGACAAATCAAATTTTAAAGTCTTTTTAGAAACCATGAACGCTGTGTCCTCCAGACAAGAGGAGAGAGATCATCTGGATTGTAATCAGTGCTCTGTTGAAAAGCCTACATCTCTGATGGTATGAGGGTGCATTCGAGCCTATGGAATGGGCAGCTAGCAGAGACAGGAAACATGGATGGTGAAATGTATATGCATATGCTCCCATCCACATCTTTTTCAGAGAAGATCTTGCATCTTTCAGCAAGACAATGGTAAACCTCATCTATTACAAAAGCATGGCTTCTTAGCTTCTTCTTGGCTTCTTTGGTCCAGACCTGTCATCAGTTGCAAACATTTGGCACATTTTGAAACAACAAAGAAGACTTTTGAGCAGCTCAGACAAGAATGGGACGAAATTCCTCTTCCTAAACTCCATCATCTGGTCTCCTCAGTCACCACACATTTATTGTTGTTTAAAGAAGACGGGATGCTACATAGTGGTACCTCTTTTTGAGATATGTTGGTGTCATAAAATTCAAAATTTGATAATCTTCCTCACTTTCAACAATTGACAAGTTATATAAGCTGTATTGTAAATAAAAATGTGTTTATGACGTTTGCAAATCATTACATTTTTCACAGTGTCACAACTTTTGTTGGAATTGTACTAATTTGATCTGATTTGATTTTGATGTTGCAATTAATCATACTTGTCAATGTTGGCATTTAATTGCAATTCATCAATCACACTATTTAGGAAGTATATTTGCACTTCTTTTCAATCTTTAATAGCATGTTTTGACTCAGGAAAGCCTCATCCTGTGTGCAATCAGACATTCCTTTGGCTAACAACCTGTAATAGAGATGCCCTTCACTTAAAAGACCTGCCTATGAACACCTTACAGCTCTGTTCAAATTGCATGGCACTTGAAGTCAGCGATTAGAGCTTGAAAATGGACACCTTTCAACGGCTACACTCAGCATCAAAGGCTAACACTGGCCCCCTTGTCATAAAATGGCCAGCTCTGGTTACTCTCTGTTTGACTTTCCAGCCAGTTTGTCACCGTCCTGATTCATGCACCTGATTCATCTGAAAGAGGTTTCTTGTTGTGCTGGCAGTGAAATATTACAAAAGTTCAATCATTCTGCCTCTGGCTCATTGCACAAGAATAGATACAGCACTTCAACAGGTGAACCTTTTCTGCAGAGAGAATGCTGCCAAGTATGTTTTTTTTCTTTTCTAAAGGACTAAAAGCAAGATAAAATTCTGTTTAAAGAAGACCATTTTAACATGTCTGGGTAAAATTGTTTTTCCAAGACGTTGTTTATCAACATTACTGCAAAGCAAGAAACCTGCTGGAGAAACTACATTATAAATCCCTTCAATGTTTTCTGCTGCATCTCTCAGTCCTGTCAGAATGGCACAGAATTATTCATTTACGGTGCATTCATAAATATGCATTGTCCGACACATCGAGTTGATTGTGTCGTCATGACCAGAAAAAAACAAACTGCTGTCTGCTAAATAAAAAGTGTGTCTGTTGTATCGATTCATTTAACTGCTAGCAACTATGAGCTATGGAAAAGTAGCCAGTGAGCTGAATAGTGAAAAGAAAAGACAGGAGAGCCAGCTCTTACATCTAATTGGCTACATCGACTAGATGTAACGTAGGATACATTTAAAAGCATTGGCCTTCCAAACTTTATTTCCAAACTTGTGTCTGTGTGACCACGAGCTTCGATCATAAAAAATAAGTCTGAACACTGTGGCTAATTTTTCCTCCATATTCCTGTAATGCAATGTCCGATCATAGACGGATGAAGCTGCTATAGACCCGCCACCATGTACGATTTAATGGGCTGGTACAATTGACTGTAAATAACTATGGATGAACCATCCAGTCATGTCACTCATAGATTTGTACAGAGAGCCTTTGACCGATGTGGTACAAAAGATGTCATGGATGTAAAATCTAACTGTTTTTCAAAAAAAAATATTTTTTATACTGGGCTGTAAATACATTAATTCTGCTGCAAAGCAGCACTTTTAACATGGGGGTCAATGGATTTCACTCTGTTTTGGAGCCAGCACCTAGTGGTCATTGGAGGAACTGCAACAAAACATACTTACTGGATGAGTTTCAACCCAGAAGTGGGATGGTTGCCACTTGGCTAGCACTTGTTAGCTGACTGGCTGTAGCATGTGTTGATGTGCTAAAAGTTTAAAATCTCTCAAAAGACAGAGGCATCGGACCTGCCACGACGCATGCAGGCCACGATTATTTTCAGCAAAGTCTATCGACATGGAGACAGACGACGTGTATGTGTAAATCCAAAAAACAAAATTTGCCATCTTAAATATTATGAATGTTTACGCTGGAAAAATATCAGAGAATAAAGGGCGTGTTCATGCCTAATTTTCTCCCATCCTTCTGTATGGTATCAACTTCCAGCTTGACCCATCCTTTCTCATTCCTGTCCCACCCATCTCCCCTCGAAAAGCTCAGAGCACAGTAAAGACTATGAGTGGCCGATCCACCTGCCAGGACGACAGGCCTGCAGGGGCTAAACCGGCATCTCGTCAGATAAAGGATGTTTAAGTCAGCAGGTTCACTGAAAAGCACTTGTGTGGAAAGAATTCCTGGACAGGCACGTACTTGGTTGGAAGCTGGAGATGCAGGGCTCCTTGAAGCAGATGAGGGGAAAGGTCACTATGGACAGAAAGTGCCAGACATAAGTCAGTGCTTTGGCTGGGTTTTTTTTTTTTGTATTCTCAGTTTGAACAGTGGAGGAGGATAAGTAAGTGCAAGGAGGGTGTGGTTGATAGACTTGGGGATTTTTTTTGGCTTAATGCTGTACACAGCATTATAAATCTTGAATTTATGGACTAAAATGTTTAGTGCCTTTTTCCTGTCCTAAAGAGATTTATTTAACATTATTTTTTATTGTTAATATGTTGCATATTTTAAAAACCAAGGGCAGCCCTGACTTTTTGAAGTTACTGGAGACTCGTTGTGGTGTCTGTTACATTTTCCTGAACAATACATTTTGGTATGTTTGAATAGATTTTTAAGAAAAACAGCTTCAGTTACAGCTGCACTCATAAATAATAGTTACTATACCCACATTTAATTTGTTGTTGAAGACTTGAAGTAGCCATTAATTTGCTTTTTCTTCCACAATTCTACCATTTCTCCTCTCGTGTGCTTCTACAAACTCATGGTCTGAGGACGACAAAGTACTTGCAGATAATAAATGCGCTGGCGGAGCTCCTTCCCCTTCTCGGAATTGGTTGATGGTCATTTGTGGTGAAATCGTATCCCCACAGAATGCAGAAAGCACACCAGCACAGTCCAACCTAGGCTAATAATGAACGGACGAGAACGTCGATTCAAATGACCATGTGGTTCCATTTGTGCTCCGTTTCCTCATCTTGACAAAGGAAAAGGAAATGCGAGTTGAATTATTAATTTTGAGCGGAACCTTTTTCTCCGTCTAAATCATGCCCTCTTAAAAACAGACGATGAAGTTAAATGTCAGCTACGGGATAAATGTTCTTTCCTTGAAAGCAAAGAAGCCAGTTGTAGAGTGTAATTTTAGGCATATGCATGGTCAACCCTAGTTTTACTCATAAATTTAAAACGAAGAAGAAGAAAAAGGATGTCACAGGAAACTAAACACATTTTACAGGCTATAATTGTTGGAGAGTGTAGCTCCATAGTTGTAGTCTTGCTTGGAAAAAAAAATTGCAATGTTACCCTGTTTGACATGTGAGCTTAGTCAGTTGGCAAAGAGCAAAATACCCGGGACTTAGCTTAATGAAGACAGTTGAAAACTCATTCTTCAATCTGGAGGCTTTTCAAGAGCACACAAGTGGATACTTTGACACTGGTGAACTCTCCCAAAATACCATCAATCATCTCACTGCCGCAGAGGCTTTTTTTTTTTCTCCCCCCTGTCTGGGATTTCTTTCATTTTGATTGTACACCCCTCAGGCAGGCAAATTGTGGTTATCAGCTCGGATGTCTAATCATTCACCCCACTCTGCTATCCTGTATAGGTTAAAAAAATAAAATAAAAGCAAGAAATTGTCGTGACAGGATGGTATAGCCAAGAAAATACTTTATATATCTCTGGTGCATCATTTTACTGAGCTGCCAGCTGAACTGCAGATTCCTTCCCAGGCGGCCAAGTGCTTGACACAGCGCGGATAACAGCGTGGAAATGATGCGTGCATTGTGTTATGGTGGAACGGTGGTGGATAAAAGGCCTATTTTTTAGCCCGTCATCATGTGGGTAGCAGTAATCCTCTCTGCCCACCTCCATGTGCGTCCAGAGAAAACAGAGCAGCCATATGCATGTGTATCTGTAAGTGTCTGTGTGGAAGATCTTTCCCCTGACTTTATCAGATAGTGGAGTCTGATGCTTTGTTGTTCTACCGTGTGTGGGCTGTGGTCATCCTGGCTTGGTAAAGGTCATCTCTTACCCTTTTTCTTCCAATGTTTCGCCTCACATCCCCTTTCCACAACATGCGTCTGTATCTAGGGTGGGGCCTCTCGTCCTACGCAACCAAACAGCACTATCACTGCCAGGACCCTTTTGCTTGTTCATTCATCAGCTCTGTCTCCCTGTCAGACTGTGTGGGCGTGTCGGGAGCTTGGATCCCTCTCCTTTCCCTCACCCCTCTCCCACTTTCTCTGCTGCCCACCCACCGTCTGTCTGCTGACTTGGCCTGGGGTCATTGTGGACCCTGGCTCTCGGGGCCCCCTGTGTGTGTGTGTATGTATGTTGTCCGCTCCTCCCCTCCCTGCCACGCTGTGTTATCGGTGGGATCTGCGTCCGTCTGTGTCTGCCGGGGCCGCTAGACGCAGGAGGAAACAGGATGAGAGAGGATCAACTGTAATCTCGCAGTGCGCTTTGTCCCACACAATCCCAGGCCGTCAACTGTATTCTCTACAAGTATGGCCGCTGCTGGACACTCGCATGTGCCAACAATCACACCGCTACTGGCCCACTCACTCAGTGAGAGCGCAGAGTGACGAAGAGTTGGTGGGCCTAAGGCGAAGAGGATGCTGGTGAGATGCAGAGGAGTGTTAAGAATCCTGGAGCTTTAACCTGCGGGGATAATCATCAGCAAATATGGAGATGTTAAGCCTTAAGGACTCTTTTGCATTGAGAAAGGAAACATTACATCAGTGGCATATTTGACTTGCTGATTACAGTTATGATGGTAATGACATCTTCTCTGATATGATGTGGTATTTGGTTTAGATCTCAGTAAATATGTTTCCATTGGAGATGAAACAAAGTCAAACAGAGTTGAAATGAAGAAAAATCCTCAATGCTGTCCCCACTTGAACTCGATGATTACCTCGTACACAGTGCACAGGCCCGCGCTTCTAGATGCAGGTGAGGTCCTGATTCGACTCATTATTAGGATGAAAGGAAGGGAAAGAAGGATTTGGGCTTGTTTTAGCAAGTCTGGTTGTTCAGTCAGAAAGCCCTGTCTCCACCTCAGGGAGATCAGGGAAGAAAAAAAAGGATGCTTTTGAAAAAAAAAAGTTATGTTTTTTTTCTGCCAGCACAATTTTCTGTGCCTGGGAGGTGGCTTACTTAAGCTCTCAGTGTTTAATACAGCACCATCAACACTGAATGCTCTCATAATTGTTTTAGCCTTACTTCTCAAAGCCCTCCTTATTATGAATCAAACTGAGGACCCTACAGTGAGCGACTGAGCTAACGCATTTCACTTATCCAGCTTTATGATGCAAGTTCTCTGAGAATGTGAAGCTTAGTTCTGGTAAAACAATATTATTTTATTGTACAGGAACATGGCTGTGCTAATTCCTTGAGCTGCAAACCTCACGGACCACAACTTTGCCTATAATTTGCTGGGAGCATATGTTCATAGCAACGGTACATAAAGCGGAACGGAAAACAGTAGTAGAGAGCGCATTAGTCAGTTCAGTGATTGGTATACAAAGCTAGGGGTTTTCCTCCAACTTTCTTCCCCTTCCTTGGGGCCCTGGAGACACACTTCCTGCTTCAGTTTGGCTTTGGTTAGAACTTATTTTCAGTACTTTTGGTGTCATAACTTTCTATAATCGGTGGTGTAAATGTCTTTTCTTATGTAGCACACCTACATGCATACAGTTATGTGCAAAAGTGCAAAAAATCTTCAGATCCTGTTTTAGTGTGTAAAAACATAAAGAAGAACTCATCTGATCACCATGTGTCACATACAACCTCAACCTTTTTTTTTTTTTTTTGCTATGCCACCATTTATGTAACAAGACAAAAAGACAACAGAAGATTATGTGGTAAATACTAAGTACCCCTCACTGTTTCTGTAGGATTTAAGAGGATAAATTGCATCAGCCCCTGATGAATTGAACATCAGCAGTTGTGCTCATCTCTATTAAAAGAGATGTTTTAGCAGTTTTCTGGTCTACAGCATCCAGCTATGTGTTGAAAAATATGGATCCATGGAGGGAGAGTATAGAAGAACAAGGTTATCAATACAGCATCTGAACAAACCACAAGACTTTAGAACAACATCCCATGGACAGATGAGACCAAAGTTGAGTTGTTTGGTTTTAAAACCCAGCAGCATAATGATAGCCCAGAAATATAGAGGTACAGCCAGCAAATTTTACTCAATTTTACTCATCTATCTAGATGTGGGTGTGATCTAGCAGGCTACCAAAACACAGCATTTCAGCAGAAATATCTCATACTCACAGTCAAACACAACAGCAAAGTGGTGGTAATTGTGTCGTGGCCACAGGGTCTGGGCACTTTGCAGTTATTGAATTGACCGTGAAATCTATGCCAGACTTTTCTAGAGGCTAATGTGAGGCTATGACAGCTAAAGCTCTGTTAAAATAGGATCTTTCAGCAGGACAGTAGTCTAAAGCACACCAACAAATCTTAAATGAAAAAATGGTTGGAAAAATAAATTCAATAAAAAATAAACTGAAGCTACAAAGTGAGAAACTAATAAAATCATACAGGACAGAACTTCATCAAGTTATTTTTCTAAGTGGATTCACAAGCTCTTGAATCATTGTTATACTCAGTATTGCCCACATGATTTTTCGGCTTAATTTTTGTTGAATAAATAATAACATGTTGAAAAAAGTCTAATTTTGCAATTCATCTGAGGTTGTAATTTCCTAACAGTAAGAAGATCTATGATAAGATGAGCTGACATTATGTTTTTACATAAATAAAAAAGCATGATTAAAAGAAAGGAAAAGGAGGAAGTTCTAACTTTTGGTGCCATTTGTTTTTAAATTTTTAATTAAAAAATCCAGGACTTCCTTGTTTGTGTTGAATTTTATGTGCATATTACATTTGTATAGTCTGGGAAACATGTACGCGTGGTCCCAGAAACACCCATGAAAGGGTCAGCTCCATTTCTGTTTTAAACAAATGCAGTAGCAACAGCTCTGACGTGGAGGAAGCTTTTTAAGACTTTAGAACTGCGATGGCCCCGGGAGGAAACACGTTTGTATAATCTCAGTCAACATAATCACAAGTTGCAAAGACTCCTGACCACCAGCAGGTGACACTTTTCCCTTTGGCCACTGTGGTGCCATTTGTCTGTGACAGGATGTTCTTGTGCTTAATGGATTTGAAGTGTATTACTGTGTAGCTGAGATGTGATTTCTTATGCAATCCAACCCGTCTTTGTCCCCATGAGTGCATGTCTGGGATGAGCTAACTTTGAAAAGCTTTCCCCTTCACTGCCCCACCACCAACAGGCTCGAGACGATTCAACTACTCTGCTGGACTCTGCCAGTCTCTGTGTGTGTTTTTTAGCGTGAGAGGTTTAGCATTTGCGCATGTGTGTGTGTGTGTGTGTGTGTGTGTGTTTCCCCGTTGTTTGGCAAGGCTTCCACCACTATTTCAGCATAAACTACTTCTCCCCAGCCCTTTTCATGTCCTTTGCTACAACTGTTCCTCCTAATCTTTGTGGTTATTAAGTCGGATCTGTGCTCTGGTGCTCTTAAAGCTCAGTGTTTGCATGCTTCACTGCTGCTTGCTTAGGCTGCACACCTTTCTTTGTGCTTGTGCAACCTGAATAGTCACAATTAGACTTAAATTTCATGGCCAACTATGTGAACAAGGAAGGAAGGAATTTGTCTTTCTTTGTAAGGAGGAAATATGATGATTAACCTGAAGCAAAGATGTAAAAAAGATAAAATGGAATAGTAATTATGAAAGCACACCATACCTGCTTGTTTCTTTAAGGTCAGTTAAAGTAGCATAAGTATGCTCATTTTCAGCCATCTATTTTTAGACTACATCTGGAGTGCCTTTGGGACCAGCATAGTAGCAAAAGTCTGCAAAACAAACTGAATCCATTGATCCATGGTAAACCAACTTTCCTTCACAGCACATTTCTTTGAGGACATCCCAGAAACAAAAGCCAAGTAGGCTACTTCACAGGAAGTATTAGTAGGTCCACTGGGTGGCATATTTATCAAAACCATAAATCAAGACAACTAGAAATATTTTCTTGTTTCTTGAAGTCTCAGATTGAAGCAGAGGTGGTTTCCATGACATCTGGTGACAAGTGCTCTTCCTAAAATGCAACCTGGTGTAGATTCTCAGTCATCAAGGTCATGGTGATGGAAAACACACTTGAACCTTGCTGCACAATCATAAGCTTCCATTTTTAAGATGACAACTGGAGCTCTTGTGCTTGTGGATGAGCCCTTCCTGGAGACTATCAACATAAAAGGACATTCTGCCCACTATGATGTCATAGAGAGCGATGTTAGGAAAAAAAAAAATTCTCAGCACCCTAGAAACTCCCTATATTGTGCACATTCACCTAGTTCTTTCAGCCTCTGGTCACATCTAAGTAGGGATCGCTTATTTTGTCCTGCAAGTCTTTTGTTCAGTCTGCGGAGTCGTGTTTTGAACAAACTGTATCTCATCGTCATGGTTGTGGATTTATCCAGGATAGAAGCTAATTGTTGCTTCACTGGACTCCTGTTATCCGCTTTCAGGGTATTTTAAAATCTATACACCTGGCTTGTTACAGGCTGGTCAACTACGACATGAATTTTTCTTTAAATTAACAAATGAATGGATCAATGAAAGACTTTGAAATTTGTGTTTGGGTTTTTCACTGCTTAGTATAAGAATTTAAGTTTCTTCAATTATTCAAGCATTTTTTTGTTTACAGTTTAATAATAAAACAGGACAGAAGACTGTTTAGATCTTCCATGTCAGGAGAGAGAGACGTAACTGGCAACTGAATTTAATGCAAATCAACACAAGCACCTGCTCATTCGATTTCTGGTTTCAGATATCTGCATTAAAAACTTAGTAAGTAAATAGAATAATAGAATAATAACTGAGTAAATAGAGCAGACAAATATTGCCTGATAGGTCTTAAACATAACCGTCATTAATTTATCCATTGAAACTGCTTCAAAATGAAATGATCATCCAGAATGACAAACTTTTACTACAATGGTATTGAAGTATTGCTCAGATATTTTTTGCTGAAAACGAGGTACTAGTTTTGGTATTGATATAGAAAAACTATAGACAATACCCTGCCCTAAAATCTATGATGTTCATTTGTTACATTAGTGCAATACATAAGCCATAAAACATAGTAAATTATGGTTTGGTCACTTTAAGCTCTTAGTTGCAGCTATTATTTAGATATGAAATGTGGCAGTGCTACTTTTGTTTTCCATTTGTCTCACTGGCTAGAAAACAGACATGTTCTGTACTTTTCAGCACTGTATCTCATGACAGGATAGAAGCACAGCAAAACAAACCATGAAGCTTGTTTTTGGACAGATCCGTGGCCTCCACAGCCAGCCTTTTGTCCATGCCCCGTCAGTATATCTTTTGCCTTTTCCTCTCCTGTCAGCAACATAGCCTAACCATAGTCTGTGATCAGAGAAGAAACCAATGTCTGTTGAGGTCAGCGGCTGTGTTACTACATCATCTAGCCTATACTACTCTAGTGCTGTTTTTATGGCATTGTTGGTTGTAAATCTCCTCTGCTGTGTCATGTGAATTCTGGCCAGCAGTATGTTTGCCTCTGTGTCTAAACACAGATTGCAATTTTAGTGGACAGCCACTACATCCAGAGACTTCTTTTTGCGTCCCGTTTCCGGCAGATGGTTGACATACGCTATGGGCTTTACAGCAGGGGCGAGTGTCCAAAGTGATTTGGTCAGTTAACATGAAGGCCAAAACATACTGAGTCAGTAGCCCTCAGTGCATTTCTGTTTTTGGCTGCAGGCGCAGGGATATAAGAGGATATTTTCCTGTTGCATACAACCTACAGTACCTGTTCTGAATGAAGCAAGGCTAATCCTCCTCTTCCCTCCTTTTCTTGGCTTATGGAGCAGACACTTGCCACTAAACTCCATTAGACATCTGGTTTAATATTCCCCCATTCTTCTCTCCTGGATGTTTCCAAATTCATTGAGGTTTTTCTGGTCACTCCAATTTTCCACTGGCAGCTAGCGAGGCTATCCCAGGGTGGTTCCTCTTGGAGGGCTTTCAGAGCTCTGGGGCCAGCATCTGTAGGGATTTTTGCTGCTCTTATGGGTGCTTTTTCCTCTCCCGTATTTCATCAAATGAGCGTCTGTTGAGTGCAGTTGGGCCTTTCTCTCATGCAGATTACGGCTCTGCTCATTACCACTTAGAGTTTTGGGATTCCTGATTGTGTGTATATGAATATATTGGGTGTATATATTTGATTCTGCAACAGTGTTCCTCATTCATTTTAGTTCTTCACACTTCATATGAGTTGACTTGGGCTGGATGGGCATGAGAGAGATTTAATGCTCCATACAGATGGATATCTAAGTGCTAGAAACTTCTCATTTCCAATGTCTTCTTTGGTTCATTGCACAGAGAAAAAGGAAAGACTGGATTGCTACAGCTCCATGGCCCGTGTAATTGTCTTTCATTGTGGTCCGACAGAATCTTGGCAGTGCCAGGCCCACCAGGGGGCAACAACTAGTACAAGCCCCATCATCATCATTTTTCCCACTGAACAGCACAGCTCAATGGGCCCAGAAATTGGCTTGCATCTATAGCTTAGGGAACCACCCTTTCTCAGGAAACTGCCTTTATCCTGTTTTAAACATTACAGTGACACTCTGTTTGTGCGCCTATGTGCAAACGTGTTTTTAACAACGAACGTGTGTGAGGGTGGAGGGCAGCGTGAGCGTGTAGTGTATTTTTACTATGTGGCCAGTCGCTGAGTGTTGCATGCGTGTGAACGCACAAATGTACCTTGCATTTCTGCACAGACTACATTAGTGCCCATGTGTGTGTGAGGTGGGGGCAGTGGACTGTGACCACAGGCTGGTGGGGCATGGCTCTGCTGTTAACCAAAAAAAGCCAGTGGTTGTGTGCGTCAGTCCCTGCTGGGCAAACCTGTGGCCAACGGTATTAGCTCTAGTCTGCTGGTCCCAGGCTGGGAAATTAACAGTGGCTTTGGGTGAAAACATCTAGAGGAGTTCAGAAAATACCCCTGGGACTAGAGTAAGAGGTGTAAAAAGTCCCTCTAGAAAGGAAATGAAATGGAAGATGGCTGCAAATGACTGTATTTTTAACAGAATCTAATTATTCTGGCATACCTGTGTCTGCATGACCTGCAGGAGTTGTTGCTATTCTTTTGCTAAAATATTTAGTGTGGGTTTACATGAAACCACACTCACTTTTAAAAGCCTTCTCGTATTGTATAAAATCACATGTTCCTTTACCCACCTTGTAGGTTTTGCTTCCTTATACTTATTCCTCATAATTGGTCTCACAGACAAACACTTACCTTTTTATTCATTTTAGGGTTTTTTTCTGGTTTTATTGGACAGGATTGAAGTTAGTTTAGCAAAATCTGTCCATTGTGAGTATCGAAAGCTATTACAACATCAGTTTGCATTTTACCAGACACAGAGATAACATCTGACATACTTCAGCTTCTTACTGTCAAAATCTAGTCTGCTGCAGCATGTTTGGATTTGTCTGGTTAATATTTGCTGTTATTAAATCTTTAAATGATCAGAGCTCTTGTGGCTAATGCAGTACTTGCAAATAAATCAGTCTTTGAGGAATTTCAGATATACACTGACATCAGCTCAAAATATCCAAGGGCATGGGTTTTAAGGCATACAGTGTTTTTGTTTTTTTTTCTTTTTCCTCAGAGGATCTGAAGATCTTCTAAGCTGCTCCTCTGAAAACCATTACAGAAATGACAAATTATCGAGGAACTTTTGGCTCTCTGAAGTTCAGGGGGAAAAAATCCATTTTACCTACAGAGATTCCAATAATTGCAACTGAGTATATTACACAACACACATCAAAAGACTTTGAAAACATTCCTCTCCGAAGGCTGAAAGGCCCCTTGAAACACTCTGTGGTTAGCCTTGTTTCTGAAGCTCGGGCCCTTCCAGATTACTGCCACTTGAATGGAGAGCAGGGTTGTAATAACCAGCAGCCCTCCTTTGACCAGGGGATGCCTTTTAAGTCAGAACCCTCTGTGGACCTTTGGAGAATCGTAGAAGTTACTTAGGCATGGAAATAAATAGTGCGTTATAGTTATTGTCATCATCCTTGTGGCCAAATGTGTCCGCCACTCCTGCGGCTCCTTTTTTCATCGAAAATTCAACCCTGATAGTCCACAGAAATGTTAAGTGATAACACGATCCCATGACAAGAACGTGATGAATGCATGTGCTGAAACAATAAGTTAACATAAAGCAGAGTTTGAGATTTACTTACTTTACTTTATTTATTCTAAATCTCTAAGGGAATCATACCAAACATTTCTAGCTGTTCAGTGGTGCTGCTCACTTTTATACATTAAAAACGCTACAATCTTAACTCCTTGATTCAAGTTGACTGTACTTTGAAGGACCTGGAAATTAAATAACTAACTTGACTGTTTTTAGACATCATCTGTCATCATCAGACATCATCTATCCTTTACATTTCATTTTTTCTTTACTGAATGTGTTTTTTATTGTAATTTTTACATTGTCTGAAATGTCTTATATGTGGGCTGTGTTGCTGCCGCCGTCTTGGCCAGGATCTGAATAGAGATCTGCACATCTCAATGAGACTTCCCTGGTTAAATTAAGAAAAAACAAACAAACCAAAAACTACTTTGATCCATCCATCTGCTTAATTATTAAAAAAAAAAAAATGTTTGTGTTTTTTGGGGGGGGCGTGGGATACATCAGTCAGATGCAGCATTTGCTCCAGAGAAAACACATTTTATACCGTAGCTTTTTTCCAGATTCCAGATCTGTTCTGCCAGAGACTTTGAAGACATTTAAAAAATAATCATCTAAACCTTCAACATGCTTGAACTAGGTTAAAAATAGTACAGTTTTACACTGAAGTATGCAAATATAAATACATCCCATGTAGATTCAGCTGCTAATCATGCCGCTCACCCTCCCTGTGGTAGCTGGTTCATTCAGATGGGTTCCTCTCCTGTCCGTGGTCGACTCCAGTGAGGCAGCTGGACCTGCAGACCTGCAGCTGTGTGCTGTGTGGGCAGCAGCAGCTGCAAGGTGCTCCTGCCGAAGAATTCAGCACTTTGGACAGCACCTATACCAGCTCTCCTCACTCTGGACTTGCAGAGCTGCACTCTCGCAGGCTGGGACCGAGGACTTTGCGGTCGGAAATGTGACCACATTTTCTACCAAGGTGCAGGAAGGAAAGAGTTCAGGAGAGGGAAGGAACACTGGTGACTAATTTGTTGGTCCCCTTCCATTAAAAAAAAACAAAACAAAACAAACACAACTATTTCTGAAATAAAGACAAGGTAATGCCATCCATCATCATTTAGTCCAT
>JBAMYA010000021.1:2467707-2484086 GCA_037176975.1 Arrhamphus sclerolepis | reverse complement strand
TATATATGTGTGTATATATATGCATGCCATGCATATATGTGTGTGTGCATATATATGCATGAAAATAATTGATTATTTTGGGGTCATGATCTTTATTTTGAGGGGTCTCCAGCTTTCAGGTTCTTCTCTGATTGGTTGTCCCTATGGCGTTTTTCATAGATTGGTCCAAGTCTCTCTGCTTTTGATTTACGTTCACAGAGGTTTGATCCTAGCTGCCCCCTCCCTGACAGCATCTTTACTTTCTGTCACCAAACTACATGTATTGTGTTTTCTTTAGATATTTGTGGTGAAGCAGTAGGGATGAAATGCCTGTTTATTCTCTGAATCGTTTTTCTCCTGTTTTAGTCCAAGCAGTTTTGTCATTAATTTTACATTTTGACTTGTATGGGGAAGACAGAACTGGGTTTAAAGACAGGATGTTTTGTCATTCAGCTGGTTTTCATTTACCCTGAAATATTCCTGTTTCATGTTTGACCACTTTGTGATAATGCTTAAATAAACCACTCAGTTTACTTTACTTGTGAGAATACAAAAACTGCCACATTTTTTGGGATATTTATAAATTGACATCATTTCCATCAAATTTGACATAGCTTGGATGGACTGTTGGATGTGCTGAAACTGATACTTGTGTCAAAATGGAACAAAATCCTCAACAAACCACTCCCTAAAATTTCAGTGTAGCTTGTGTAGCTTGTATGCCAACCACAAGAATCTGTGACATAATGGGGTGCTGTGCAGTCTGTTGGCCAAACCTGGGACAAATACTTTGTCCCCAACTGCTCACTGTCACAGATAATGTGTGTGCAGAATTTTTTTTCAGTTTTCACTCATGGCAACTTCCCCCAAAAAGGTCAAGATGGGCCCCAGTTTGAAACAAAATCAAGCATAACCTTCACATGGCCTTAAGCCCTAACCCTAAACTAATCCAAACCGCCTATGCATCAGTCCCCGGTCGTTTTGACCCAAGCCCTTAAGGCCTTGTGAGGGTTAAAATGGACTCCATCGAACAGAACATCTGAGTGATTATCAGTTGTATAAACTTCTACCAAGTCCCAAGTAAGAAACTCCAAATTTCAAGCCCTTTTGAGACTTTTTTTTTTTACAATGATGCTATTATATATTAAATGTAAACGACAGACCAGACAGCACGAAAATGCTGTACAAAGTTGGAAGTTGTTCCTTCTTCATATGTGATCTTTAACCTGCATGTTTTGCATACTGCAATTTGTTTTTTGTTAAATACGTCATAGTTTTTGTGCCCAAATGAGATTATTTTTGGGAACATGTTTGTGAGGGGGAGAGCGAGAGGGAAAGAGAGAGACAGGCGGTCAGCATTTGTTGAGTTGTGATGAGTGAAGTGAACTGATTCATGCAGTTTTTAAATAACACATGTTTTATTTTTTTGCTTTTGGGCAATATATCAAGTGTTTTCAAGTCAACATGCTAGTTCTAGTGAATAGCGGCCCTTTAAGCTCCGTCAGATGAAAACCACCGTACACTGGAGAGAAAAAAAAAGAAAAAAGAACTGTTAAACCAACAAGCAAGTGTTTCTTGCTTGACTTACCAAGTTTCTTGAAACTAAAAAGTGAAAAAGTACGTTCCAGCAGGCAAAGCTGTCCATGTGTGCATCTCTTTCCAGTTATGAGTCTCTGCTGCCAAAATGTCCAGGTTGTTTTGAATTTGGGTACAACTTTAGCTTAAAGCCAGAACTTCATGCTCATAATAATTATTAATTGTTTATCTAAATAATCTCTTCAATCCATTTTCTTTCTTTGTGTGAGACTTTAACGGGGCTATGAAGTGCCATATGTGCCATAAATCTCATCAGAGAATAAAGGAGGAAAATGGTTCATTGTCTGATGTCAATTAGATTCTCTGCTTTTAGCTCTGTAAACACAACAAATCAAATTTATGTCCTGATGTTATAGTAATTTCCCCCATGGCTGATTTTGATTAGTAATTCACAGAAATATGAAGTTTGACAGAAAAGAAGCTCAGCCTGTTCATTTGAGGGTCACCTCACCAGTCTTCGGATATGTTCTATCAATTAGCAGGCTTGGGCAGAAAGCTGAGGAAAAATTAATACGCTTCTAATTTTGAGTGTCATGGTTTCTACATATGGACCTGCATATCATGGTTCCAAAGAAAACTTCTACCCTATATTCTTCGTTTTATTGAGCTGAATTGCAGTAAAATATGATCCACAAATACATAAACGCATTAGACCTCGCTGGGAAGTGCTATTAGGTCGTTGAGCAGCAGTAAAAACCATTTGAAACTCGTGCCAACTTGCTGGGCTACAACCTGCAGTTACACCTCTCATCACTCAGGCCATTAAAGAATCCCGCCTGCTCCACACGGAGCTGAGGCCGTTGAAGTGATGGGCCGTGCAGATGCTCAGGGCCTCTCCTGTCATGCCCCATCCCAACTGCCTGCTTGGCTCCTTGTGGACTTTTCCCATGTGCGCAGGTTGTCGAGGCAACAGCAGCTGTCAGACGGTGGTTGTTGGCAGGGCGTGGTGCCTGTCGACCGGGTCTGACCAGACACTTGTGCTGCTGCTCAGAGCTCAGAGCCATGAGCAAAGCTTTGACCCCAAAGCTTGTCTCATACTACCGGCTGACTTGCTGTGGTTGTCGGGGGTCCATGTCAGCTTGGAAGAATCAAGGCAGTGCAGATGACCTGGACTTCCTGTGCACACATGCTCACATCAGAATCGGCCAGCTCTGACAGGGAATGTCTGGCCTTCTTTTATATGTTTATTCATCTTTCTTTGATAAATCTTTTACAAGCTGGCTAAGTAAGTTCACAGCTAAACAAACTGTGATTTGTGACCCACACTAATCCTGTTAGTGGTCCATAAAGACTTATGCCTTCTCTTTTCTTTCCCAAAATATTCTGCTCAAAGCTCTCTCAGTGAGATCTTCAGATCTGGCAGAAGAATAGTGAACACAGCTTGAAGCCGAGTTGGTTTAAGTGATGACCGTCACCATGGCAACACCCTCATGTTTTCTATTTGACATCTCAATAGGCCCTGTTGTGTATGCTGGTATGTGGGGATGGCAAATGGTATAAATGTATGAAGTGAGTTATTTGGAAGATGGCTAATTACAGGGGTGGGACGAGGTATATAGTAAATCTCACCGATTAGAGGTTGGATGTTTGGGAAGAAAAGCTATCTGCAAACTCAACATTTTGTACTTTAGAGACCCCATGATTGTAGAGCTGGATATGCAGAACGTCAAGACATGGCATGGAACACTCACAACTCAAGCTGAGTCTTCAGGACATGAAAGTAGAGGTGGTGAATGTAGATCCAAGATGATATATATCTCTGTGCTGTAAAGCAGCTGGTGCTCTATGTGCCATTCTTTCCATTTGGTACTGAACCGCTGCCACATATTGTGGAACTAAATCAAGATAAATTCAGAATTTAATGTCGAAGGTCCTATAATAAGGGCAGACTAAAATGGATGTTGTACTTGCTTGACATCGCTTAGGTTCCACCTGATTTACAGCTGTAATACATGTCAAAGAGCTAAAAATATAATGTCTAATGGAGTTTTGAAATCTCATTCAAGCAAACTTACTGTATTTGATCGAGATGAACAATATTTTGGAATTTAAATTATATATTAGGTTACAAATTAATTTCATTAATTTCATGGCTGTAACTTTCAGCTTGGAAACAGATAAAAAGGTAGATACTGGAGCTTCACAACAATTCATAATTTGATTATTATATCTTTTTGACATTACTAAGGACAAATTTGATTTGAGACTAAGGACTACAAATCCTAACCTCATTAGCAGATCATGTGAATGTTATTTACAATAGAAAATGTTTTCTCTTAGCTGCATTTTAACATGTAAGTAAATCATAGTGAATTACCAATTTTTGTTTTAAAATTCTTTTTAAACTAATCTCATGGATAATAAATGAATAACACCTCATTGGTGGAAACCTACAGCAGTAGCTGCAGTCATATTGTATCTTTATTTGCATCATTTTGTGAGTTTTTTTTTTATACCAAGTTTTATACAATTAAAAAAAATATAACTAAAATAAATGAATCAAAGGATAAATACCCACTGCTTCCATCATAATATAAAAATATGTAGAAAAACTTTTAGAAATTTTTTTTTGTTTTTTAAATTTGTATGTATAATTAACAATTAATATTCAACCAGAATTTTCTGTCTTAGTTCATATTTTGGCCTTTGTTGGGTTAAAGTTTTTTTATTGGTAATTCTTGCCCTTTTCAACATTTGACAAGTGTTTAAAGTTGCATATTAGAGAAGCTGAGGTTTCCAAAGGCCAACTAATGCCTAAAATAAACCTTAATGCCCCAAATCCAGATGAGGTGAAGAAGAGACATTGAGAAAGTAGTGTGAAAGGAAAATAAAGTACAAAGAAGAGAAGATTTAAACCACTTCTTCTCTCAGTTGTCATAGAGAATGTGAATCCACTGGCAATGGGAAATGGACCACATTTATATGGCTCTTTTTATACTTTTTGTTGACCACACAAATAAATTGCATTCAGCCACACTCATATATTAATTTAATTCTCTCTCATAATCTACAGAGATTGAAAGAGTCTTCATGGTGCTTTTTCCGCCAGACACACAATCACGCACTGATGCTTGCATCAGGGGAATTCTGGGGTTCAGTGTCTTGTGTGAAGACAGCAGTTTTCTGTCTTGTAGATGGTGTTTCTGTCTCCTCAGCCACAGCCACCTCAAAAATCAAAGAGCTTGGAGCAATAATGGCAACAAACCGGGACCATCAGGAGTTAAGTACAATGTGTTTCACCAATAAATGGCTGCAGGAACATAATCTGGACTTCTCTCCACCCAGTCTTTGGACAATACATACAGACACAGGCACTGTAAAGAGTTGCATATTAAGTACTGCAGAAGGAAAAAGGGGAGACTACAGGAGATAGACAGTGTCAATGATATCATGATGAAATGATTCAGAAGAATCTGAAACTGAGATATGAAAGACAGGTTGAAGACGCTCAGTGCACAATAGGAGTCCCCCACAGCAGACTAGGCCTATAATTAAGAAGCAGCATAATTAAGAAGTGTTCTTAGTGCATTTAGGGTTCTCTGGACTAGAAAGGCACTATATAACCATGACACTACAGAGGTAAAAGCTTTCTTAAAAAGGGAGGTCTAACCTTAAATCTAGAAAGGGAATCTCACGGACCGAGACTGGAAGTTGATTCCATAATAGGCACTGCCAACCTTTCTACACCTACAGACTCTCAGAACAGCAATCAAAAATGTATCATGGGTGGTGGAGAAGCAACGCCTCTAAATAGAATTAAAAAAGGTAAAAAAACTCAACTATTCATGTGAGCATGAAAAACTGAAGCAATCTTCACACTTCCTCTGAAATAATGTTAAGCCATATGCATCTAAAAGGAAAGCATCAAATTAGTCATAGCAGAACTGAACTGAAACAAACACAAACGTTCCCACTGGATGAGAGCAGAGGAGCCTGGGTAGTGAGAATGGGTCAGGAGGGAGACAGGTCTGGAGGCTGGAGCATTCATGCACAATGGCCCATGAGAGGTTTCTTTCTCCCCCATAGCCAGTCCTTTCACAGGTTCCTCCTCCCCAGCGCTGAAAAGGACCCCAAATGAGTCCACACTTCCCTGTCAGTCCACCTTCCTTTCCCATCGTTTCCAGACAGCTGTTTCTTGATGAGGTTGTGACATTATTTGGACTCATTTGCAGACCCCCCGCCTGAGAAGCACTTGGTTTTCTAAGAGCTGTTGTGGTAGCTTGCTTAAATTTGGTTTCAAATATGTTGCATGTCAGTTATTTGATGGTTTGGCTGTTGACAAGGGTTGGTTAAACTTATTTATGTGCTCATAGAAAAAAACAAAAACAAACAAAAAAAATTCCTCAGTGAGAATGAACACAAGGACATATTCAAATGTGATTTTCTTTTCTTGAGTGCAGCTGTTTTAACACTGCATGAATGGTTGCCTTTAACCATAATGGCACAAAAAGTATGAAATAAATATTTCCTAATTACGACTGGGGAACATAATCTGTGATTAGATATCAAATAAAACCAACGTGGCATGTTTTTGTGTGGAGAGCAAAACTCCACACTGCAATTTTGCTGAAGCAATGAGATGTCTCACTGACACTTGCTTTGACTCGAAAAGACAAGGAAATTCTTCACCACAGTGCAGTCTTTGGGCTTTCAAAAAACAGGTGCAGCACCGCAGCGCTCATGGAAAGAGACTTACATCTAGAATGAACCTACTATCACTCCAAATCCACATAAAGACCTTGTCTCTGCACGAGAGTGGTAGAGACTGCATATCATGTAATAAAGTGATATGGTTTGCAATGATTCTGCGCCAGAGGTGTTATGGGAGAGCCACGTGTGGTCAAAGTGGTGAGAAGAGGCCTCACAGTCTCGACAGGCATCTGTGCTATACTCAACCAGCGGCTTTTTTACTCTTATTTTTCAATATTATTCAAATTTTGTGTGTTTATATTATTATACTCTAATCAGACTGCAATGTACTTTTCTTACTCAGTGAAAATCAAACAGTTTCATTCATTCAAATTAACTTTGTTTCAAATGTATTAAAAAAAGAGCATTAAAAGCTGGCAGACTTGTGACTAAGAACTAAGATTGTCTTTGAATTGGTTAAATCAAATGTTAAACATATCTATTGATATTTATTTTTAATTTGAAATGGGCTGAAACAGCTGGATTCTTGAGAGGTTTTGCAAGATCACAGTCATGATCACAAGGGAACCGATTTTGTTCTGCTCCAAGCAGCATTTTGATTGAAACAAAACATTTTAGACCAATATGCAACCTTTACTGAGCTTGATAGATCAGACCCACATCTAGACAGAAGTAGGGTCTGAAAACGAGTCACAGGGGCCTCCTCATCCAGGAGATTGGACCAGGTGTTGCTTTTCAAACTGTCTCTGGACACAGTTGGTTAGGACGACAACCAATAAGAGCAATGAACAAGGTGTTGTGAAAACACACCAAGATAATGAAAATGGAATCTTACAATTGTTGCCGTTTTTACAAGCAGAATTTGAGAATAATCGATGTTACCGGTTACTCTCATATACATAATGTAGCTGTTTGTTTTGTCTAATGTTTATTGGTCTAACTACAGCTAACAGATGTATATACATAATCATGTTCAAATTACTGCTTAAATAGCTTATTTTTTTGTAAAATTAATCGTTATCTTACCCAGTGATAAACGATGATGATAACAATAACCTTTATCATTATTTGCTGTTTGAGAAAATTTACCAGGTGTCTCTTACCATTGGTAAATGAGATGGGCTTTCTCCACAACAATCGCTGAGAGATTGTTACAGAAATCCAAGTCTTTAATTAACTGTGGGTGTCAAAGCCACAGTTTACCATTAAGCCTACAATGTTGCAGCTCTGTTGTCATTGCTTTAAGCCCTCTCAGAGACGCTCTACAAAGATGGACTGATCTGATTGCCTCCACAAGACTTTTTTTTAATGAGCTTCAATGCAGGGTAGGTAGACGTACCTGCTGAGCAAATTCTAATTTTCCTGTGTTATGCCTAAATTATTCAGCTATCCCTTGCTGGTAGCTCCAGGTGGATTTCAGGTTTGGTGACATTCAGCAATGGCAGCTTTTATCCGCTGACTGGTTCTGTGTGGTTAATTTTGTCAGCTAAAGTTGTTGTGTGACTTTGATAAACAGTCACTTCATCTGATCACATTTACACAGGACACTTCTCAGATGTTCCTTTGAACTCAAGCATCAGATGCATTTGCAGGATGAAAGATTTAAGTTTGAAATAAAAATACTTAAAAAAATAAAATAAAATCTGGATATGGATATTTTCAGTGCTTTGCTGGTGGTTTAGCCTATTTCTTTTTTTAATGAATCCAGTTGTATGGCCTCCAGCCAGATCAGGACCAAGAGTATGTAACTTCCAACCCATTACTTGCCAGATTTTACCAGGCAGGGTAACGTTTAGCTTATTGAACAGATCTAAAACGACTAGATGATGACATCAAGAGCCTGATCAAATCCGTGTTTGTGCCATCACATTTGAAATCACAAAGTGACAGCAAGGCCTTCTAACCAAACATCTCAATGTGACTGGTTAAGAGTGCAAACTTGACCACATGAGCTCAGGTCATTTTATTAAATTAGTAAGAGTATCTTACTATAGGTGGGCCTCATGTGACAAACATTCAACATCCATTGGAGTTTGATGCAAAGCAGGAATTTTTGACCCGAGTTAAAGTTGCATCTTCTGAGTCTGTAGCAGAAAATAAGATGCCTTATTACACAATTAAATGAAATATCTGAAATAAATAGATGTATTTTTGTTAGATAAATCATACAACAATAGCACTGCAGTAGCTGGCACTTTTTAATTTAGGCACTACAAGGTACTGATTCATTTTATTCATATCATTCAGTGATAAGGGTTTCATTAAGTATCATTTTACTGCAGAAATAAAATCACACCAAAGTTGATTTGATGGTGTTATCAGGACCATAGGCATAAGATTCCTCTGCCTGCATATGTGTAAGTGGCCATGCAGGTCATGAGGTCTGGGTCACAACAGCCATGGTGACCGGTCGCCATGGTCCAGTTGTTAATGATTGTGTTCTCCTGCTGACACAAAGTGGTGAGTCAGGTCAACCAGCCATTCACAAGAATTCCATCTCAGACATTCCAGTGTTGCCATTCTCGTCAGGTTCACATCATGGTGGGTGCTGGGGAAAAAAGCTCAAACAATGTGATATGGAATCTGGGAGGGAGTTTGCCACCACTTGTTCCCAGCTCCTGAGATATGAGTTAAACATGCGGAATGTTAATCTGTCAATGTGTGGTCATGGTGCATTTTTTTTTGAAAGCGGTTGCCATTTGAATCACGAGGCCCCGTGGTTGCGCCCGGGCCCTCTCTGTCTATCAGGAGTGATTAGAGGTAACTAATTCTGACACCCTGATGGCCATGAGAGACATCCCTTGGCCGCCAACAAAGCCAAATGTCACACACGGCCATCTTGTTTTCTCCCAGCAGGCCTCTGGAATGTAGTTCATCCCAGTGGCCTCCTCAGTAAGGCCATTCTACAAATTCAGGGTGAGAGGCTATTGAATCTTAACCCTTCAGGGCGATGGATGCAAAGTAGCTCTCAGCATGTGAAACTATGTAGAACGAATGCATTTTAGCGCCCTTTGTATGCCCATCAATGGACTGTCTTCAGTGATACAGGCACTCTAAAGCCTGTCTCAGTAAACTTGTCTCCAACATGAAATAGTGAAACAGCAGGGAAGACATAAGTGATCATCAGCTCAGGCTCGACCAGTCAGAACAATACCCCCAACACTTGAAACTCAGGATCTTCAAACTGACAAAAACAGCTAATATACTTCAAAATACTTTGAATGGGGTTTACTATGGAACCCAAAAACTCAAAATGGACCATTCATAACCTTTGCTGGTTTCTTATTTGAAAGAAGTGAAAAGCTCATTTTTTAAACCCAGTATGCAGGGATAGATCCTTGCCATGCTGAAAAAACATTTGCACCACAGCTCTGGTTTGTGGCTGGCTATTGTACAGGGAGTGGTATTTTACTTATGAAGTGATTCCGTTACAGCTGTCCTCTTAACCATCCCCCCTCTGCACGCACTCACTTACTCCCATTCAACCACACACATACACAGGCAGAACTATTTAAACAGTTCTCCATAAACACATACAAATCAGGTCCTTAGACATGGACCCAGACCCACAACACTCAAAAACAGGTTATTTTAAAGTTGACTTGTTGTGCCAAGTTGCACATCTGCAAAGAAACCCTGCCAAGCTGCCACGTGAAAGATAATCCATATTGGTCCCCTTAATTCTAGGGGATGACATCCTTACACCCCTATCTGCTGGATAAAGCATTTCACTGAGGTTCTCGTACAGCTGAGCTCTAGTTGGGAGGAAGCTAATCTCAAAAAGATTCATGTATTTATTTTCTTTGGCATGGCTCTGAATTGGTAAGCGAGGTAGCTGTGGCTTTTGTGGTTTTGTGTTTATTGTTTATGCGTTGTATTTTTCCTTAATTCATGATATGGCGGTGGGGAATGTCACAGAAACTGACGATTGACAGTCTTGTCTCACGCAATGAGCAAATCATTTCCTCCCCACATTCACTTGGAGAGGACCAAAGCGCTTCCTCAGGTTGGCCTCTTTGAGCTGGAGCAGGGAGATAGCTGCTCTACAAAAACGCACACAAAACCAAAGACTGTCAATCTATGCTCCCACTTCTCTCCAAATGCAATATTCTATTGGAAGCCTTCATTAAATTTTCAAAATGCAAGTGCAGAGTCATAATCAGCCTCAGGATCCACAGGCCGATCAGCGATAGGGGTCACTGCCAGGTCTTTTTTGAGCCGCCTCTATGTGGCTACTCCATCCAGCAGATCTCTGTCACAGAATTATTGTTTTTAAATGATCTGCTCACTGACAAATGATGTGTGACCAATTTGAGAAAATGCAACTTGCCTTCCCCGAGAAAGTTTATGGAGTTGCATGTTCAATTAACCTGCCATGTGGAAGTATATGCTTCTGATGCTTTTTGGATTATTGTTTCCTCACTGTCACTTGTAAATGGTAATTTACTATCAAATGTGTATGATGCAATCAAATGTTTGGAAACTGAATTAGAATTTGTGATTGAATATTTTCTTGTCCTGTGACAGAGGGTATACGCCACCTCTCATCCACTGATGACTGGAATGGACACTCTAACCCTGAACAGGATGATGCGAGTATAGAAACTGAAGGAATTGTTGGAAAGCTCTTTTACAACAACAACAATAACCACAACAACAACAACAATAAGCTTATATAGCCCCTTCCTTGTCCAGGGACCACTCAACGTGTTTTGCAAGCAGCTTTCTCTCACTGCCACACACACACATTAACTAGATAAATTTATTTAACGGACCAAATTATTCCTAATCCAATACATCAAAGTACATTGCGATTTATGTAAATGATGCCTATGCAGTATTCTGTACTACCAATTAGCCTACACAGCATGTCTTTGGGGAAGGAGGAAACCTGAGTACGTGGGGTAAACTTACACAGATGCAAAGAGGACATGCAAACTCCACACAGAAAGACCAAGTGCACCAGGATCCAACTGAAGTTTCTTGCTGTGAAGTGTCATTGTTAACCACTGAACTACTGTGTTTTCTGTCAAAGTAGGACCTAATATCATGGAAGGACCCAACATCACCACTGTACGACCTGCAGAAGGAGGAAGGAGAGAGACTACAGAAGACTGACAACAGTATTGCTATTTAATCTGGGACAATCTGACGCTGAGACAATAGAGACAGGGTGAAGAGACTAAAAGCAAGATCTTAAGCTAAGCCTTAAATGTAGAGAGGGAGTCTGGAAATTGACTGAACAATAGAGGAGCCTTTAGTGAAAGGAACATACCATTTCCCTTGGCACTGAGCCAGTTTATTTTCTTTTTATTTGAGTATCTTGAGAGACATAAAAACACAATGCAAATATATGCTGTCAAGTATGAGAACCTCTATTATGACCCTCATTGAACATACCTATTAAACATTCAGAGTGCTGGAAGGAAAAGTAAATGAATGCTTTGGGTTAACAGGTGGTCAAACCTTGTTATATCATATTTTTTTGTGTGTTATTAGCTCAGTATAGGGATATAGATGAAGATCAGAACACATTTTGTGGTAATTAATGCAATAAATCTGTTAATTACAAAGAATTTGCATACGTTTCCTTTCTTGACTGTAGAAGAACAGACCACTGGAATCATTAATGCCTCTATTTTAAATTTAAATTCTTTACAACATACGTCCTATAAAGATTCTGGTAATTTGCCCATCTAGACATGGTGCAACTTTAATATTTAATATCTTTTGTGGTAACTTTAATCTTTCAGTATTTTCAGTTATTTGAATTTCTGATGTTTGTAATGAACATTTATAACTCTGTTTTTGGTTTTCATAGAAGATTTGGGCTGATTATACATTTTTCCTCTCAAACATTTGGTGCTGGGATAGCAGTGGCTACCATCAGAGCTTAAACAATTACTTGATGCATTGGAAATGGTGCTGTAAAACTGAATCAGTGACAATAAACATAGTTCATCAGCTGGATATTGTCCTTGTGTAGACCTACATGTATGCAGAACGTAATCTCTTTAAAGACAGTGCCATGTATTATTTCTTTCCTCAAGAACTTTCTGGAATTAGATGTCCTCTATTTACTTTGGCCTGCAATAATGATTTTAAAGACCCGTGCGGTGTGCTTAGTCAAGCGTGGGGGGACTGTTTTCTGTAGCTGTTGACCTACCCTAAATATACTGTTCTCTATTTAGGTTGAAGCATTTAACATGTAACGGCTGCTCTCAGCTATAGAGGAAAACACCGCTATGCCTCATTTTTGCCTGGGTTTGGGATCTCCCCATGGGACTGTGGAAGGCTTCCTCAACCAGCATCTCAGCGGGGCCTTGCTGACATGTATAATCTGTAAGGCTTAGCTGCCCTTTACAACATATTACTGTTGTAGCACAGAGGCCTAAAGGTTGCCTGGGCGGAGCAGGCCTCAGAAGTTTGTTTTGTCTCAGTGGTACCAAAATCGGATCCTACCACCTGCAGACAGAAGCCCTTGGCTATGTGATTTATTGGTTTACAGGGAGAAGAAAGAGGGTTGGTTCTTTCATGCATAGAGTAAGAAATTTAAAAGAAAGAAAATATAATCTAATATGAGGCTCCTGTCCAGCTGAATATACAGTAAAAACCTGTGCAGGAATATCATACACTGAAACGAGCTTTAAAATGATCAAGAGATCAAGATTTAAGATGATCAAATCATACAGCAGAACAAAAAAACAACTAAAAGCTTTCAAACATATTTGAGGGTTTATTTCAAAAATGAATAAATAAATAAAAAATATACTAAACCAAACAAATAGGTCACCTATTTGAATCTGCTGACACACACTAAAGCATATTCTGTACACTGAATACTTGTGGATTTATTTTTGCATCCAAAGTGTTTCTGTTTTTGTTTTTTCTGAGAAAAAAATTGACCATGTTGGTAGACTGATCCTTTATTGACGTGTGGTGAGCCGCAGGACCAGGGAACTGATCAGGCCTGTGCGGACCAGGCCAGACCAAACCCATAGGTCCTGTCTAAAATGGAAAACATCATTTTATGTTGCCATTGTAAATATTGTGTTTAAAAGACATGTCAAAATAAAAACAAGCTTTCTGTATAGTGCAAAATGTGTCTTCATCTGCATGTTTATTGAAAATGCTCACTTAAAAAGATAGCTGCAGCACGTTGATATAAGAGTAAACCTCATCACTTCTTCTATACCAGGAGTGTCAAACTTTATTTCATCATGTGACACATCATCATGGTTACCATTAAAGGCCTGGTTATTCTTTACTTTCCGTCTTTGCATTTTCCCATGGGCCAGATAAAGAGAAGTGGCGGGTCAGGTTTGGACTGTGAGCCTTGACTTTGACACCCCTGTTCTACACAGCCCATGACAGCTTCCTTCTCTGCTATGTGACTGCACCCACTTAGCCACACATCAAGCATCTTCCACTGTAATTATCCCCCACACTTGTCCATCGGATAAAAGTACAACGGAGCAACAGAACAGTGTGACGAGGTTATCGCTCACTCAGCCCTCCCTCCATCTCTCGTTTCTCTCCCAGCACTAATTTCTTCTACACACAGCCCAATATAGCGGGGAGAAACTGCCCTCCACAGCCACAGGGTAACGATTTTTCCTGATACATGAGTGGTTAAAATGCGTAAGACTTGACCTTTTTTTGTGCAACTTGGTGTGTCACAGGCAGGGGTGACACAGGAAGGAAAATGTGGTAACCAGCTGACTGTGAAACAGTGTCATTAGAGGAGCAAGACCAAAATACAAAACCCGTTGGGAAACAGCTGAAAGACTGGTAATTAAAAAAAAAAAAAGAAAAGAAAAGTTTGGCCAGTATAGCTTTTACTATTTTATAACATTGCTTTTCATTTACAACACAAGATATTCTGGCATTGAGAATATGAAAAAATTAAATATTTTACTTGTTAATTAGTCCCATTATTCCTACACACACATCTTGTCCACTCATGGGTGTAATTTTCACTCGGAGGCATAATTCCAAACTTTGATCACACACAAAATACATATAAATTGTGAAAATTTCTAATTTCATAAAATGAATTGATTTTAAACTCGAGGTCTTGAAGAGTGCTCAGTGTATTTTTCTACATTAAAACCACCACAGATAACCTTTGCCAAAAGCACTGACACACGCGTATAACATTCTGGATAGTACTTATCTTTGGTTCAGTGCAACGGGTGCCCCTTTCTTCCAAAAGCTGTTTCCAATGGCGAGGGTTCCACATAGATTTTCAGGGCCAGAGAGATCGTTGACTCGTGTCTCCATTACCAGGCATGGCCCCGCTAAAAAGGCCTTCAGGAGGTTTGTGGACTAAAAAAACGTTCCTGTGGTAGGATAGGTACTGATAAACTTCTGGATGGGGGATGGTGGTATTGACTGAGTGCGCTGTGGGCAGGAGATGATGTCATTTACCTAATTTCCGCTTCACGTACAAAAAAATCTCATTCAGTGTCACCATTATGCATTACACAAACAAAAACTGAAATGCTACAATCATCTGTAGCAAATTCTGAGAGACTTGGGATGTGTGTAAAATCTGCCCTCTGTTCCTTTTCAAGAAAATGGTCTGTGGACAAACTAAAGAAAAAATGTTAAACTTGAACAAGGAAATGTTGAAATTATGTTAAACTGAAACAACAGAGTGTGTTTTATTTACAGTGTATGAAATGAACAATGAAAATGGTCAAGTAATTTCACCAAGACCTGGGTTGCAGATTGTCTTTTGACTTCACTTGCAAAATCTGTGATGTGACTGAGCTCCCAAAGATGAAGTGACAGTATATATGTCAAAAAAGATGTCAATCAAAATGGGAGTCAGCCTTTCACTGATCCTCCATTCATCATGCTGAAACTCACCTTCCAGGCCAGCCCATAGCTCCATTCACCCCCCAGAGCTTCTCTGGGGCCAGGATAAAATTGGGGCATTTATTCAATGACTGTCGAGTTCTAGGCAATGAAAAAAAGTGTTTCATGCAGCCCCATTGGATGTTCAACTTCTACGGGCAAATGCATTGACCATAGACTGTCACAGAATATGGTTTCTTGAAATCTATGGCATTGAGGCTTCTGAACAAACTCGTCTTAGATATGAAAATGTAGTCAATAAAATGTTAACACAAGAGTATATATTTGACCATTTCATTTTTGACATTTTAGGAGAAGCTGAGCTTCCCTTGCAGTTTAGAGAATATATATATATGTGTATACATATATATATATGTGTGTGTATATATATATACACACATATATATATATACACACCGCACATACACACTGGCTAACACTACATAGGGGTAACTAAATAATACTACTAACAAGACAACAGCACAGTTACACATTTGTTGTTACACTAAACATAAACTAAACTTTAAAATGCAAATCTTTAGTTGAATGAAAAGAGCTACTTTAACCCAAAGCAAATACAAATTCCATCTCTCTATCAGGAGTTCATGTTGCAGTCCAGTTATCCCAGCATGCATTTAAGTGATCTGAGCATTATCTTTTCTTTGACCAAACTCCCAGGGATGATGGAAGTTAGAAAACTGGTAAGAAAATAAGAATTAGTATAAATCACAAATGAAAATGAGAAAGGAGTTGATAAAAAAATACATAAATGTACTAAATGTACGCATTAACAAATAGAACACATGTATTTAAACCACTCAATAAAACTTAATTGCAACTAAAGTGTATTTTTGTGTTTGGCTGAGTGAACAATGATGATGTATGAAAGTTACCGCGTTATTGGAGTGTGGCCATGGATTTGGCCGTCATACACCCCCTGCCCACTTCGTGCTCTTCACTTTGGCAGCGGGAGAGGTATCAGCAGTGGTATTCTCTTTACTGGGGATGTACTGAACCTTAAACCGGTATGGCTGCATAGCAAGATACCATCTGGTGATTCTTCTATTAGTATCCATTCTTTCCAGCCACTGCAGGGCTTTGTGGTCAGTTTGGAGGATGAACTCCTGCCCAAGCAAATAATGTTTGAATGAGTCCAGTGCCCCTTTTAATGGCTAAGACTTCCTTCTCCACAATTGCATAGCGCCTCTCCCTTCATAACATCCATCCATCCATTTTCTATACCCGCTATTTCCTGTTCAGGGTCACGGGGGTCTGCTGGAGCCTATCCCAGC
>JBAMYA010000021.1:2428283-2455261 GCA_037176975.1 Arrhamphus sclerolepis | reverse complement strand
TATACATGTGTGTGGTGCAAATTCAGGGAAAAGCAGATCTTAATGAACATTTGTTTGAGAAAAACCTGATATTATTGTGATCAAATCTGAACTCCTCTAGTTTATCATTAACCTTTTGTTTTACTAGATCAACGTTGTACTATGGAAATGAGCCAGCCAATGATGAGTTGATCCTGAAAATATAGAGACGTATTCCTGGAGACGGTAAAGGCCACTCAGCTGCTTTTATGTCTGTCACTTTTCGAGATCATAAAAAAAAAGGCAGCGATCAGCAAACAGTGATAATGCTCTTCTTTTTCACTTAACATTTTTCTACAGAAGAAGGAAAAACAAAAACAAAATTCCTGTACCTCTTTTTCTTTTCTTTTTTTATTTAGATCAAATAACTATCTAAATTCTTACCTTTTTTTTCCTTAAGCAATTTGCCTTTTTAATGATGACACATGATGATCTTTTTGAGCAACTTAATACAATTTCCTTAGATATGTATTAAATGATTGTGACACCCCAAATATTCCAGTTTAACAATGTCTTTACACCTCTGTTTATGCCACTCAGGTATTCCACACAGTGAGCCTTATTAAAATGGATATTACAGCTTTGTGTTACCAACTTATAGCAATAACAAGTGCAACATGATGTTGGGTTTAGTGATGATAAACATGGGGAAGCTGGATAATTGTATCTTGTAAATCAGTTTTTTGTCTCTGCCTTGTTGGTGTCTCATCATTAAAAGCCCATTCATGTATTTATTAATGACACATAAATTACATTTATTCTTTATTCGTAATTTCTTTCTTAATGAACTTACTAGAGACAAAGTAAAGTTTGATCAGCACTGATGTTTAACTAGCACTCAGTTTAACATTCGTTCTTCATTTGTTGCCTGGTAGCAGAAAAATATTTTTTTTCCCATACTGTGAAGCATTGCAAGTAAACCAGCTGCACATGAGCAGGCAATACAAACGTTGTTTCTCATGCCAGCTCTGTGAGTGTTAGCGAGGCAGCTTTGAGGGCGCCCCTTTATCAGTCATGATGAAACCCGTGGACCTACAGGAAAGCTCCTGATTTATATGCACGCGATACATTTCTTCTAGTATGGATAGAACACTAAAACAAGGAACTGATTTTGAATTATTGACTGAGAAGTTTATTTCCCTCTTCTTGAAAAAATGGGGACATGACAGATTCAAATGTGCTATGCACATTAAAGTTGAAGTTTATGTGGCACAGACTATAACTCAGTGTTGAAAGAGCACTTTATTCCTGAATAATGGGGGGAATAAAGTGAAATACTTCATTTCTGTTTCTGCTCTTTTTTTGTTTCTCTACTTTCACAGCTGTTGGGAAGATTTTGTTGACAAGAAACCTACATCCAGAGATGAGCAAGGTGGGAGCAATTAGCAATGACTATTATTAACAAATAGGGGTCACTTGCAAGAGGGTATAACCAAAAAAACCCTAAGCACTGAGACTGAGGGTAGAAGGACACAAGAGAACAACTCATGGAGGTACTACTGACCATTTCTTGGCAAGACCATGTCTTGCCTCTTTCTCCAACTAGAAGAGTAGTTGGAGGCAAGACAATAAATAAATCAGTCAGCATAACCCATAAACCATAACACCAGCTAAGTGAACAATCCTCAATAAAATTACATATTCACACTTGAGTTTTGCCTGTGCTCTTCTGAGGAATGGAGGAGGAACCATTTAAAACCATTGATAATTTTCTTTTAAAGTTGACAGAGGACAGCCTGATAGATCAGAGCCAGGTCTAGACAGATGTAGGGTCTGAAAATGAGCCATAAGCTCTCATCACACAGGTGGTGGGTCCAACTTTTGCTTCTCAAACTGCCTCTTTACACAGTCGGTTCATGCTACAATCAATCAGAGCAGTAGATAAGGTGACATATTAAGAGCAACACAAACAAGATAACGAGAGAAAATGTGGAGAGACGCCAATATAATGAAAACGAAATCCAATGTTTGTCGCCGTTTTTGCAAGCAGAATTTGAGAATAACCGTTGTGCCCAAACACTCAACCAAAATCTTCAAAAAGTGTGACCATTCAGCCTGTCTATTGTTAGCTGGCTACTATGTAGCCCGTAAAGGGACATGAAAGAGAAAAACAGAATTAACAGAATTAACTTGCAAGTCTCACATTGCCTTTACCACACAGAAACACAGCAAGCTGAAATGCAGTGAATGGTTTCCTGTGTGGCACAGACATTCCTCATGTGCATCTCATGTGCACAAGATGGTTTCTGGTGCTCACGAGATCTTTTCTGCTAAGCACCTAAAGCTTTCTCAGTCATAGGAGAAATTTGTTGTGCACTGCATACATTTCTCATGAACACCAAATATCTCACATACATGATAAACTGAATCTTTTTTCTTTCTTCGATGTCCCCCTACGAGCGCCGTAGACTACAGCTAGCATTAGACAGATATCCATAATCATGTTCAGGTTACTTTTTGAATAGTTTGCGAGTCCAAGCCTTTAATTAACTGTCAATGCCAAAGCATATTTAAACGGCTGCTGTTAACCATCCAGACTACAGCATTGCAGTTCATAATCGCTTTAAGCCCTGTCAGAGATTTTCTACAAGGCTATACTAATCTGATTGGCAGCCCAAGACTTTTGGGCATAATTAATGAGGTCCAAAAGAGGGTAGCTAGACGGACCTGCATAGCAAATTTTAATTTGATGGCAGTACTTCTAGATTTCTAGGCTAAATAGATGGTGATTTTTGCTTTTAGAAATTTGGTTGAGGAAAAAACCTACTTTAGCTGACCTGCTGCCACCCAAACTCAAACATTCCACTGGGTCACAACAGACTTGAAAGGGATGCTGGCTTGTGCACGATCAAATGCATCAAGGGAGACTGCTGCAGAGCCAAAAACGTGTCTTTTCTTGGAGACAGCCTTGTATGACTTTTTCATTTATATCTGATGACTGAATACTCAGTCTTCTTCAACACTGGAGACTGAACTTACCTGTTCCACTTCGGACAGTTTTTTATTTTTTTATTTTTTTAAGTCAGGGAATTGATAATCAGGGAAATGATCAGGAACTGGCTGAACGTGAAGCCTGAATGTGTGATTAAAACATTCTGATCCTGTAAGCCCTCACTTCACCAGGAGGAAATCCACCTGCACTCGCTACCTGCACATTAAGGGTACAACTGAACCATCTGCAGCTGTTAAACAGGCTGCCAGCACCTGGATAGCATGACGAATGGTGTCAAGGTCAGCGTTGATACCTACATGTACTTAAAGGTAGCCAACAGCCCACTGCCTGGTTCAAATCTGTCAAAAATGACTAATGGCTTTTAGGTTTTGTTGTCTTAAAAAAAGTGAATGTTGGAAACTGTTAAAACCATTTTTTTTCTCTTTCAGGTAAAGAACAGTAATAGTATTTGGGGGAATGTTTAGCCTTTTTGAACCACAAATTGTTGCTTTCAGTTTTAGAGTGTCTATGTAAGCCAACATGGTTGATAAATGTGCATTTCTGTAAGGATTAAGTGGTTATTTCTCATTGTATCTGTATGATTATGTACATCCTGTTGATGATGATCACAGTCGATGAATACCAGTGATTACAGCAGAATATTTTCATGTAGACTGAATAGGCCATTCAATTTTTTCTGTTGAAGGTACAGGTCCAGGTACAACATGTTAAAAATACATGATCAGTGTTAGAATTGTTATACAAGGTCAGATTGAGATGTTACGAAAAACATGTTAACTTCAGGAAAAAAAAAACAACAAAAACTACATGGTTACATTTATGCATTTAAATTTTCTTCACATTTCCTGTGATGTCACATGTAACACCAGCCCTTTCATAATTTAAAACCTTTTCAGAGATACAGACAAAAAAGAAAAAAAAAATCAGATCCTCTGGTGAGACTGGGTTCCCATGGCGATATTACTGTTAATACAAGAAAGAACAACAATGGCACGCAAAATAAAAAAGACACTGATATTGAAGACTTTTTCCAGCCACAACTTGGCGAGGTCGAAGCCAACAGCAGCATCTATTCTCTGATTTATGGCGTGGCTTAAAGTGTCAGCTTTCGTGACATGAGCCATGGTAAAAGATACCAACTTGACAGTGATTCACTGATGAGTGGTTACCAGACTTGTCGATCAAAGTAAAAAATGAAGTCCAACCAAAACTCTCAAGTGCACTTTTTCCTCTGCTGTGCAGCACCGAGGATCCTTGTGATACCTGGGTCATTTACTGTATAAGATATATCTGTTGGAGGGTAGTTAACCAATGCCGCATTTATAGAAATAGATTATTTTCATTAGGAATGAGACATTTGATATCCACATTAAACAAATATTAAGATCAGATATTATCCTGTCACAAAAAAAATCATTAGTTAAAAAAATATGTTGACTTTGAATCATATGATTTATTCCTTATGTAGACAGATTGTGTCATGAAGGAAAGACACACCGCTACACTTTTAAGTCGATTGGCTTAAAATAACTTTTTGTTTTGAATCAATACGAACAAAATGTAATTAATTAGAACTGGATTAAGATGTTGCAACCACGGAGTGTAAATACTGGATGAAATATTGTTTCACATGACATATAAATTTGTGTAGAGAACCTTTGAAGACCATTTTTCGTCAAAGTGCACAGCGCTATGTTTCAAAGAGGTGGTATGAAGCAGTTAAAGCCAATGGCTGAGCTGACGGGTAAAATAAAATGTCCATAAACTTGTTATTTGAATTCAGTTTTTAAATGTCTGTTTTGTTTTGTTTTTCTTTGGAGCACTGACTTGTGGCTGGTCAATAACCAAACCCTGAATTTTGCATTTTGGACAGTTTTCAAATGCTTGACCCTGCATTTTGAATTATTGACTGCACACGTCACAGAGAGAGACCATACATGTTAGAATGATTGGAAATCAGGGAGAATGGGGAAGAAAGAGAATGGGGGGAAGAAAGCAAATGGTCAAGAGCTGTTAGTCAACTCACAACTGCTGCAGGAGGTCTATAGTCTGTGGGCCTCCTGGTTAAACCACTGGGCTGCTCTCTTGTTAAATTTAAGATAAGATAAAATCAACTTTATTGATCCTACAGCAGGGAAATTCACTGGCTATAGCTAATTCACTGGCTACATTAGCTCAAATCAGATCCAAAACTACACAAAATGCAATATACAAAATACAAAAAAAAAAAGGATATCAGGCTATATACACATTATCACAGAATTGGAGTAGTGTGTAAGGTTATTACACAGACCCTTCTGATAAAAATAGATGAGGCCAGAGTACAAGTCAGCTACAAAGTTGTACAGTCTAACAGCAGTAGGAATTAAAGATCTGTGGTAGCACTCCTTCCTACACTGAGTGTATCAGTCTGCTGCTGAAGAAGCTGATCAGAGCTTGTCCATGATGGATCTCAGCCTGGCTAACATTCTCCTCCTCTCACCCACCTCCTCCATAGAGTCCAGCGGGCAGCCCAGAACAGGGCTGCCTCTCCAGACTTTTTCTGTCCCAGTCAGAGCTGCCTGCCCCCCAGTAGATGACAGTGTAGTGGATTGCAGATGCTACCACAGTCATAAAATGTTCCTAATATGCGCATGCACACTCCAAAGAACCTCAGTCTCTGCAGAAGATGGAGGCGACTTTGTCCGTTCTTGTACAGTGCAGCAGTGTTGTGGAACCAGTCCAGTTTATTGTAGAGGTTAACACCCAGATGCTTAAACCTTTGTTTGTCTGCAGCAGAGTGTACATTTTGATGTCCCCTCACCGGTTGCAATTATGTTTTGTTGATGTAGAGAAATGCGTTTTTCTCTTTCCAACTTTATATCAAACCATTTTTGTTTCACCTCTTGAGCTTATCATTGAACAGAGACAACAGCTTGTACTGCCTTAGTTACCTCTTTCCAGCCTCCTTTCTTTTATCTGCCATGGCCACAGGTGGACATGGAGGTTGATGATGCAATGTTAAACTGAAATCATCTTTATACGGTGGTCCTTGCTTGGAGATTCATGATAATTAGTGAACAGCAGGAGTGTGCTGTCACTTTGCAATTGATTGGTATGAACATCCACACATTTTACTTACTCATGGAGAACTCATGGAGTTCATTAGTATAGAACAGGTTTTTTGGAGGTGATGCCAAATAAACCTCACATGATAGTACTCAACTAAGCAGTTCCTGGTGGAAAAGTTTCTACTGCCCATCCCTGGTCTCTTGCTGACTTCTTAAAAGTCTGAGACAAATCCACAAAAGACTGTGTAAAGAGTAACAGAGAAGCTGCTGATCATGTGTGAATTCTGACTGGCAGTCAAAGGTTTCCATAGCGATGACTTCTGAGTGGCAGTTAAGGGTTTCCATAGTTAGATAAAGGACAACATTCTCTGTGATTCAGAGTGAAAATGCACTATGAACTTTGTTTCAAACTGATCTATTTAAAGAAAAAGGGAGTGAGGAGTAGAAATTGTCGACATATGAGTGAGTTAAAAACAGAGTTCCTTGGAGAACGTGATCTGATTTAGTGTTGGTTTCCATAAGGCGGCTGAGCAACCTTCTCTCATTTTGAGGCTTCTAACAAAAATACAATATGTCTGCTGCCTCAGGGTTATATTGTAAGAGAGAGGACAGATTTCCCACCGCTTTGATGAAAAATTGAGGACGGATAAGTGAGAACTCTGGGCATTAGAGCAGGTTAAAGAAAATCTTTTCAGGTTCCTCCAATCTGTTAAATGTCAGTTACACTCTGGCTCAGAATATGCTGCAATTCATTTTAATGTTTTTTTTTTCTTTTCTTTTTGTATAATAAATTGTTGATGCTTTCGGAAATGGCACAACATTCTTCAGACAGAAGTCATTTAAACCTCTTTTTTTTGAATGGTGTGAGACTAGTTAGCAGGAGAAAAATAGCAAAACCTTTTTTCTTTTTCCAACAAAAACATATAGTGGCACATAAAACAAACCAATAAAATGGTTGGTACCCAATAAAACCTTGTGTATAATTCTTAATTAAATGTAATCACAAATAAGTGGATGAAAGTGCAAAAAAGCCAATTTCCTTTGAAACCAAAAGGGTTGTGGGCATTTGTTCAAATCCTGACAAAACAACTGGACAATCACAAAGCAGGACAGAAAATATACTCCCACAGCAGTAATTCATTTTGTCAGCAAAACAATAACAGCATGGTTCTTTCATAAACAAGTGGAAAACACAGTCATGGACTTTATCCATATTTTTGTTTGTGGGAATTCCTGTTTGTCCTCAATATGTCACATTCGTCACCACCAGTGGCACAACACACGACATGGCCTTGACTTAATGTTGCGGGTTTCCTTGCTTCCTAAAGAATTGCTTTAAAGCACATGGACACATGCAAGAACACAGTGATACAACCCAAATATACTATTACCCACCCATATGAAAGTGAGCACCACTTAAGAAAATAATGCAGTAAACAGGAAACATGGGCGTAAGAAAATGCACTCCACAGTTTCTACTCCGGTCTGTCCTCACAGCAGCGTCTACTTTTGGAAAGACTGAAAACAGACTGTTTAAGTACTTAGAGCTACTGAAAAATCCACTCCTGGTTTTGGAGTGAAATAATATTGTATCATATAGTCCAATAAATGACAGCACCAATGAATAACAGTAGATACGCAAATGTGATGTATGTGAGCTCAGTGAAAACCATGAAGGAAGGCCAGATTTCTATTTCATTGTCTGCAGCTGTCTGGTTGAGTAACTGGCTATGTAGATCAGCGGATGGGCAGCATTTCTGTAGACCTGGCACTTTGCCACCTTTTTGTTCCCGTTATTATCTGTGCTTTGTATCTTATTGGTGGCCACATGCATGTAATGAATAGGAAGCTCTTTTTCATTAAAGTAATACCCTCATTAAATGGGATCCTGGCAGCAAAGCTGCAACTGTGCCCAATTGAGCTCCGTGCTTCAAAACCGTTCACAGTGTGATTGGCTAAATGCGGAAATTTTAATTTCCTCAAAGGAATCGGCTAGTTATCAAACTCGCACAAGCCGACTATCCTTTGAGCGGATGTAGAAAAAAAAGGGGGGGGATTTAGGAATTGTTGTTGTAAATTAATCTGGACAAACCACATATTTTGAAAGTTTTCCTTTTGTTAAAATGGACTACAAAAGGTGGACAACAAAAGGCAAGGAACTTAAAAGTAGAGGCTCGTGAGAGAATAGGAAGGGGGTTGGTGGCTTCTTGTGAAGCTTGGTTATAGGAAAGATGCATCCTTTTCAGTCTCAGGGGGATTAGACGTTTTTCTGCAAGTGACAAAACCCCTTATTAACCTCAGCCTGACCTCTAAAGACTGACCTTTGACTTGTGACCCTGACACTGCTATACTTTACTCCTGTTGGGAGGCATTGGTATGAACCTTTTTCATTCAAACTAAAATGCAGAAAGAGTGGGAGAATGTGACAATTGCCTGGGTGTATATAGGACAGAAGATGGGAGGACCTGAAGTGAGGGACGGGGGTGAAAAAGAGAGTAGGGTTTAATTAGGTACACAGCATCTCTGGTAATCCACTCTCCCCTTTTTTCATAAAGAGTACAAGAGTAGGACAGATGGGCAGCAAGGGATGAGAAGATCTTAACAAGAGGTCAGAGAAACTTTGGCTTCAAACATGGGCCTTTGTCAAATCCACTGACAAATCCGCAGATTAGTCCATTCCATTGTTTTCAGGAAGTCTGCTCCCACCAGCTCAGAATGCAGAAAGGAAGATTTAGGAACTTTGCAAGCGCTCCAAGCCACTGAGCTGGATGGCGAAGGGTACATGAGCATGTTCGTGCATTCACATTTAACAAATGTGGCTCCACGTGCGCGTGCATCTCTGTCAGTGTTTGCACAAGAGTATGACACAGCAAGGAAGGGGCTGTCAGGAAGCCTTGAGCTCAAACACAAAGCTCTGACCAAAAAATTCCAATGACTTTCTGGCCACCAAAAAGGCAGGCCATTTTCCCATTGTGACTCTCCATAGATAATATGTACTTTGGACGCAGTCATCCCTCATGGTTTTATTAAACCTTTTTTGATATTTACATGTCCTGTTGAGCTGTTCTCTACACAAAGTCATTTTGGTAAAAAAAAAAAGAAAAAAAAAAAAAAAAAGGGATATTTTCCTCCCTCTATAAATACTTCTTTCTTTTCCGCAGAGTAATGTTGCCACAAATGAAGTCAATGGCATTTGATATAAAGCTATGGTCAAAAACACTTGAGGATAGAAATAAAAGTCAGCGGAGTGTGGATGAAATATTCAATTATTACCTTCTGACATAAACTTTTTCCATCATCTTCCATCATCTCTTTTGCCCGTTACTCTCATAATGCGTCTCCAACAATATCCTTCCTGTGCTATTCAAGTTTGGGAAATGGGGCATTGGAGTGATGACAAGGAGCAAGAATCACTGAGAGTGCGAAGAAAGGCCCGAATCTGTGTTCGCACACTCCTGCACCTATTTAAAGCAGGCCTCTTTCAACTCTGAAACCAGGATCATGGAGAGAAAACACATTAGCAAAAAAGCCAGAAAGTCGAGACACAAAAGGCAAATGATTTATTATAGCTTTCAGCAGAAATACCAACGGAGGAGTGCAGGCCCTCAGGTGCTTTTCTGGCAAGGTATAGATGAGGATAATAGAGTCGGTGCTGAGAGATGCACTGGAATGAAGAGCTGGGAAGCATTTGGCTGCAGGTAAGCAGACAGGATGTTGGTAGCTCTGCTTGCAGGTGGGAATTTCATGCAGGGAAGGTGCAAAAGCCACTGAAGGGTAACTGGAAAACTTTTTTCCTTTTTGCCAAAGAAACCTCAGTTGTTTTCCTAAATATCATGTATTCACAGCCCACAGCCTGGTGGCTTCTGCTCTTGTCTGCTGTCACTGATCACTATCTTGAAAATACAAGAAACCTCTGACACCTGCAGGGAGGTGTGGGGTGAGATGAAGAATATTATTCCATCTGGAAACTTCAACATGATAAGTTGAACACATTTCTAAGCAAAACCACTGGTTCCATTGAAGTAAGCTCACAATAACATGCACAAATTTAATTTGCCAAGGTATCAGTGAAAAATAGCTAGTAAAAGGTTTTTGTGAAAAAGCCTCAGTAAGATAATTTTTGCTTTCTAAAAGTCACTTATAAATGCTACGACATCTGTTCATCTACAATATGACATTATGCCATGTTCACTGCAACTACATACCTGCAATTGTGAAAGATTAATCATGCTTCTTTTAAAAATGTTTATGAGAATGAACTTGGCATTAGAAGCATAATGCATGAACATTTTTAAAAAGAGGCCATTATTCATGACTGAAATATGAACAGATTTGTTGCATCACCTATTTTTTGTCCATATATCACAAACTCATTTACAAACTCAGGCAAAATGTTCACATATGTGCATGTGAAGGTTTCAGGTACCCTGGTGGCAGGAGCTTCACCATAAGACTCTTTAGCGAGTTGCACTTTTCAGTGCAGAAAACACAGTTCCAGCTGCTCAACTGCCTGTCCACTCTCTCCCAGAGCCAGAGGGCTGCTGTTTAAATGGAGGGAACCTGATTGGCACATGCAACCCAGGTGTGCCAATCAGTCCTTCTCAGGTGCTGTTTCCTGAGTTGCAGCTTCACCTCTCCTCTGCAGCCGAGCCGAACCACACCCCGCCACCACAGTGCAATAGGATAACATTGTGCAAATATTTATTTTATATCACAAAGCTTAAAGTTAACATCATAAAGTTTAGCTGAAACCCTTGCATTCAAGATTCAACAGGAGTGATTCAGGGAACAGAGCTGGCTGTCCATTTTAGAGTATGATTTTGAGTTATGTTTTTCAGTTATTTATTTGTTAGGGCTGCCTAGAAATCTGCCTTACAATACAGGCAGTATTCTTGTGAATCGGCTCCAATAAACGGCTTCAACCAGCCTTTCAGAATGTAATACCCTCTCGTGTCTGCATTTTTGATTGTACAACGTAGACTGAGATGTATGAATTGGTCAGCTAAATGTTTAGTTCACGTCACATAGAAGCACATGTAGTGGATGAGTTGAGTCAGTCAGACTTGATGGGCCAGATGCAGCAATTTAATTTTGTGCAATGATTTATTTTAGATTAGTTTTAGTTTACAGTTATCAGCACTAGAACTGCAGAGATTAAGCAATTACGATGATCCTTTATCCTTATTTTCATGTTGCACTACAATCTATTGCATATAAACAAATACCTCTTATGTATGTAGCCAGTTTATATGTGTATTGTTTTTTTGTTTTTTTTTTAAATGTTGCCTTTATTTACATTTAATTTTAACATTGTTTACTTATTATTTATCACAATGCATACCAGAGAACAACAACTGTCGGCAAAGAATTCCTTGTATATGTCTACGTATTTATAAATAAAGTTGAGTGTGATTCTGATTTCGATAAATAAAGTTTTACATTTACATCATGCCGGCAGCTGGCAATGGCAGCTGCACATGTGCAATTTTCAGCCTGAATCATTTACTGTAAAATACTGAACAAACTATCTGGTCACCTGACCCATAGATTTGTACAGAGAGGCTTTGAAGGCCATGTTGCAAAGAAGTGGGAAAATGCCAACAGCAGAGCCAATGGCTCGCTGTCAGTCAAGCACATCAGATGATGTCCAGGCATGAAGGTGACAGCTGATGGGTCAGCTTTATTACTTAATGTACATTTATCTGATGTGGTACAAAGAAAATAATCCCCCGTACAGTTATCATAAATGTAATATGGAACCACAGATGAAAAAACTAAGATCTTTGTACCAGGCTTTAAATATATTTGATTCTGCTGAAACATGCGGGTCAATGGAGATTTGGAGCCAGAACTTAGTGGTCAGTTGAGGAACTGCAACAAAATTTACTTCCTGGATGAGTTTCAAACCCAGAAGTGGGATGATTGCTAATTGGACTGAATGTGGAGGAACATCTCAGAGCTTCTACAGGACTGACTTCTGCGGATTGAGACACCTGAGAGCCCGTTTGCATGGAGGACAAGAATGGAATAAAAGAATGAATTTTAGTTTACTTCTAACAAAATTAGTTTTGGTCTACTTTACCTTCTCTGTCTGCCTCTAACCTCTCGTAGCTTCCCACCTGTGTCTGATTGGCCTCTGCTATCTTTCATCCTTCCCCTGCTTGTTGAGAGGAAGATTAATAGGATTTTACAGCATAAATACAAAGCTTGGTTAATTTGGCAGAAAGCAATTTGGCCAGAAAAAAGAAGTTTGTTCCAAACCATTCAATTAAGACTTCCTCCTGCTGATAAGTGTTAATAACATGAAGTATTGTTGAGGTGTTGTACAACTCCCAGTTTACCTTTAGCCTACAGTACATCTCCCTCTTATGTCTTGACTGCTTTCACTTGCATGTGATTTTTTTATTTTATTTTATTGTTAATAATTCCTGTATCTGTTACTGTAGAGTTAACTGCGTAAATGTTGATAGCTCACTGTCTTTCTGGCTTCTGCATTTTGCTACTAACTGTGTGTGGGTGTGTTTTTTTTAAGACGATTCAAACACTGCATTGCTCTTGTAATTTCTAATATTGAAAGCTAGCATCAGTGTCTCTGTAAAAGTCATTCAGATACTCTTATTGTGTATATCTATTTCCACAGACCACACACATGCAGATCATAGATGATCTGTCCGCTGCTCTAACTCATGGAAATGAATAAAAGATGGATTTAGGACAACATTTGTTTTCCAATTCTAGACTACTGTCCATGTTGACCACTTCAAACACTGTTAACCAACATGTAGAAATGGTAAGCTACAGTCTTACATTTGGGCCAGTTTCTTCATTGGAAACAAGTTTACCACATTCAGTGTAACATGGTAGAAGGCACAAAATCAATGGCGCTGTTGTGTAAATAGTCAGAATGTGTGGCAACAGGCTGCAGTGGTGAAAAATACAGCAAGAGTGGGTGGAAAGAAGAAATGCATGTTGCATGAGCAGGTGGTAATGGTCAGAAATCCATCAGAAGCAGGCGGGAGCAGAACACACACGCTGCAGGACAGGGCAGCCGTGGTTAGAAATCCAGGGGAAGTGGGCGAGACTGGGATTAAGAAAACACAGACTTGTCTGATTAGTGCTCACTTCAACTTACATTTTGAATCCATCTGCATTGTTTGACAATGTAGAGACTGAATTATTCAAATCATTATTGCCAGCATGTTCAAACTTAAATTATTCTTCTCAGTAGCACGTATATTATTCTTACCCCAAAATGTTTCCTCTACCCGCTCCTGCTACAGATCACAATATCATCTGCAAACATCATAATCCAGTCTCATCTGTCAACCTATCCATCATCATCATCACAAACAAGAAGAGGCCCTGGGCCAATCCTCAACGCAGTCCTACTTCTACCTGAAACCCATGTGTTACTCCCACTACACACCCCTAAATCTATAACAACACAAATCAGCTTTTCCTTACCTTCCCACAGCATTTGTTTTTCACATACTGATTTGGCATGGGTTTTAATTCAGATGCCTCCTTTGACACAGTCCTCCCCGATTTATCTGAGTACTATGAAAACGCTAGTACATGACCCAATAGTGAAGAGAAATTTAAGAAATAAAGTTGCACTTACTGGGACATGATATAAAATTATCTGGTCCATGTCTTAAAATAAGGTAAATACTGTACAATCTCTGAACAAGAATTTATGACATTGTGACATTTATACAAAACTTATAACATAGATTTACAGAAAATGCAGATGCATTGTACAGAAGAGTTAAGTATGCTCAATGGTTTAGTAGCTTGTCAAACCGCATTTTGCTGTGATAACCTAAAGTGTGTGTATGATGTTATACTCACATCACTGAGAGCATGTCCGTCAGATATGTTTACTATGAATTGAACGCAAAAAAGATTAACTCCACGGCCAGAACTTATAAAAAATACTCAAACATGCATGTTGAGTAGAGCATTATGACTTTGTAAACAGCCCTGAACATAATAAAAGTGTTCACTTGAATTGTTCCTCAGAAATGCATGATATGGAGTTAGCATAGTGACCTGATTATAACAGCAGCCTCTAACCTTTCATTTCTTAAATCTGATTTGTTTGAAATATGAAAAGAGCGGTTTTTTGTTTGTTTGTTTTTTGTTTGTTTGTTTTTAGGGGTTTATGTTGTAAATTCTGGACTGGCCTCATAAAGAGTTTTTAATCTCTGCTTTGATTATAGTGCGAACTCTGTGGAGGATTCTGTTGTTTTCCAGGTACACAGAAGTTGTTTTCTGTATATCGTCATCAAGGCTACAACAATGTCTTTACATGGGTGGAAAATAACATCAAACTGTGTACTGAAGTTAATCACAGCCAAGTAGAGGATCCCACAACACAACGTTTTGGTCAGGTTGACTAAATAAACTCGGGTTTTTGTTTGGGTTTTGCCATCATGCCTCGGATGCCAAGTTACTCATTTGTGATGTCTGTAGCTGTGTCTGTGTATTTTCTGAATGTAAATCCTGGAGAGGGTTAGGCTTAAACACTGCTGTGATGAAAATAAACACAACTTTAATTGCTTGCATTTTGTTGTCGTCTCATGCATTATAGTAAGGACCGAGGCTCATAGCCCTCTTAGCTGCTCATTCAGAGGATCACACTTTAGCATCCACTCTCTTTTTCACACCCCTCACCCATGTCAGGTCCTGCTTTAGCTCAGAGGGCGTCATTTGCAACTTGAAGGAAAAGCAAATATTTAACTAAAACTTAAAAATAATTTTCCACCTCGTGAAGAGGACCACACACACACACACACATATGTACAGACGCAATCAAACCAACACATATGCAAGCATGCGTGTTGACTGCTCCTCTCCTCCTCTTTTCCTCATGCACTCTCTCTTTCTTTTCTCTCACACACTCTCTTTCACACATACACACACACACACGTACTTAATGCTCTGCTTTCCTTCAAAACCACATCCTGAATATCCTTCCTCAGGGGAGAAGATTTACACTGTGGTTGTCCTTCAGGTAAACCATAAGAGCTCTGCACCAAACCCTCTGCTCTCACAAACCCCTGATTTTTAACTCGGTTTACAGTAAACTAGATACAGTGGAAAGAGTGGAAAAGTGGCAGATCTTTATTTGGGTATGAAATCACATTAGTTGCATTGCAGAAATTTAAGGCTTAAATGCACAGTACTGCTAACTCTTCCTCTCCAACATAAAACATATACTCTAATATGCACATGGGAAAAGAAAAGCAATAGGAAAGAGAACAGAACTCTTGTCTACATCATGATCTTATACGGTATATTCTTTGGCCGGCTCCACCAGGATCTTAAGAGGGTGTTTTTGGGGACTTGAAGAGGGCAGCCAAGGCCAGGCCACTGGAACAAGCAGTGAAGGGGGTTAATACAAGCACTGCGCATGGTCCAGATTAACTATGCTCACTTGGCCTCTGTCATTGCGGCTTGAGTCAGCTGTGCAAGTGAGACGCATGAAGTGAAAAGCTAACTTCCACAGCCGTGGTTGGTAGCGATGTTCAAAAAATTTCTGGCCAGGTCAACAAACAGTATCTACTTTCTATCAGCCTTCTGCAATTCAGAGATTGATTGTGGTCGTATAATTTTAAACTTGTTGTTTGGAAGAATCTGGAGTGGACCAGAGGAGACATTTGCCCTCAAAAAGGCAAGACAACACTTTCAGTTGCCTCCAAATTGCGCTGTAATATCAAAAACAGCGAGGAGTCTCATGTTGGTTTGAAATGTAGACAGCCACAGAGACAAAACACCAGAACATGGAGAAAAATCTGTCTGTTTGCTCTCGGATGGGATCTCATACTAAGAACTCAAGTCAAAGTCAATGCTGATGAAACCTGAGAGCAGATATATGTATGTGTGTCTGTGTTGGCTTTGCAGGGGGCTTCTGTGACGAGGTTCGGGTGTTGGTGGTGGTCTTTATTAAGAAGTCCCACACTTGTGTTCAGCAGTGCAAACGAAAGACAAACACACACATTATTTACATATATACAGGGGAATCCAGAATCCGAAATCCAGTCCGTGGTCCAATAAACCAGAAATCCAATAGTACAGTTCGTGTTCCAATCGGTGATCCAGTAAACCAGTAAACCAGTAAATCAGAAATCTACAATACACGAACGCCACGAACGCCACTAACTACTCCCTCCCCGAGTGTCTTGTGACAACGGGTTAAATAGGGGAAGCCCCGCCACTTTGGCAATAATTATCAATAAACAGGAGAATTCATTACGTCACAGTCAACCGTACCATCTCATATATATGAAAAAAAATCGTATAAATTATGTACATCGTTATAATTCAATTGCAATATACATAAGTCCATATCTTCCCCAAAATAAATATAATAAGCAAAAATAAACATTTGGCGGGAATTCCTCCAGGCTCGTGATGATGACGTCACTTCCTACCTCCCGGTACACCGCCACTCTTAAGGCCCAACATTCTGCCGCTCGGGTTGGCTGGTGGTCACAGCAACACGCGGTTTATTTTACTATTTATTTGGAGTGTTGATGGTTTAGCCGGCTCTCTATGACGGTGCTCCGTCACAGCTTCCAGGGGGGGGGGGGCATCTATGCTATCAGGAAGCAAACACCGTAACTATGGTGTTGCTGGAACGGTGGACTGATTATTACTGACCGATATTCAAATTTAGGCAGTATTATGAGTTGCTTAAGGAATGATAATTTCCTTTTCTGGTTTTATATGTTATATAACCCAATTCAGTAAATGGGAGATCCCTTATGTAGATATGCCTTCACCCACCAGTGCATGGCTAGCAGACTAACGTCTTCTAAATTATGGTTGGAATGTCCGCTTACTTTCATTTAGGAGTGTGCGTTTGTATTTCTCAGCACACACAAAAAGCTCAGCACATCAGCTGTTGTAGCATTTCCTCAAGAATTTCATGCACTGGTGCCAAACACAACCTCCTTGATATAATGATACTGTTTCGTTGCTCATTTTCTAATACAAGCTCCAAGTACAGCTTCTTATTCATCACTCAAACATTTTACAACTGCTGCATGTGGAGGTTATATGGTGTTGCAAAATGCAGTGAAAATTCTCATCAGACATTGGGCCTCATTCACAAATATGTGTGTGGAAATGTTCCTACCTTCCTCACAAAAGTGTGTGCGCAAAATCAACTTGGGATTCATGAAACTTTCACACTGGCCAATTTTGTTCTCACCACCGTGTGTACGTTTGTGAATTCAGATCCAGATCAGATTCAGATTCTAAACTGACAGGCGCGTGTTCTCAGTTTGTATTTAGCATACTACCACACCCCCATTTTTCCAAATAAGGTAACCACTTGCCTAGAGTTGATTCATGAATGAATGAAGCGGTTCTGCGAGGAGAGAAGTAGGTACATTTCACACTGTGTCCGAGGTGGAAGCCAGAAAAGGGAATGACGGTCTTTAAATAAAAAATAATAAAAAAGGCAAGATAAATTTAAAAAATGCTTGGACCGTGTTATTGCAAATACCCGGAGAAGTGCACTGTAGCCCAGGTGAAAAAAATTATGAAAATAAAAGTTGATGCCAAAACAAAAAGAAAACAACAACAATAAAAAACAAACAAACAAAAAATGCATTCACACTGTACTGTATTGCAAAATAAATGAGTTACGGGTGCTTCCATCAATGGTTGTCATTACCACCCAAGTGTAAGACAGTTTTATTGTATTTACATTTCTCCTTATCCAGCAGTTTTAAAAAGGATTCCAGGTTGCCCTCTCTGGTCCCAAGGATACATTCTCATCTTTGAATTCTCATTCTGGGTGTTGCTTTTACACTTCTTTTTTTTTCTGTGTTGATGCCAGTGTGAATATGACAACTCTTTTTTCCTGAGTTGTGGCTGCTGACACTTCTATTTTCCAGAAGTGGGGCCAAGTCATTGTTTTGCAAGTCTCAAGTAAGTATTGTCCTCAGGTCCAGAGTCAAGTCTCGAGTCAAGACAGGCAAGCCTTAAGTCAATTTTTAAGTCAAGACAGGTAAGTCCTGAGTCAAGACTCGAGTCCAGACAAGCAAGTCAAGTAAAGTCTCAAAGTTAAGGCAGGCAAGTCTTGAGTGAAGATTTGAGTCCAGGCAAGCAAGTCTTGTGTAAAGTTCCAAGTAAGAAACTCTAAATTCCTTTTGATGGACCGCACTGTACAAAAGTACCTCATACCTTTTTTGTGTGCAACTTTGAATGTTGAAGAGTTTTTCCATCTCTGTCCATCTCCGTCCTTGACCTGCATGCTGTGAGTATTGGAATTTTGGTTAACTTTATCATAGTTTTTATGCCCAAATGAGATTATTTTTGGAAACATATTTGTGTGAGAGAGAGACAGAGACAGTGTGAGGGGAGAAATGAACTGATATGTGCATTTAAAAAAAAAAAGAAATCACAAATTTTGGGGTTTGATACCCAGGTGATGTTTTTTCATCATTGTCCCTCATCATTCAGCCTGTGTCCTGTATTCAGAAACTGTATCTTCATTCACTATATCTCACATGTTTTTGTTATACCACAACAAAACAACACATTTATTATATTCTGTCAACTAAGAACAGACATACTGTGCACTTTTGCCATTTCTGACTCGTCAGAGCTGACACTGATATGGTACGTTCATATTGTGACAGCCTTTCCTGATAACTGACTGACTATAAACACCAACTGCCAATCAAAGGGGATATCAGTCTACAATAAATGATGCTTCAGCTTTCTCCAGCCACCAGAGAGTCAGCTTACACATCATCAACATTCCTGAAGTCCTGCCAAGTGAAAAGGTCTATTTACACTGCCATAATCACACAATTGTTCAAATGGGCTGGATGTAACCTGAAATGAAGCGGTAGAGGAATAGGAATCCACCCTGATATGCTTGGCTTCAGAAAGGATTGTCTGTCTTTGTCGCTTATGATACACTGACTAAAGAAATCAAGATGCTAACAAATGTATACTTCTTTCTGTGAAGATGTAATGCCTCTGTTTGCTTTCAAGTTACAGGGTGCAATCACATATGCAATTATACACAACAAAACTCGTTCAAGATAAGATTCCTAATGAAGGTAGTGGTGCATTCACTATAAGCTGAATTTAAAGCTGTTTATTGAGTGATTATGATTGCTATATTTTACTAACCCTGGACATAAGGCGTGGCCGAACCAGCCAGATTGTCTGTGATACATGTTCAGTGTCAGTCCATAAATGGATTCCATACAGTAATACTGCATAACTCCTTTGCGGTGCATTTCTGCTTGGATGGTGGTGATCCTGTTTTTAACTCTCCAGCGTAGATTCTTTAATATGGGTCATGATGAAACAAAGCAAGATCAAACTTGCAAGTGGTCTTGGAAAATGAACACATTAGATACCAAAGCTTCCAGATGTTGTGTTTTTACAAAGCAGGTTTCCAAGGTGTTTCATCCAATAGTTCAAAGTTGGGCAAGGCACACAGAGAAAAAGTGCTTTGTGGCATTTCTGTCAAGCTGCAGATAAGATCAGTTTACCGTCTGGTGGAGAGGTATGCATGACTTTCTTGGAGCAGAATAATAGATAATCCAACTAATCTATAATGCTAAGATTCTACACTAGCACATTTTTTAAAATTAAATTAAATTTTTTTTTTTTTTTATCACTGGCATGTGACGGCAGTATTCTAATGCTGCTTCTCTGTTAGTCTACTGCAGAATAGTCAAAACCGCATGTAGCAGTGGTTTACATTTACATTACACATGTTTTCTTGCTGTACTGTTTTTGCCCAGAAACGCTTGTTTAAATGTCACTTTCAATCTGTATTTTGCTTGCTGTTACTTACCATTTTACCATAAGGTGAATGACTATGGATAGTTTTATAGTAGGTAAATCTAAGCCACGTAATCAACAAAAAGGCCAGTGCGTGGCAAGTTAAAAAAAATCAACAAAACAAAACATGTTACTGTCCCTCCTCAGGCAGTGTCAGTGGTGTGTCAGCTTCCCAAGAAACAAGGCTCCAGGGGCCAAACGTGGCTGGATTTGTGGCCAGGGCCACACTGCATTTTGGCCGTCACTTGTGTCATAGATCTGCCCGGTCTCCTGTTGGTGAAGCCCAGTGTCCAGATCTGGACTGAAAAGGAAAGCTTCCTGAGGTCAGAGGATTGTAATGCACTCAAATAAAACTGACTTGTTTTTCTTAAAGGAAAGTTGAGGTTTTGGGGTTTCAGTCCATCACCCCCACACAACACCACCTCCACTACTCTCCATTTGTACAATGGAAGCTTTATGGTGTATGTACTTTGACCTTTTTTTTTCTTTTGCATAACGTGGTGATTGGCAGAGAACTTGTTTCATCACAAGTGGAGCTCTGGTTTGGCTCAGTTAAATGTCAACTGTATATAAATTATGTGGATTTAGTGCCATTGTTGAAAGGGCTTTTGAATTTAAGCGTATTATAGAAAATAAACATCTGTATTTATACAGTTTTGTCTATAATTGGACAGTTGATGCTGAATTTATGTCGCTGTTCTTTGACTTTACCATGTTATCATTGATGAGTTGACATTTCCAAACATTCACTTGAGAATGAGAACAGAGAGTAATTATCAGTCTTGTTTAAAAACAAACAAACAAAAAAACAGAAGACAATGTTTTTGTTTAAACAGTCAAACTATATTGAAGGAAGTGATTTGAATAGAAAATAAATTCTCTTTTGTAAGATAACACCTAGGTGTGAATGTGCTCTCTTAACCTGGGGAAAGCCTGGATTCAAAAATAGTAAAAGCTCATTGGGTGTAATGGTCAGCAGTGGTCAGTAATGGCTGGTGGTTTGGCAAGAGCTGTGCCTTGTTACACAGCTTTTCCTGTCCACACACGGAGTGTATAATAAAGACTGCCTCGACAGATTGGAAACCACTCCTCTCTCAACAACAGTCTTGAGTTCCTCTTTATCCACACTCTCTTCTCATTCTTTCTTTCATTCTTGCTTCCCTCCAGCCTTTCCCATTCTCTATCTCGCGCTTTCCTTCTGCATACTGACCTTCCCAGGCCTGGCCTAGGTCTTTATATTTCAGGGTTTGAGGCAACATCTGAAACAAAAGCAAAATTATGGGTCTGGTTTGGCTAGAGGAGAGCGCAGTGACCCCGGCATGTGGTTTTTGTAGAGCAGACCAGCGAGAGGTGAGGTGGGGAGAAGAATTTGTGTGAATCTAGCTGCGTATTTGAAGAAAACCCTGACCACAGCTAATTTGAATGTGTCATTAGCAGGAGGGGTCTGAGGGGTGATCTATACTTACACTGGGCAGTGATGGAGTAAAATCCACATGCTAGCGAAGACGGCACTTGTTTTCCCTATTTTGTTGGGAGGGCTGCAACAAATTACTTATCAATCAGGGGCTGACATCTAGGTTTTAGAGGCATGGAAAATTGCAGTTGAGTAAATGACCACTAGGGACTGGCTCTCCATTGACGCTGGTGTTAAAATGCCCAACTCTGCAGCAGAATTAATTATATTTACAGCTGCATGCCAAGAAAAGGTTTTTGTCTCCATAGCCAGATTTCACATCCAAGAAAATTGTGGTAAAATTTATTTGAATTTTACCTCATCAGGTAAAATAATATAAAGTCACAAATGTATGCAGTTTAAGAGATTGCTGTATTGCAGTCTATGGTGTTGGCTGCTACCTATGGAGGACCAGGAGTTTCATGCAAATGGTAATTAAGACTCGGTTACTAATTGGGAAATATAATTATGTATTACTATATTGGATTGCAGATTAGTTAATAAATACATAAATTAATGGTATAATTTCTAAAGCTTTTTCTTATTGAATATTTTAATAAGCATTTTTTAAAATGTAATTAATAATAGATTCATTATTAAATAATGTAATTCTAAAAAAAATTGAAAATTAATTTTCAAATACAGAAATAAATAACTGAATTTGAAAATTAGTTTAGTAAATTAGTTTACCATTTGATTGGCAGCTGGTACAGCCAATGGCTAGCCAATGTCATTATTTTAGCTGCTTAGTGCTTAGCATTATCTTGACGTCTGAGCTGGGAAAACCTAAGAAGAGTGTGATTATTTATAGTTTAAAGACATTTTGATGTGGTTATGTGTTGTGTTAATTGTACTAACTGGCCACTGGTTTGTGTGGAATATATGGGGAAGAAGCTTATATAAGCACCAGGCAACTTGTGCTAGCATCAGTTACACACAGAAATAATTTTTCAATGTTTCCTCTAAGACAACATTTGAAACTAGAGGTCGCAGTGTGGACGTTCGCTGGCAGGGCTGAAGGAGCCAGGACCCATAGAGCTATGTTGGGACCTGCAGTCAATCATCCCAAGACTTGCTGGCTGACAGTGATAGGCTGACCTGACTGCAACAGGCTTGCATCATTACCCATTTGGGTAGCTAAACTTGAAAGGAGGATGTTTGGAATGATTTATTCAAAATCAATGTGAAAGTGGATGGATTAACATAAGCTATGTGTAACTGAACCAAGGTGGGCATGGTCCATGTTTCAACTTCTATTACATCACAGAGGGTTTTTCCAGTTCATTTTACATAGTCTATGCTATCAGTTTGTAAATTTACTCAATATTTCATCATTTATCCAGCAGACAAAGCTTTTGTTTTTTCAGTCTTTCAGGACTTCTCTCTCTGACTGTGTTGTCTTAAGCATGAAAAAGCTGTACCCTGTAAGTCAAGAGGGATATTCCTGAGTCACAGTCACACATGTCCAATTATTCATAGAATATATGTTTTGAAAATAGTATTTTGGAGAATTTGTAGCAGCAGAAGAAACCCCTTTTATGCCTGTTTTGAAAACAAAGCAAACACCTTTTAATTCATAGTGCATGACATGACATCCTTTTGTTGAGAGGTTTACTAAGGACAAAGATATAAAAGGAGAATGTTGTATTTTGAGATGTTATGCAGACGGATTACGTGAAAGCAAAACAATCAGTGAATACAGCTCACAGTTTCATCCTGTGTGAGAGTTTCCTACAGTGGGCCTGTATCATACTGTGTGGTCTTGAACCCTATTTAGACCTAGTGGGTGACCACTGTACAATTAAGTGAGCCATGTTTCACAGCAGCAGCAGAAAGTGGAATTCCTGTTGATGGAGCAGCCCTTCTCATGTTTACTGGTCACATTCTCCTTCTACCATTAATGGCACTGGACCCAAGCAGGCTTATGGTTGATTGTATCGTGCAGCATGAAAAACACAATTATAAAAACCCCATCAGACATTCAATGTTTATGTAACTGCAGATCCTCCAATGGAAGGATTTACTACATTTGCAGATGAAAGTTGATTCCCCAGATGGTAATTTCATAACTGACCAGAATTATGTATGTTTCTTGGCTTGGCAGTGTTTGACTGCTAATTTAAGGATGATGCAGGTTCATATAAGAGAAAAAAGTCTGAAAAAAAGTCTGTTTTCCTGGTAGTGTAATGTGCAGACAACACAACACACATCCTTTCACATCAGGTCATGAAAATTAATAATTTAGAGCCCAACCTCTTGTCGAAATGTTCATTTAAAAAAGTTCAACCAGAGAGGATTTTGTGAAACCCAAGAATTTTACGTCCACAGCCAACTTGACTTCAAGTCAACATCCAAAAGCATGTTTACTGTGCTTTTGGATGTTGACTTTCTTTCTGTGTGGCTGGAGGAATGGACACCATTGGAAAGAAATCAGTTTATGGCTTTGATTCCTTGAGACAAATGGTGCCATGCATCATTCAAAACTTGTGGAAAGAAGATGCATCTTCATCATCCATGAAGTTCTTGAGGAATCGACTGAAAAGCCACAACTATGACCCCAGATCCATGCTACTACTTGTCAGCTGGTGTTGGTGAAAGGTTTTCATGACAAATCCTTGTGCTAACTGCTAATGCTTCATCCCCATGTAGCCTATTGCACACACGAGACTGAGTGGTTGAAATTATCATGGTCGATTAGGAGAGGAAAACCAAATCCAACATCATCTCAGAATCCACAATGCATTCAAACTGGGCCTTCACGCTTCTCACTCAGTTTCATGATAAATTGTGAGAGGACCCAAACGCAGGACTCACAGGTAGTACTAAGAGAGGATTAGGCAGGTAAAATAGTTAATGGAAACCACAAAGTTAGACAAACCCTGAAGGTGGAGAAGGCACACCAACCAGAGACAACACTTCCCATTTTGCCCTGGGTCAGAGTTGGCTCACACTCACAATCCAAGGTACAAAAACTAAGATCACAGTTGGGTAACTCCAAAACTGGATATGGTGGGATTCTTGTATGCTCTGGTGTGAGGATTGAATTTGGCTGCACATCTGCAGGCTTGAGGATTTGAATAGAAGGACTTCTGCAGTTGCAGAACTCGGTATCTGCTCTGGCTCCGCTGTAATGGAATTTGACTTTAAGTCTGGTGCAGGCTGTGCACATGTTGACTCTGGAAAGGCAATATAGGTGGAGGATACTAAAGCAAAGGCTATACAGGTTGGAAGGACCTTGGCAAGCGTGGCAAGGTAACAATAACTTTTGTCCTTACAAGTGAAGTGCTCAAAAAGATTATCATGTTCAGTGTTGGGCACATTACTTTAAAAAAGTAATTAGTTATAGTTACTATTTACTTCTCCCAAAAAGTAACTGCGTTACTAACTCAGAGTTTCTACATCACTCACTTTTTGAAATGAGCCTCTGGTCTACTATCATCAACAACAATGGTGTTTTTGGCCACTAGTTTTGCAAAGGCATGTCCTGTTGAGAGATGCTTCATTAGAGTTGCTTATAACAGATGTGGACAAACATTTCACTCTGGGACATAATAAACAATTCACATGTATGTTCTTGCCTTTAACCTGAAGAATATAGTAGTGTCTGTATTTGCACTTTGGAAGCACCAACTTTCCCTTCAGACTCATCATTGCTGCAGTTTACCTAATCTAGTGTAAACTAAACACTTCCTCTGATTGGTTTACCATGAAAGCTTAATCTACCTTAGCCAATCATCATAGCTTATGTTGTCTCACCCCTACCTTCTCCCTCACCAAAGGAAAAAAAAGGTTTGCAGCTTCTACGGCTAAGAGCCAAGTAAGATGATAAGAGCTTCAATGAGTTGCTTTAGTTTGTAACGTGTCCCATTTAATTGGTGGTAATGGTAACAGTGTTGTAACACTGGGATAATTAGTTAGATTACCCGTGACTGAAAAAATAATGCTGTTACTTTTAACACCACACTCCCATCACTAATCATGTTTGGGTCCTCAGCACATCATTCCATGACCTAACTGCAGGGCAAATAGGCAAAAAGCAGGTGGATGAGATACAGATACATTTCTGTGTTTCTACAGCTAAAACATAAAAAATTGATCCAAAGGACAGGTTTATAACAATGAAACTAAAAAGAAAAAAAAGAAGACCGCAACAATCAGACTTAAAGCCAAAGATTTTATCTATAAGTTGTCAAAATCATTGTCTTATTATTCAGAATAAAATGTACACTCTTAAATGTATATTTCTAAAAAATGGTCTGTCAAATTTCTCAATGTAGGCAGACTAATATTTGGAGTAGAGCTTTTACATCTCTGGAAACCATGGGTGTGTAAAAATATACAAACTTTGTGAGAAGAGTGTAAGACTTATTTGAGGCTGTAATTAAGCCTGAAAAGTTATTTCTTCATAAATCTAACTGTATAATTTTGTTGTCTGAACCCAAGTTATTTAGGTGCCTAAACCTAACCAAATAAATGAACAATGAAAGGTTAAAACTTGTCTCTGATGGGCTTTGCAACAGCACTTCTAAGGTGAGGCAAATAAAAAGTTCAAATAAAAAATAAGAACACAAAATTATCTCACACTGGATTTAAAATGTGGAGTCCTGGATTAAGGTTTGGGAACCCGCTCAAACCTCCAAGCACAGAGACCACTCACTCTTGTGCTGGAATGTTTGCTAAAAAAAAAGGTTTGAGATTCAACAAATCAGACAGCTTATTTCAATTCTAATGTTTTATGTATCAGGACCATCCATCCATCCATTATCTATACTATTTCTTGTGCAGGATCACGGGGGTCTGCTGGAGCCTATCCCAGCTCACTTCGGGTGAAAGGCAGGGGTACACCATGGACAGGTCACCAGTCCATCGCAGGGCCACATGTATCAAATGTATCAGGAAATAATATTGATATTATCTGGTCCTCACTAGGACATAGAAGTATTTGAGCATGTGTCATTGTTCAACAGATGTTTAACATATTACACAGTGACGTTATTGATTAAATATAAACTGTGTGTGACAAAATAAGTACACCCTTAAAGCTTAAAAAGGAATTAAGAAGGAAGCTGTGGCCAGATGCAGCCAAAGACAACAAAACAAAAAAAATGCAATTGATTGTTTGATCATCAGCAAGTGTGAGCATCTTGGTAAATGCACAAGTTTTGACAGTTTTGTGGTCTGGAGATATTTGCTGTGTGTTAACAAAAAACAGTTATACTAGGTTTTTTACATGCTGCCAATGAATTTTGGCTCTTTTTTTTTTTTTTTAATAAGTAATGATACCCTATAATATGTGGTGTTTGGTTGTTCATCTGAGGTTGTAGAGGTTAGGATTGTTGTAGTCACCTAATTTTAAGACCACGATTTTGAAGTTTATGAAGTCTTAACACATAAAACTCGAGAATTTTAAAGAGGGTGTAATTTTTTCACATAACTGTAAAATAGTGCTGTTTCCCTCTGGCAACTGGCTCGACCTCTGTAAAAGTAAACTGATGATGCAGGACATTACAACAAATTCTTTTTGTTTTTTTTCTTTTTTTTCTGTAAACCTGAAATATATGTCTTTTTTTTTTTTTTTTTTTTTTTTTTGCAGAGTGGAAGAACGTGGGGTAGGGGAAGAGTGTCTTTTCCTGCGTTAGCTTTAGTTGTTGTAATAGCATTAAAAAAGGGGGGGGGGGGGGGG
>JBAMYA010000021.1:2401328-2414760 GCA_037176975.1 Arrhamphus sclerolepis | reverse complement strand
TTGCAGCAGAATTAAACATATTTACAGCCTAGTACAAAAAATCAGTTTTGGTCTCTATAGTTAGATTTTACATCCATAACTGCATGGGGGCTGTTTTATTTTATTTTTCTTTTTTGGATCACATCAGATACATTTATATTAAGCAATAAAACTGAACAATCAGATGCCTGGACAGCATTTGAAGACAGCTAGCCATTGGTGTAATGAACATTGTGATGATGATAGTATATAATTATGGCACCTGCTTGCCGTAGCTTCCACATCTTACAATTCCAATACTGAGAACACTTTTTCTAACTCCCCAGGAAAAGGTGTACTTGTACATACCCTCTGGCCTTGTGAACTCTCTGAAGGTGGGCAAAGAAATGAAGGTGTGGGACACTGACAGTGTGGGGTCCAGAACGCAGGCGATGTCATTGGGCTTACAGGATTTTATGCAGCGAACAGTGTCAGAACGCTCTAGCCTTGCCGCTCTACAGAAGATGATAAAACACATGCTTCAGCAAAAATTAGAGGAACACAAATACACACCTGGCCTCTGACTTGAGTACTCTCTGTTAAAAGTTTACACAGTCAGCAATCTTTAGTTTCTAAAGCTCACAATGAAAGGGCACCCTTGGGTTCAACTCACTGCATAATCAAGGGCTCATTGGGGCCCACCAATAGCTGCTTTATAAGCACTGTCTGAACAAGACAGCAGGAGTGCTGGAAAAAGCAGTCAACTTCGAAAATAATCAAATTCTATGTGGTTTGGAAGAATAATAAATCAACAATGGCCAACGCACATGCCACAGCCAGACTTCATAACTTGTGGAGACTCGCGCTGCCATTGATGCTCCTCTGATGCCCTTCTTCAAGCTGTGTGGGAAATGAATTACTACACTCAAAAAGAATGATCCACAACCTGCTCAGGAAAATATTTGGATTTGTGGAGCATCCCCAGCTTCACATCAGATAATCTCTTGAGGAGGATTTATGTGGCAAGGGAGTGTTCTAAAAGACTCCTAAATTGTGAGCAACATGACTAGACAACTCCCCAGCCTCTCCCTAGGGCAGCTCTCATCCTATTATTTAGGGCTTTGTTTATTCCACAGACTAATCAGTGACAGGTCGGAGAGAATGGAGGGCCTCGCCTGGCTCCTAAAACCAACGCCACCTGGAGCATCACTTTTCACTTCCTGTCTGCTGTATAAGACTTTGAGAGAGGTTCTTTTTGAGGCATTAACAACCTCATAAATCAATAGTTTGTCCTTACAAACAATGAGGAACTTTGGAAACGGATAAGAAGTTTTGAATATGAAATCCAACAAGCTTGTGCTCAGCCTGCACAGAGGAGACAAGTCAGTACATGGTTATATTGGGTTATGAAAACATCCAAGTTGCCATGTATAAGTCCCGCTAATGTGCATGGCAGCCATACAGCCACATGTGAGACATGGGCCGTGGATCTCGGGTGCTCCTCAGGGGACTCTACTATTGCTCAAAGCCAAGGGCCCCGGCTTGGGTTGCAGAGCTCCTTTCATGGACAGCGTGGGGAGAAGCCCCTGACAAAAAGTCAAGCCTCTGCTGGGTAGGGTCTTGTAATTAGCAATTAGCGGGTGGGTCCAAGTTTTGTTTTGGCCTCAGCCAAACCCACAAAATGTTCTCCTAGTTTATAATACTGCTGCCCAAGCAGCAGAGAGACCTGAGTGGGGCTCTAGAGGATGAGGCGAAAGCTGTTTGGGTAAAGAGGGAATTTACGAGAAGACAATGAACCAGAGTGGCTGCCCCCACCCCTCCCCTGATCCCTTACATGCAAATGGGAGTAGGTGAAGACGCTACTTCATGTGCATTCCATCTACATGCACTCTTATATCCATTTACACATATGTACACTCATCCATGCAAGCATGCTCTCGTAAAGCATATATGCGTGTGTAAGTTATGCAGAGCTGCACGAACACATGCACCTCTTGATCATCTCCCCATGCCTCACATGGCCCCGCCCAGGAGAAAAACCCCAATACTTTCAGACCAGAAAGAAAAACAGACTTTTTGGATGAAGGTGCTCTGGTCAAGCTCTGGGCCTTATATTTTTTTGGTAATTATTATTTATAGTCGGCACATTGATAACGCCCCAACACAAACACTGCAGGGCATCATTCATTTTGTGCGCGGTGATGTTGCTGTACCACAAATTGTTCAGACCACCGGCCAGAACCCAGAGCCCCATAACTCAATGTCAAAAGGGGAGGAAAAAACTCCTGCGCACCACTATGCTCTTATTTAAAGGATACCCCTACTAGGAACCAAGTGCATCTTTACTGGCCTGACAGCTCAGGACAGGAGGAACCTAGGACATCTGAATTTACAGTTATTAAAAGCCGCAGCCTTCGGGCAGCAGTCTCGCAGCATGTCAAACTATTTATACATTTCCCGGCTGGTGCACATTTCTGCCTCCTTTTGCCACTGTATCCCATCGCGTGTCACTTACTCAGCCTTCATTTGGATTATCTGTCTGCTTTGGGGTTTACACCCGCAGTATGCAGTGGAAATCTGTGCATTTCACATTTATTCCAAATGTCATGGGAGCTAAAGAGATGTGCACAAAAAATAGCTACCACAGAAAGATGTAGAAATGAAAAGGTATGGGATTACTTTATTGGCTTTATAAATGGTGAGCATGTCGGTGAATAGTCTGCTAATGATGTATTTAACTATCAGTTTTAACTTATAGGTCGATTTATGATACATCATTATATCTTGTGTTTACATTCATTTCTATTCTTGTGGATTTTTGTGGGATTATTTTCATAAAATGACCTTTTTTTTCTAATCAGATCACATTGTGTGCTTTTAAGTTCACACATGTGCAATAAAGAATTTTTTCTTCTTTTTTTTAATATGCCATTGGACTACAAGTAACATAAAACTATTTGAGGGAACTCTTCATTCCTACAACTGGATTTGGCGTCACGTCCTAACTGCTCCCCTCACTGCATTTGATTAAAACCCCACAATGCGCCATTATCAGGAACTGGATTTGACTTGAACATGTGTTATTTCTATTTAAGTTTTAATAGAAAAGCGTTCATCCAACACATAAACCATAAAATACTGCAAAAAAAAAAAAAAAAATGTCAGGCTTTATCATGCAACTGTCGTAAAATTACACTCACTTGTAGACACATTTGGGCCGTTACCATTTTGTGATTTACCCTAACCTAGAACGCCACCTACAGTAGCAGCTTTGACAGTGCTGCACTTATTTTATATTATATTGGTGTATAATGATGTTGAAATATAAGCTAAAAAATGTTGTGAAATGCTTTGAAACAAAAATTGTGCTTTTTTTCTGATTTTGTGTTTATTTAAAATGAGTCAAAATGAGTCAGAAAAATAATGTGACATGTTTCACATGCACTTAGAAAAGGATAAGGTTTGAACTGTTGTGTTACAGATGAACCTGGATAACTGTTCAAGAACAGTGAGATAGTTAACACAGACAACATCTAAATGCTCTGCAGAGGGGTGTCAAACTCAAGGCCCACAGAGCAAATCCGGTCCACCACTTCATTTTATCTGGCCCATGGGAGTAATACTTATAACTGGAACATTTCAGAGGAAATTTCAGTATGACAGCCTGTTTGATTCAGTACAGACAACAGTACAGACATCAAAAAGTGGAATAAATGACGTGAAGAGCAGCTGGTTTAAGTGAAAAAGTCAGGATTTTGCAAACTTTTGAAAATGACTTTACAACAAAAAGTTGCTCATTTTTGTCCAAACTTGTAATATTTGTAAAATTTACTTCTTCCTTTAAACAAACAGACGGAAAAAAAAAAAAGCAAAAAACTGTGATTTTTAAGACAGAAAGTTGAGGTTATAGGTTATGATGTTGCAAAAAGTTGATATTTCCCAAAAACAAAATTGTAATGTAGATTTAAAGCAATGAAGACACAATTCTGTGATATTTGTGTATATTATTTGTAATTTTAACACAAAAATTTCCAATTTACTTTTTAATTTGTGATTTTACAAGAATAAAATCTTTTTTGATTTTAGTACAAAAGTTTTTTTTTTTTGATAAATCATAATTTATGTGAAATTCGACATTTCATAAAAAAAATAAATTTTTATGAAAAAAAGATGTAATATTGTTATATTTGTCAATTTACTTTTTTTATTAGAAAAACATTATTTTTATTATTTTGCAATTATCTGAGAAAAAAAGTCATTTTAGTACAAAAGCCTCAATTTAATGATAAAAAAATCACAAATTTTTTAAAATTTGAAAATTTATGGCCAAAATTCTCTGACAACACCCTTGAACGGTAACAATGGTGACAATGTGGCCTGGGATGAAATCGAGTTTGACACCGCTGCTCTACAGTATGCTCTGCAATCATATATACACTGCGGCATGCAGCAGTTTACCATGTACCATCATGCGTCATTCCTTTGCCAATTTTCCTTTTTCTTCCACAAGAATCTGTAGTTTTATTCTTTTTTAACAGTGTAGTCATGTGTCTAGCTCTGATGTTCACTCTACTAAGGGATTATATGGTACTCTGGGCTGTTCCTGGGTAACAAACACCAGCACTTTAGCCAGGTATGTGCTAACTGTGTGGTAGCGCCGCAGTTTTAGCTCCACAGAGAGTTCAAAGTCCTGTGGCGTGCTGATGAGCTTTGCCACCGAGAGCACGCCGCCGTTGGGCATCTGCTCTGATTTGAAGAAACCGCCCTCGTTGCCATCGGTGATGGCAATCTGGATGTCGTCACCAGGCACGGTGTGGGAGGGGCCCATGCGGAAGATGTTGGTGAAGACGGGGATGTTGGTGGGGAAGGTGAGGTAGTAGTATGTTATTCTCAGGGGCTTGGTCAGGCACTCGACAGAGTCATTGCAAAGCAAACGTTCGCATCGACTGCAAAAAGAGAAGATTGGGGGCGGGGCCAGGACATGACAGGACAACATAGAACAAACGAGCCACAGACAGACAGAAAAAGAAAGAGAGATTGGGTGTGAATTTCACTTGCCGTGCATGGCATGCAGTGAAAGGAACATCACTCTCAGCAGCATCATGTCAGCTATGGTGCCCTCTATGGGAACATGCAAGAGCTTCTGCTACCGGTGCTGCCAAACAAGGGTGACTATATCAATTCAGACTATGATGAAACTGAAACTGAAAACACGTATCCATGTGCTTTTGATTAATCTAAAACAAGAGAACATGCTACAGCCACTTCTATTCTAAAGCTATTCCAGCACGGAGCATACTGGACATGCAGGCATTGATCTTAATCAAATGAAGGAAGGATTTGCTTTGTCAAGGACATTCTCTGTGATTCTTTAACCACACATGTGTTCATCTCTAGTTTTGAGTGTGGCCACTTACGTCTCTCCAACACGTCGGTAGTTGTCTGGACAGTCGAAGGAAAGACATCTGAATCCTCCCTGTATGTTGAAGCAACTCTCATTCTCGGCACACGTGTGAGTTCCCACTATACATTCATCAATATCTGGGTTGGCAAAGGGAGAGAAAAGTTTTTAAATATTCATCTAATTAACACAAATGTTAAAGAGAATTATGTAGCAAATAAAGTTACAGTAACTTACCCTGGCAGCTGCGCCCGTTTACTGCCAAGGTGTAGCCTTCAGCAGGACAGGAGCAGTGGAAGCTGCCTGGAGTGTTGTGACAGCGATAGGAACAAATGTGACCTCCAGTAGGCAGGGCACATTCATCAATATCTGGAAAGATCACAGAAACAGTTAGTGAGTAGAAAGCAAATTCAATATGCATCTTGACTATTTTACACAACCATGCGGCAAGAAAAAGTGTGATTTAACTGTTCTCCTGCATTAACTGGCCATTAATGTAATCTGATTTTCATCTAAGTCACAATAACAGAGCAACACATTGTACCTAATCTGATAACACACAAAAGGTATAATTTATTGTGTTTCATTTGAACACAGTCACGAAGTATGTACATTTCTGTCGGTAAAAATAAGGTAATCCCTGAAGTTAATAGATGGTCAAACTTCCTGAGGCAGTACTGACTTCCTGGTGGATTAGTAGTAGTGCTCATGCGGATTTGGATCCCTGTTGCATCAGGAGGAGCATCCGATTGTGCCAAACAAATCTCTGTTGTAAGTCTCTTTGGATTAAAATCTGCTTCATGTAACATGTAGTGTGCTTGGATCAGACCTGCATGACATTCAGGAGGAATTTTAGACCATTCGTCTTTATAGAACTGCTTCAGTTCAGACACAGATGGATGTTTGGACCACTTTTATGGGTCACTGCACAGCAGGGCTAATGTCTGGGCTCTGACCAAGACCACTCAAAAAGCTATTCTGTGGTGGATATACTTTGATGTTTAAGGTCATTGTCCAGCTGCGTCACCCAACAAATGCTAAGTTTCAGTCACCTTGACATTATCCTGTGAAATCTTTTCATAATCGTGGCTCTGAAGCAGTGGAGGAAATCCAAATCGTGATGTTCCCTCTAACATGCTTCATTACTTTGAAATAAGGATAAGTGTACAAAGACAGTGTACTTACAAGATGGACAGTGTTTTAGGTTGGAAATCACTTACCCTGCCTTTAAGCTGGACCCTTTTTGTACCATACATATAGACTTGAATATTCTGCCCTCAGCTTTTGTTTCATCAGCCCTTAAAATATTTTCCCAGTAGTGCTGCCAGAAGGCTCTCTGTCCTTTTTTTTTTTTTTACACGGAGGAGAAGCTTCCTCTGTGGTGTTCTGGCCTGTCTACTGACTTTCATATGACAGACTTATGAACAGCGATGGTTGCCAGTTCATTGTAACCATCTCTGGTTTCTTCGTGGGTGCTCTTTTACCTCATTGACTCTCTGTTGTGCCTTTGGAGTAATTTTGGCTGGATGTCTTCTCCTGGGAAGGAGTAGCCACATTACTGACCTCTTTTCATGAAGACAGTTTATCTAGCAGTGGACTACTGGAAAACATAAAAATATTTCTTTCTTCTCCCATTCCAGTCATATGCAGTTTAACTACCCTTGATTGAATAGTTCACATCAGCAGAGGCTTCCTACTGGAAGCAGAACTTATTTTAAGAAGCTCTAAAGTAGACCTCCAAACTTATTTCATGAATTGGACTCAAGCTGCGCAAACCACAGTAATTCAACTATGGGTTCCGTTCAAGATCAGATTACATTTTATGGCAAATTTTTGCAGAGAACCAGTTAGTTTCTGGTGGGTACACATACTTTACCACTATCTAACTCACTTAATATTTGGAAAACAAAGAAAAACGAAGGTGAACTGCTTATGAGCATACACAGCTTTCTATTGTTCCAATTTACCTTCGCAGGTGATGCCATCTATGTCACTGAGCTGGTAGCCACGACGACAGTAACATTGGTAGGACCCGTACACGTTGGCACACTCTTGACTGCAAGGACTGCTCTCGCACTCGTTCATATCTACAAAGAGGAAACATGGTTGCAGGCCAGCGGGAGCTGTTATACTTTCTCCTGACGTACAAGCACAGAAGTTCCTTACCATCACAGTTCCTGCCATCACTGGACAGCTTGAAGCCATTGGTGCAGGTGCACTTGTAGGACCCGAGGGTGTTCTCACACTTGTGAGCACACAGGCGGCCTGGGTAGTGCCTGCATTCGTTAATATCTAAAACACACACAGTTTAAAAATAGGAAGAAGAGTGAAAAGTTGAAATTCAGAAATTCTTTTTTTTCTTTTTTCTTTTGTGGATATAATTTCTTAAAAGGTAAGCAGGAGCTTACCTTCACAGGTCCGAGAGATGCTGTTGAAGTTATATCCAGGTGAACACTCGCAGCGGTACGAGCCGAGCTGGTTGATGCAGCCGTGACCTTCACAGACTTCTTCAGGACCCTTGCACTCGTCAATGTCTGAGAAGAGGATTCCAGTTGTGTGAGATTGCCATGACAACTACCAGACAGGCACAGCATGTCTTTTATTGATTTATTTTTCATACCAACACAGCGTGTGCCATCTTCATTAAGGTGGTATCCTCGACCACAGTTGACAGAATTTCTCTGGCAAACATAGGAGCCCTCTGTGTTGATGCACAACTGCCCTCTGGGGCATGGATTCGCCTGGATAACACACTCATTTATATCTGAAAACAGGGGCACAGATGACGTCTTTAAGAGATGGAACTCTGAGGTTTCTGACATACAGTATAACTGAATAACTTCTCAACAAAATAGGACCTTCTATCACTATCTAAATACAGCTATAACTTTTATATCCTTTTCAAAGTAACAAGAAAAATTGTGACGACATTTGTTCATAAGAATTTGAACACAAAAGCTTCCAGATTTGGAAACATGTCCTTTGGCAAGTATTAACAACTTTATCTGAGGTTGAAGCAAAGGAAAACTGTAAAATATGGTGCAATCATTCAAAAAAAAAAGGTTATTCACAACCACATAGCTATTTTTCAATAAAGGAATATTTTGGAGTTAAATCAATCCAAAGTTTATTAAATGACAGTAAGGTGGGTAAACTTTTGTTAGGGACCAAAATAACATGAATGAAAGCAATTTGGAGTGAGAATGGACAAATTAATTGCAGCAAAATGACAGTTAATATTAACACTTGTTTGATCTGTGTCATCATGTAGGATTAACTTTATATGTATACAAAAAGTGTATAAAAGGACTATCTGTGCAGGTATCTTCTTTAGGTCACTGGTTTCTTGTCACATAAGTCCGAACAAGTCAAGAGATGCCTTCTGTTTGTATCCATGCTGTGACTTAAGTGGAATGACATTTTTGAGTCTTTTCAGAGGCTTAAAATACCTTTTCATTTTGACAAAGGTCAATTGCCATAAGTCTTAACATCCATTGCAATTTTGTAGAAAATACACTTCATAATCTGCTCTGATCCAGGTTGTTTTGGTCCCTAACAAAAGTTAAAAGTCCATCTTACCTTCGAATAATAGAACTAGCATTGTTTTTATGCCAAAAAGATCTTTTAATAAAGAGAGAAAATCAAAGAGAAAGATAATTAAATTACGAGCTTGTCCAAATTGTAATTTACTGTAATGTACTAATGTATTTAATGTACTATATTTTTACAGGTATTTGACCTGTAAAAATATAGTACAACCACATTTTGAAGAGAGTAGACTATATATCCTGTTACCTGTGCATAAAAAAACAACTAGGTAATGTCCGAATATATTTTTGAAAGTTCATCTCAATGCTGCAGCATACCTCTGCTCATTTTCATTCTGTAACTGCGCAGCCACAGATCTTACCAATGCAGTTTCCCAGGGCATCCTGGATGAATCCATCGCCACACTTGACCTTCGGGAGACATCGAAATGACCCCTGTGTGTTCTGGCACTCAAACTGAGGGCCACAGTTGTGGATGCTGGTTTCACACTCGTCAATATCTGAATGAGGTCACAGAAAAAATGCCCCTGAACTTGTTGCACATGAAGAAGGGTGAGAATTAAAAAAAAACAAAAACTGAACTCGGGTTTCCACAGCTGACCTTTACAGTTGTTGCTGTCCGTGAGTTCATAGCCGGTCCCACAGCTGACTTCTCTCTGGCAGCGGAAGGAGCCCTCCGTGTTGATGCAACGCTCTCCACCACGACAGTTGCTTGCTCCGATCAAACATTCATTTATATCTGAGCAAGGACAAGAAATAAAAACACCCAACCTCTGTCCATAAATGTGCATATGAGCTCTCCTCAATCTGCTATCTACTAAAAATGCTTCTTCTTGGATTTGTGTTTTCTGAGCTTTTAACTGTTACATTAAATACATATATGTTTGCACAGCATTGGTTATGAACATTTGAAATGTCGTTTACCCTCACAGCTCTTTCCATCTGGGTGAAGCTTATAGCCTTTGAAACAAGTGCACGTGTTATTCCCCAGACACTGATGTGCACACTTCCCTGAAGAGTAACACAAACAATTAAAAACTGATTGCTGACATTTTCAAGATCAAAACCAAGAAATACAAATGTTTGATTATGTCGCTTTACCTTGGCACTGATCACTGAGCACTGAATTATCTCCATTTCCGGTGCTGTCATCTTTGTTTAGCACTGTGATGAAAGAGTGCATAAAATGCATTTTTATTCAAAAGCTCACATTAAAACACTTTTAAGTGCGGGGTAGTGTTTGCCATTATGAACTATGACCTGAAACAAGTTTGTTTATTAATTTGGTGACTAAATTGCTTTCATCATACCCATTGTGACAGTGACTTTGAGCTTTGACGAATGAGACAAACTTGAGAGGTATTTTAGTACATAAATCATGTTTCAATCAAACTAAATATTTTATATTCAATATGCAATTCATACTATGACTTATTAGTTAATTCAACCGATAGAAACCTCCTGCACCGCTGGTGGACCTACAATTAATTTGTACATGTTCTACAGTCCGCCATGCAATTGCAAAGGCACAAAAAGACAAATTTCCTTTCACTTGACTTGTGAACATTATAGCCACTAGGGGGCAATGCAGGCTCATGCTTGAACCCAGTGTCAATTTCTCTAATAGGGTTTAATTTCTTGCGAGGGTTTTTAAATTATTTTCTTTGTCTTTTTTTTAACTCACATTCAGTCTGCACTGTTTGGTTATCTGAAGCTCCATCCACGCAGCAGGCCCTCGATACCAGGCTGCATTGGTAGCCCACAGACAGGCTGTGGTCACAGGGTATGCCCAGCTCGTGGGCTGCTTTCCCCAGCAGGCAGCAGTCACAGCACATCTGTACAAAAAACAAAGATACAAAGCATTTTTTTTGTTAAAAAACAAATGCACACACAAGAGTAAATCTAATAATGCAGGAAAGGAAGAACAGACTGACAAGTTCAGAAAGACAGATATCCAGGTCAGAAAGTCAATAACCAAAATGTACAAACAACAATGACATCATCCCTTCAAGCGGTCAATCATTACAGCAGTCCACCAGGAAGGAGGAAGGTGTGGAGTGTAGGGGGGGAGATCAGGGCAGGGTCGTGGCATTGATTTCAGTATTGTACAGTATTGGCTTCGCTTAAGACTGATCAGATGCCAGAAAGAGCAACTAATAATTTAGTAACATCGATGGTTAATTACTCTGTCAGGGTGATTGATTGTGTACGGGCTTGTTCTCTCCTGGAAAACCTTTTAGAGTTTTGGCAACTCCAGAAAAAGACATTTGTTTCAGGACAGCATAAACTGAACCTGGTTGAAGCCAGGAATCCAGTTCTGTTAAATGACTCTGAAAAACTCATCACTCATCTTTATATATTCCCTGTTCATCCTTGGCTCATCCTTATATATAGGTCTTTTTTTTACCCATCAGAAATTAGATAATTTACATGTTTTACAGTATTTTTGAACAGAAAACTCACTATTCATCATCTATTTATATTTTACCAAGCATTGTGCAGTTACCATTATAAAAGCAAACTTACTACATAATAGGTACCATATTAAACAAAACAGAATTCCTTCCAGACTGACCAGTTATATAAAGTTAACATCATTTTCACTGCCATGTTACTTTTCCATCATTTTTAATTTTATATCCACAGGCCTCGTGTAGTGCATGTATCATAAACCAAATGACCTCTAGTCTGACATGTTGAAGAAAAATGAATATGCTTATTTTTTGGGCAATCACAGTTGATCACATATATACAATATGTAGACATACCGAATGTATGGTAGGAGGTCATGGTATTCCACATAAAGACCTGAGATAGGTTTTATATTGGAAACTCCTTCCAACAACATCTCTGGTCAAACTGGTTTGAGACCCTTTAGTGGCTGAAACAATGATGAGGATCAATCCAGTGGCCTTCCAGTTGGAGGGAAACTGACTCCACCCACTACACGACAATGCCCCCTGCATGTGCGTATGTATGGTGTGAAATCATCAAATATTGTATAATATAACCTGTACCATTAGAAATAATAAACTGCACAATCTCAAGGACTGCTGCAATGCTTGTTGACTTGATGTGAATTGTGGCAGCAAACCAGTCCTATGAGAAAGGTTAGAAAATTCCTGGGAAGTTGGAAGTTTCCCAAGGGAATGATAGGAATATTTAGGAATCAATCAGCATATATAAGAATTAACAGGAGCTTATGGACCAACAGTGGTTTGGGGGGTAGTGTTAGTTTGCCCTCCAACAAAAAGAAGAGTGCAAGATTGTTCAATAGATCCCTGCACAACTTGTTAATGGTGTTCTTGCACTGCGCACTGAACCACTTCTACATGGCAAAATCGTCAAAAATTTGTAATCGCTCCAAAATATTTAAGTTGGTTAGCAAACTAATTTATACATCCCTTTGTGTTGGATACGGTCCGTGTTTTCTTTTCTAATTTTATTCTACAGAGCAATGCAACAATTTGACTGAAACTTGAAATATTTCCAAAATTTCCCATTGAAAGTTTCAGGAAAAATTACCAGTATTTTCAACTGTTTGCATCCTGTATTTCAATATGGATGCCATCTAATCTTGCAGACATTGGTTTATACACCTAAAACACTGACTCTCATTTTCATCGGCATGTCTGAATGAGAGAATTTTGTTACGAATGAATTTTGTTACTACGAATGAACTACAAGTTCACATCTGACATGGAACTTAACTATTAACAGATTCAAATGTCACAGTAATTTTCTTCATATCCCTGTTATATCTTTTTGGAAGTTTCTCTTACTTCATGTAGGGAATTGGCATAATCTTTTTGTTTAATTTACCGTACCTGGGGCGCAATAAGAGACGAGCCATCACCTGTAATTTACAGTTGATCTTGGAATGGCATGTTGCCCCGTTGGCAATCACCTCATCCTTAAAAGAGAATGCACCAACTTGCATGGAGCCCTTTTTGAAAGAGTTTATCTTCACGATGTGCTGATGTACAAAATGTTATGAAAACAAAGTGGGTGCAGAGGGTTTGGCTGAGATGGAATGAAAACTTCGAAAACCTAAATAGCAGTTGGGTGTGAGCTTGTGAAAGAGTCAGAACTGAATTTACAGTCTATCTGACAGCAACTAGCTCCGTTCTTTCCAGGACCGACATGCCTCATCCTGCACAAAGAGACGCCATTGATCTCATCAATCATTCTGTCCAAACTGGTATCACCAGAACAGTGATGTGATGGAGTAATGACAGAGGACGCTTTCATTATCTCTTTATTTCATAAATGTAAAGCAGGTGTGGACACACCTTTGTTGTCTTGGTCTCACAGGTGCTGGTGAATAAAGAGTCACAGGCTCCTTGATCTTTTGCCACGTTGATCCCAGTTGTGCACATGTTGTCTTCCAGCACTGTTACACAGCACTGCTCCTGCACTATCCTGTTGAAAGAAAGAAAGAAAGAAAGAGTGAAAGAAAGAAAGAAAGAAAGAAAGAAAGAAAGAAAGAAAGAAAGAAAGAAAGAAAGAAAGAAAGAAAGAAAGA
>JBAMYA010000021.1:2361943-2388446 GCA_037176975.1 Arrhamphus sclerolepis | reverse complement strand
AGGACAGAGGAGCCTCTTACAGAAGAAGTTACAGGTCTGTGAGAGCCAGAAATCTGGCTGGTTTGTAGGTGACCAAAAACTTATTTCCCACCATGATTTGCAAATAAATTCTTTAAAAATCAGACAATGTGATTTTATGGATTTTTTTTCTCATTTTGTCTCTCATAGTTGAAGTGCACCTGTGATGAAAACTACAGGCCTCTCTCACATTTTTTTCTCCCCACTGTATATTAGACTAACACACTGTTATGCAAGGACACTTACAAGATATGTCAGCCAGAGCCATTTAAACCTTTAAAAAGTCAAAAGTTTAAGAACATAGAGTTGGATTCATAGTTGTGATTGTATTGATCATCAAAACAGTGATGTTTATTCTGTATCTGTGATCTCTTCCTACAGCACTGAAGGAGAACAGCTCAGAGGTTGTGCAGCCTTTTCTGATGGGCTGTGGCACCAAAGAGCCAAAGATCACCCAGCTGTGTCTCGCGGCCATTCAGAGGCTCATGTCCCACGAAGTCGTATCTGAGGTGAGGTGATCTTACCTGCTATTTGAATTGTTGTACCGACATCAAGACATCAGGGTTTGAATATTTACAGACATAAACTTTGTATACACACCACAGATTCAGCATGGAAGAATTCCATGAGAAAACTCTAAATAGGTCTAACGAGTTTTTCTGCTGTATTGCATTACCTCAAGCTGTGTGGCTCTGGGTAATTTAATCCATTAATCACATAATGAAGATGTTACTTTTTTCCTTTCCATTTCAACTTTGTATTAAAGTAAAGCCTCTGTTCTCCTCATCTGCTGGACAAATAGCAAATATAAGTTTTCCTGTAAGCTTATGCATTTTTTAACACCACGGGGTGTTTAAGAATGATCGATGATAGATTAGTGCAATTTATTCATATCCAAACAGCCACTATAAATATTACAGTGGCTAATCTGAATTCATTCCTGTCACCATGGGCTACATCTGTAAGTTTTTGTTTTTTTTCCTGGGGAGATTTTCACTCCCCATTTCTGTTACATTTGAAACCACTTTTGGGCAAAATGTATGCACAGTTTTTTATGACTGTGCAATAAAAGTTAAAGAGTTAAATAACCCAGATCAAATTGGTGCAATGAGGCATCTATCTAAGGAAAAGGGTTTCTTCAATAACTTCTTAAATAAAAATGAAGTTTAACATAAGCTTATGTGATGAGTAAAAAAAGTTCTGGGCCTTTTACAGAAAAAAAAACCCTGGGTGAAGTCAGACAGCTGATTCCACACTGAATACCCTGGAGCTGCACCACCATCTTTGTTAATACACCATAACAAAATTCTTATTAACAGCTTGAGCTACCTCATGCTGGCCACATTGTGATGTTAGATTTTTATATTGAATGAGGTTAAAAATAAATTTAAAAGCAGGTTCTTTTGGTGGAAGAGACAAAGTGCTTCACAGTCAGAAAATAAACACAAAAAAACAAATCAAAAGTGTTTTGCAGCAAATAAGAAACTGCCTAAAGCTGAACCTATATTGTATAAACTACCGTTATAAATATGTCAGTATTAAAGAGCAAGATTTTTTTTTCTTCCTTTTCTTCTGTAAAGGAACCTTTATGCAGCCATATATAAACATTTATATCTGCGTGAAGTTGTAAAACAAAAAGAACTATTTGCAGTTAGTTCCTTCTCTGATTAATCAATAAGCTGTAATGAAATTACTATATCAGGTTTCAAGCCTGATGTGGCCGTTTCACATCACTGTCTTTGTTTAAACGTATCCAAAGCACTCAGCAGCATCATCCAGGACACTGGTAGGCCTGGATGTACATGCACAAACACAAACACAAACGCATCATGGCTGACACCTATATCCTGCATTTGTCTGGTATAAGAATAGAATAACTTATTCTGTCTCACTTCTTTCCTTCTCACATAGTACAGAAGTAAAGCTTAATTTATACTTCTGTCTCTGTTGATATGCAGACACGTCGAGCCCTCTCCAACGTTGCAAACCCTCTACGACTAGCTCTCCAGCGGCTGATAGAAACCTCCCCAATTTTTTAACTATCCATCAAAAATGACGAAACTCGATGGATAGTGCAAGCCTGTGATTGGTCCGCTACATCCTTTCTGGAATCTCACTCTTCTGGCTCCCTCCTCTCACAACAACACTACCTCCATGTTTAAAAACATCATGAGAGTGCGACCAGCAGAGTTTGAACATGGAGCATTTGCTGCTCAGCTCCATCACTAGTCGCCTCCTCTCGGTCTCTATTCTTCCCTCCATGTGTCTGTGTGTGGCAGACCAAGGAAAACAAACAATGCAGGACTATAGACGTCATAGGATAGTGGGCTGGTCTCCAGGAAAACAAACAAACAAAAAAAAAACAATCAAAATGCTACGCCACCTGTTGTCCTGGTGGTGAATTGCTTTGCAACACTCACCAAGCAACAGAGAAGTCTGAAAGGTCCATGTCCCTGTCAGTACGTCTGCGTGTCTGTGGAGTGATGTGGTGGGAGACGTATAATGGTGCTTCAAGAAACAAAAAGTGAAAAATGGATCTGAACGCTTTATCAAACTGCAAGTATATCTCAGGCCATAAGCTGCAAGACATTTGCTGTCTGTCGACGCTGCTCGTCTATTCCCTCCACTCATGTTTTTTTGTTTGTTTGTTGCATAAAATCCCAGCTACACTGCCATCTGCACTTCTTGTAGTGCATTGCAGTTTGTTTTTTAACAACTTGTTAATGATTGAAAATAAAATCCATGTCAGCATATTTTTAGAATGTAATTAATGATGTTGACTGATCATTGCAGCCTTTGTATGTTATTTAAAGTGGTTATTTAAAAAAAAAAAACAAAAAAAAAACAACAATCACTTCAAAGACAAGCTTGCTGGAAAGTGATGGTTACTTAGTTACTGCAGCACCACACTGTGTCTTGATCACTCAGTGACCAAACAGTAAAAAAAAAAAGGTATCTCGGTGCTGTGTGCATGTTTTTTTTTTTTTTTTTTTGGCATGGTGAAAAAATGATGTGGTTTTTCCTTACATGTAGAGTCACTGGTCAGAGTCCTGACATCAGTCAAGTGAATAGTACAAGTCTGTTTTTTTGAATTTTGATTATTATATTTCAGGTTTTGAGGGGAAAAGTTCACTTTTGGTTCAAGCCAGTAAAAAAAAGCCAAAACTGCTCACAGGGAACATGTGTCGAGTACTCTATTTTGAACAGCTTGACCCAGTGAAAGGACTCACAGTGTCACTTGATGTCAGCATCAACCTTAACTGGCGGCTAGATTTGCTGTGAACCTTGTGATTTTGTTACCATTAAGCATCACCAGCTGGTCCCACTACAGTGTCCTTGCTTGTTTTGTGATTGACGGCAGCCACCACTTATAAATATATACACATTGGTGGAAATTTACACAAATGTTTTTAATGAACTTGAGTATTTACTCAAAATCCTTTGTGTACTCAACAGGCGGCAGCGGGGAACATCATTAATATGTTGTGGCAGCTGATGGAAAATGGTTTGGAGGAGCTGAAACTTCTACAGACAGTCCTGGTCCTGCTAACCACCAACACAGTCGTTCATGACGAAGTTCTCTCAAAGGTAAAAGTCAACACAACCATGTAATTGCACACAGTGTTTCTATATAATTATTATACCCACCATTACACGGTTGTGCTATCCTTCTAGTTGTGTTTGCAGCTTCTTAACTCTGTTCCCAAACTAATGTGTATTTAATGTACACATGAAATTTGATTTCATATATCTATTTATACAAAGATGTGTACTGTATGTATACATGCCACATAACAATGATATACTTTTCTGTTGTGCAGGCCATTGTGTTGTGTTTCCGCCTTCACTTTACCAAGGATAATATAACCAACAACACAGCGGCCGCGACCGTCAGACAAGTCGTCACTGTCGTGTTTGAGAGGATGGTGGCAGAGGACGAGTGTTTTAAAGGTTAGAACAAGACCAAGCCATACAATGACAAAAGCTGTGTTTGGTGATCATGTGATTTAAAGGACACAATAAGAATTTCATTCATATTAAATTTACAGGTTTATATACTGTTTCTGTTAATTTTACATTAATTTTCCTTAACACCAAGGCATTGCAGAGCAGCCTCCTGTTCAGGGAAATACTAACCGACGATCTGTTAGTACACTGAGACCCAGCGCCAAGGATGCCTATATGCTGTTTCAGGTATGTCCACCTGGGGGCAGAAGCTCTCCACATTGTGCTTTTGGATATGTGTGGATGAAACCCTTCCATTTGCAGAATTGCTCATGATCTCATTATGTGTGGTTTAAAGAAGTTTTTAAAAAGTCTAAAAGACTTGAATTACCAGTCTCATTGACTTGAACTTTATAGCTTAAAATATCCCATGAATTAATTGAATTGTCTGTTGTCCCCAAGTCCCCTCCTGTTGTTTCTTCCACACTGTGCGTTTGTGTGGTCATCTTTATTCTCCCAGCAGAGCTCAGTGAAGACACTGTTTAAGCCACTGTGATGTTCGTAGGACTCAAAAGTCCATTGTCCTGATTGTTGTTGTGCTTCTTCTGGCAGGACTTGTGCCAGTTGGTGAATGCAGATGCCCCCTACTGGCTGGTGGGGATGACAGAGATGACTCGGACGTTTGGCCTAGAGCTGCTGGAGTCCGTTCTTAATGATTTCCCTGGCGTGTTCCTACAGGTATCATTGATGTCAAGACTTTGCACCTCAGTGCTGTTCTTTTATGATAGTGAATCTTGGTATTGGTGCACTTAGACTGTTTTTTCTGTCTTTGGTTCTCACCATTTTCCCATGCAGCACCAGGAGTTCAGCTTCCTGTTGAAAGAAAGAGTGTGTCCACTTGTGATCAAGCTTTTCTCACCCAACATCAAGTTCCGACAGGGCAGTAGCAGCGCTGCCTCACCAGCACCTGTAGAGAAGCCGTACTTTCCCATCTGCATGAGGTTGCTTCGAGTGGTTTCAGTCCTCATTAAGCATTTCTACAGCTTACTGGTAAGGGGCCAATTTACGGTAATGGCTAACTGACCAAAAACTGTTGCCTAATGGATTATTTATATCTAAGGGATTCAGAGCCAATGAATTGATCCAGTCTGATTAGCATAAAAGCAGCTGCATCTTGGTTCTGCATGAAGCTTTTTAATGAGGTTTACTGAATTTTATTAAATCAACATTGCAGCTGTTTTTTATTTAGTGGTATCAGTTCTTGAGACAAAAATCTGTATGTTTGACTTGATCATGTAAGAGCAGCCAGATATCTCTGAGCCATTGATGGATTTCGGGAAGGGATTAGGGAATTTAAATTGTTTTTCCAACTAGTCAAAGTCTTATGTATGTCTTTTTTTTAATTTTTAATTTTTTTATAGGTGACTGAGTGTGAAATCTTCTTGTCTCTGCTGGTCAAGTTTCTGGATGGAGAGAAGCCACAGTGGCTCAGAGCTGTGGCTGTAGAGTCAGTCCACAGGTTGTGTGTGCAGCCTCATTTATTAAGGTGAGAACTATGAACTTCTCTACGAGTCTCTATCTTTGCAATTTTATATTTCCCATCTTAATTGAAAAAAATGAAACATAACATGTATTGTAGTTATTAGACGCTACTGTTTATAGATTGCTTAACACGCAGTTTGACGTGCACATTTTAGTTTTCCTCAAGATTTGACACAGTTCTGAATGGGTGCGTAAAAGGGGTGGAATGTCCTGTAACAGTCTTATTGTAGCTCTTGACGTCCATGCGTCTGTTGTCGACACGGCAGCAGGAGCTCTGGGTGCTCATTTATAAAGCTTGTGTACATACGAAACAGGGCCTGAAAGTAAAAAAAAAAAAAAAAAAAAAAAAAACACCTGATGTTAGAATGTGCATAATTGTATGCAAACTCTGAATCCTGCGCACGGACATTTTGGAGATGTAGAAAACTGGCAGCGCAGCTGGTGAGATGGTGAATTTAAGCCACCTCGTGCATTTAACCATTCATATAAGACTTGTAGACCCTCATAATCATAAACACTGAGGCCTGTAATATTATAGATCTGTTCCTGAATAGAGCCCTGCATTCCATAAGCACTCATTTAAGAGCTACAGACAGTATGTTCATACAAATAAATGCCAATAATATAGCCATGGCACTCATTGGTCCATTAATTGTGACAAGGTGTGTAGCAATCAGTGTAACATATAAATACTGCAGTGACACTTGTGCGTAATGCTTCACAATGGATGCAGTAGCGCTGCATGAAGACTGTGCCAATGGCAGGATCAGGATGGAGAGAATTTTCAGAGAGCACAAAGATTTCCTGGCCCATGATGATGACTGACTAATATGCCGATTTAAACTCCCTAGAGATCTACTCTTTGATCTATGCTGAACTGGCTCCAGTATTGAAGATACCGACCCGCCAGAACCACGTCTTCCCTGTTCAAATACAGGTGTTAATAACTCTGGGGTTCCTGGCGAATTAGCCGACAGGTATATGTTTAACATAATTAACAATTAATTAATTCTCTGCCTGAAGCAACTTTTAGAAACAACATAATCCTGTGAAATCATCCATTGGTCTGGGATATCCCAGCCAGCGATAAGCGCAATAATGCCTGCCTCCTGGAAGGTTGTTAATATGACCAGTCCATGCATCAGATTTCCCTACACTGTGGGAGAACAGGCCAATATTAAAAGGCAGTTTGCAGCAATGTCCACTTAGATCCTACGCAATATTTTATAAATGAGACCTCTGGGGTCCCAGGAGGAAATTCACTGTGGAGCACAGCTCCATAAGGATGTCATGCCATATTTAAGACAGCAATAAGGTTCACTCTAAGTTTTTTTAAAATGTGTATGACACATTGGACATAACGCCACACAAATTACTCAATACTGTTCTGTTTTTTCCAGTTCATCAGTTGTTTCTCTCTGATTTTCCAGAACAGCATTTGTCAGCAGCCATCCTCCTCCAGACGCTCTATGTGCTTGCGGTGTGGTTGTGTGGTTTCTATGGTTGCCACTGTTAACCGATAACATCGATTGGCTGGCTCATTTAAATACACATTGACATTCAGGAGGTTCTTTGCATCGACCATTTATGGTAGAATGTGGGTGTGCAGGGGACAGGGTATGAGCCAAAATCACCTGCGCAAACTTCCAGGAGAAGTGTGATTTACAAAGAAATTGCGTGCACCTGTGTGCACACATGGTTTTATAAATGTCAATACTTTTTGGCGCACGCAAACTTTGGGTTTTGGGCACATGCAAACTTTTAGTAGGGTTAGGGCACGCGGTTTTATAAATGAGCGCCCTGGACAGTCCTGTATTTGACCTTTTGACAGCGCACGCTACCTGTTGCGTCGCATTGTTGACTTTGCCATGCTGAGCTCAGTGGACAAAAAGGAAGGGAAGGAGAGCAAGGACCAAAACTGGGAGGGACGATTCAATGTGAACGTGTATCGTTACTCGCCTAGTTCATAATGACATTTAAAGGTGCATACATGTATTACCTATATGTTAGATTACTTTGTGAGCAAGTTAATGTGCTTTTCTACCAGCTAATGTATAAAACTGAATGTAACTTAGCCACATGGTTGTTGAATCTCTCAGCACAGCTTAGTTTGAAGAAACCGTTGTACCATGCTGTAGTATTTATAGTCGTGTACAGTTTCAGCTTTCATTCCTCTTGTTCCTTACATTTTTACTAGAAAGTTTATTTATTTTCTCAGGTCGTTCTGTCAGTCATATGACATGAAGCAGCACTCCACTAAGGTGTTCAGAGACATTGTTAATGCCCTGGGATCCTTCATTCAGTCCCTCTTCATTGTTCCCAATGCAGGCAACACTGCAGCCGTCAGTGCACCCGCTGGTTAGTTGACTGCTTTATTTTCTTTGTTTACTTTTTTAAATGGTTAATGGCTTACATTTATATAGCGCTTTAAAACTGTATTTCCACAGCGCCAAAAAGCTTTACACTTTACACATTCACCCACTCACACACACATTCACACAGCGGTTATCAGCGGAGCTGCCACTCTACGGCTCTGGCCAGATAACTGAGAGCAACCGGATTCAGTGTCTTGCCCACAGGCACAGGGAGGAACTAAGACTTGAACCAACTTTAAGGTCCATGACCGAACACTCTGCCACCTTCCCCCTTTTTAAGACATTGATCTTGTGATCATTCCTTTGCTACTGCATCTTAAATGTTTCACAGCTCCATAAAGTAGAAGTCAAGAACATATGTTAAAAACCATATTTGAATTTCAACAGTCTGTATAGATAAAGGGCCGCTGACACCAAGAACCTTAACGATGTGAGTGCCCACAGTGTTGTGAATGAATTGAGATGCATTTCAAAGATAAAATAGCAAGGAATATAAACTACTAGAAGTTAATTAATGTGGTTCAGAAAGAAATCTAACTTGTTTTTGTTCCTTTCAAGGTGGGTCAGGCTCAGGGGCTCAGGGCACAGCACAGGGAGCCCCGGGGACAGGAGGGGCCAGCGGCACCCTGACCACCCAGGCTGCATTTGAATATCGGGGCACCTGGATCCCCCTCATGACTGTTAGCGTCCAGGGCAGTGCCAAGGCTACCTAGTAAGAGTCATTGTTGCGCACACTTTCAGATTTTATCTGTTTCTTTTTTGTTGTTGTTGTTTTTTTTCTTATATGTAAATAGATATTTAATTTCTGTCGGTGTTGAAGGTATAAATGTATTTATGCTAGTTATAACTAAGTTTCATTAGCGTACACCAATAAAGAATTAAAAACCTTTAAACTGTGTGAAATCACAGGAAGATAAAGGCGTTGCATTGTCTTCTTCTCTACAGGAAAGAAAAGTTTACAATACACTTCATCCCATAAAAATCTGTTATTATTCTCTCTGAGGTGGTATACATTTGATGTAATCGGATTTCTTGATTGCAGTTGAGTATGCTGTAAAAGGGTGTTGTGCAGCTTTGCAACGCCTTGAAACGTGGCGGGATGAAGCAGTGTTTGGATGCAAGTGTGAAATTGGAGCTTTCAGACTTTTAAGGCAGTAAATGAAGTTTACATCTTTGCATTCTGTCTTCTCTTGCTCCAGTTTAGAGATGCTAGATAAGGTTGAGCCTCCTTCCATCCCAGAGGGCTACGCCATGTCTGTGGCCTTCAGTGCCCTCCTCGACCTGGTAAGAGGCATCACCACTATGATTGAGAGGGAGCTGGCCGTGGAGGAGGAGGCTGCAGCTGAATTCAGGGAGGCTCACCCCGACCAGGAGTGGAAGCCACAACCTGGTGAGAACAGTCATGGAGCTAAATGGTTCTTAGGAAAGGCTAGCCTTGATTTGAAGCTATAAAAAAACATCAGTGTCTTTTGTTGGTGAAATATCTTGGACAATGGCCCTTCTCCAAACTGTACATATATGCACATACTGCAAAAATTCCATTTGGTACCATTTCTATGACCTCTAATGGCCAATAATATAATTTGTATAGATTATATTGTATAAATATACAATCATTCGCCTGTGTTTTGTTTATTTTCAAAGCAATAAGGTCCAAAAAAAAGCTCAGTAATTGTTTCTCTGTCACAGGAGCTCACCTGGTGTGGGAGGAGATGGTTAATGCCTGCTGGTGTGGTCTCCTGGCTGCCCTGTCTCTGCTGCTGGATGCGAGGTAAAAAAAATAAATAAATAAAATCTTGCTCAACGCAGGTACATTCCTTCTGTAGGTGTTAGGTCCACATATTGGCGAACCTTTCTGTAAGACAGATAAAACTTCAGCCACCAGGTGCTCATATGGCTGCTCTCCCAGGCGTCCGGGTTGGGGAGTTGTTTTATATCTGCAGGCCAGTGATACCGGACTCTTTATTCTCAAAAACCATGTGTGTCCTACTGAATTGCTCTTGGTTTGACCTATCGCCGAAGACCAGTTTGCCTTAGGGGACCCTACTAGGGATAATGAGGACGATTTTAGTATTGCAAAAATGGTATCAACTAGGTGACAGCACCAGTGGAAATTAGTTATTACTGTTGCATTTGGAGCTTTTGGAAGATACAAAAACTTACAGTATGAAACTCTCACTGACTAGGAAGGCACTGATGTAGCACGAGGGTAAGGACAGAATGGAGAAGAATGTTGACATGCTGAACCTCAAAAATATTCCTGGATATGCTTCCGTAATTTAGACGAGACGTTCAGCATTGATGGCAAGATAACTGGTGATGTTTTCTACTTTGCCTCGAATAAGTGGAGGAAGTCGTAACACAAAAAAGGCTGCATGTCTGCAAAGTCCTGGAAGAGTATGAGTTCTGCCCACTTAACATGCCGTATTCCAAGGTAGTTGGGTAGCTCCTGTTGCCCTGGACAACTTGAATACTAGGATCAAATGCCTTCACCAGGATAAAGTGGCAATTCAAGGGAGGATATGTTCTGGGCATGTTCAGCCAAAAAGAGACCATGGGGCAGACTTGCGACATGCTGGAGTGATTGTGGCTACGTACAGATTTCTTTTTCTTTGTTTTTTTCTTTTTTTTTAATTTCTTTTTTTCTTTTGCCAAGATTATATGTTTTTTCTTTTGTTGTGACCTGAAATGTTGTTGTAACCAACTCCACAGTACACAAAGAAATGTCAATACTCACTGTATTACCAACATAACAGCTGTAGCAGACTTCCATGTGTCATATTTCTGTTTTGTCTCTTTGTTTTTTTGCTGTTGTTTGCTGTGCTTCACCTCCAGCACTGATGAGACAGCGACAGAGAACATCCTGAAGGCAGAGTTGACCATGTCCTCACTGTGTGGTCGCCTCGGCCTGGTGACGCCTCGCGACGCATTCATCACAGCTATCTGCAAAGCCTCTCTGCCACCACATTACGCCCTCACTATTCTCACCAGCAACGCTGCCAACCTCTCCAGCAAAGGTACGACTCTGCAGCTGACAGTTGAAAACGCCAATTGACTTTATAAAGAACAAGATGTATTCAGAGAAGAAATCGGGGGGTACTTCTGCCAAAGGATTAAATCAAATTATTGAAAAAGATTAAAACGATTATTAATATTAATGCTCCGAAGTTCATGAGACTGGCTAATATACATTTATATACCATGTTAACAGGCTTATCCCACATTTAGATAGTTGTTTTAACATTGGACCATATTAAATGAGTTATAAAAACATAAAAAATAAAAAATTCAAAATGCAAAAAGGGCAGTTGATGATATAAAAACAAACAATATATTTTTGACTGATAGATTTAACCTTAAAAAAAGTCATTTTCCTAAAGAAAATAGAAGTTCTGCTGGAGAATGTTGGAAATGGAGAGCACAAAAATGCTGCCAAGAAAACAGTTTGGAGTAAGAAAAGGTCTTTTCTGCTGGATACTGAATTATTGATGTTGGTGAGATCTCTTCACCACGACTGTGTGGCATTTTCAGTGATCTTTTCATATTTTTCCTCTGATTTTGCTCCTTGCTGTTTTCTGTCAAAATCTGCCGCACCATGACATCAAGCCCGCTACATGTAATGTATCGTAAATGCGTCATCGTAATCCTCTGAGACTCAGTAGCCACTGAGCAGGACACAGTTGGGTGGGTTAATGAAGCATCAAAACAAATCCTAATAGACTTGTTTGATTAATCATTTTAGCCCCTGTGCTTATTAATCTATAGATTAATCCTTAGATCTTCACTGTGGCCTTTAATTAGAAACACCAAGAAGACTGACACACACACACACACACACACACACACACATACACACACTGGGCTGCTCTCAAAACAACTGCTCAGACATTTATGATTTGCATATCATCTTGTAGGAAGGCTGCCAAATTAAGTTTAAACTTGGATGGATGTTTGCTTTGAAATTAATTAAGAAAGCTTTTCTTCCATGTCACAAGCTTGTTTGTGGGTCTTACTGAGCTTCATCGAATGACTCCTAACTACTGCATGTGTGCGTTTGTGGCTGTGTGTTCTCCTCAGCCTACTCCATCCAGGGCCAAAGCGTGCAGATTATCAGCCCCTCCAGTGAGTCTCATCAGCAGGTGGTGGCTGTGGGGCAGCCACTTACTGCCCAGCCCCAGGGCACCGTGGTGGTAAGGATTTTCAATCTTTTGGTCAGAGGTAAAGTTTTTTGCATCAATGCAAATAATAATCTTCAAGAAAAGAGGCTGAAGTTGCAAAAAGGATTGACAACCTTCCTCATTGATGTTGTAGACATGATTGCAAATGTTTCATCAAGGACAAAAGAAATAAATCCAGTTCCAAACAAGTTCAAAAAGACTGGATGAAGTCAATAAGAAATAACATACTCTAGGCAAACTCAGGCTTGTTTTATTTTGTGTATCAATGTGTGTACAGGTGTAATATACACAAGCCTGTAAAATGTGCAGAGTCCTATTTGATTTGATTTTTTTTCTTTTTCTTTTCCTCTGAGCAGTTACACTTAGACTCTCTGGTAAAATAGAATGCAAACTACCGTTAATATCCATAATGTAGATAACATCGACTCATAAAAGCAACATAAAAAGGAAAATCTCTGAAGGCCACATTTAGGAGATGGTGGTTTGGAAGGAAAGGAAAGCTCATACATTTGAATTTCCCACGCGGGCGGTAATGCTTTAAAATACATGCACAGTGATCTTGACCTTGTCCATGAAATAATTATTCTGCAGCCGCCGTATTCCCTATAGGATCAATAATAATAACAATTCATATTCTGTTCCTATTTTCCACTTTATGCTCGTATGAATCCACCAGTTTTTGTTCTGTACTTTGTTTGATTGCATCCAGCTCTGTTAACCTCTTTAATCATTATGATTAACACCAGAGAAGTACGTTTAATAAATTCTTAGTATACTTTGAATAACTTTCTATCCTTTTTTGTCAGCTGACGGCAAAGAACATCCAGTGCATGCGAACACTGCTGAACCTGGCCCACTGCCATGGAGCCGTGCTGGGCACCTCCTGGCAGCTGGTTTTGGCTACACTCCAGGTAATACAGTCGCCAAGTAACACACATTTGTTTCTAAGCATGGACAAGTATGAGCACAGTATTACACAATTAGAAAAGGAACATTTTCATTTCTTCAGTATATAAATGAATACAAAGCTTGTTTTATGCCTGTCAGGCAAAGCATACATGACTTGGCAAGAATAATGTGCACTTGTATTGATTTGTTTTAAATACTCTTTTGTTTGTTTGTGTGTAATGTTTGCGCAGGTATAATAAAACATACAATCATTTTTAAGTCTCATCATTCATAATTCATTTGCATTTCTTCTCCAAGTTGGACATAAACAGTATGCCAGTGTTCATTTTTCCACCACGCCAGTTTCATATTCTTATTTTCCCTCTCTTTCTCACTTTTTTCAACCAGCATTTAGTTTGGATCTTGGGACTTAAACCAGGCGTGGGTGGCGCCCTGAAACCTGGACGAGCAGTGGAGGGACCCAGTACGGTGAGTTTTGTTTTGCTTTTCTGTTCTTTTCTTTTTTTTGTAAGTGTGTGTTGTATTTTGTTCTTCAAAGCTTTTTGTTGAAGGTGAGGAACCAACTGGCCATATTTGTGTCATGAACCTCAACAGGTGCTGACCACAGCGGTGATGACCGACCTGCCCGTGATCTCCAACATCCTGTCTAGACTGTTTGAGAGCTCCCAGTAAGGATGAGTCTGTCACTTAAAATTAACGTTCAGTGTTAAAAGTCTGATGTTAAGCTCTTCTTTAGATGTCCTACTTTTTGTTGCATCCGTAGGGTTAAGATCACACCACTTTTAAATCAGCCTGGCCAGCAATACCCATCCCCCATGGCAATTCTCTCTTACAAAATGGGTTTGGTCTCCCACTCATTCATAGCTGATTCCACTGGTACGGAACGTACCGAACCAATTGCAACAGGATGCATCCAAATTTTACATGACTGATGCAGGTGCATTGAAGAGCTTCTATTCTAAAACAACAAAGATGCTTCAGAATTGCTAATAACAAATTTGACCTCCAATCCCTACAGCAGTGATTTACCAGCGTTCTCACTCCATACCACTTTGTTTTTGTTTGTTTGTTGAAACTGGTCTGGCTGTCTCTGTCTACATCACTGCAAAATATTAACTGTTAGTTGTGACATAGCAGTTGATGAAGCTTTTAATAATCCACCTGACATGTAAAGTTAGGAAAAAAATATTTTATTCTACAGTTGTAACAAAAATATCCACATAATTGGTTTTGGTTGATTAAAAGATAAACAGAACAGGAAATGGTAATAAAACTATGCATCTCCACAGCTAGCAAAGGGTTCACTGCTCACCCACCTCAACAACCCGTCATAGACATATATAATCCACATCTGAGGCTGCTGTCTCTTAAAACTACAGTTCATAATTTTAAAACCAAATAAAATAGCTTATTCTAAACAGAAAAGATGAACAAATAATCAAACTCAATAATGGCATATTGTACTTATCCTTAATAATTAAGCCATTATTTGAACTTAAGAACTGAAAGTCTTCACTATTAATATGTATATATTGGAGAAATATATAAGGAGAAATGAGAAAATTGGTAATCTTAACCTTTTCATTTGTGTTTGTTGGTGCTGTCTCTGTCATCAAAGCTAATTCCAGTGTAACCAGAACAATTCTTTACATCAGTTCAATAATTAGGATTGCTGGCCAGGTTAGCTTTAAATGATTCATTTTCATTCAAATGTTTTCTTTCTCTGTAAAGCATTTTTGGGTTACACTTGTGTTTGACAAGTGCAATATATCATGAAATTATTTTGTAATTTAGGTATCTGGATGATGTGTCCCTGCATCACTTGATCAATGCGCTCTGTTCTCTCTCCGTGGAGGCCATGGAAATGGCTTATGGAAACAACAAGGTAAAGAGTTTCTGCTCCTCGCTGATTCATGTCTATGTATATTCTCCACATTTTGGTTTGGCTTATGTGTTATAAATGTGCATTTGGGTGGAAGATATATGGAGTATTTACCCAGAGGTTTTGTTTTTCTGGTCGTCATTCAGGAACCGTCTCTGTTCGCGGTCGCTAAGCTGCTGGAAACTGGCCTGGTTAACATGGATCGCATCGAGATCCTTTGGAGACCCTTGACAGGCCACTTGTTGGAGGTAACTTCTATCTCTTCACCTACAGTGCAGGTGAAAGTTGAAACAGGCTGAACTTTGTATGGAAAAAAAAAAGAAAGAAAGTGGCATCCAGGCAGAAAAATTGCTAAAAATGCTGCACTTAAGAGAACATTGCACCACTGATTTAGGAGCTTGATTTATCAAACTAAGGTTTTAACAATGTTCTCTAACAGTACCAGTGTGATGCTGACAGCAGTCCCCTATAATCACAGTTTAGTTTGAATCCGTTTGCATAAACTCATGTTAACAGCTATGAGACATATGTAACGTCTTTATAAGAGGTCTCCTTTTTAATATCTCCTAAAGAATATTTGAGTTTTTCTTCACATTTTCTTTATTTATCTCCCCTCTCTTTTGCATACCTGTTTATTTTTGCAGAAGGTAAGCTCAGATTCTGATCACCATAAGCATCTCTTTTTCCTCCTCATTTCTATTTATTGTCTTTTTCTCTCAGTCTGACATAAACATGTTGGAATTGAGACGTTGCTGCGCCTACCGTATCCAGTGTGTTTGCTCCGCTATGAGTGTTTGATCTTTGAATATTGTCTGCAGTTTTGTTTTTCTTTTACACATGAAGCCCTGATTTGTCACAGAATCAAATTCTAAAACTGCACCTGCCAAAGTATGCTTTGATAATGTGCTGAACATCTTCCTTTGTGGGTTTCTTCAAACTCTGCGCTTTAATGTTTTAAAGACAGTATGTAAATGGCATCACCTGCACCATGTCTTGTTGTACAAATGTAGTTTGTGATTTAAAAAAAAAACAAAAAAACACAAAAAGATTAAAAGAGGATACACATGGATGATCTGGGTCACGAAGCAGTGCAGCTACAGTTTCGAATAAAATCATTTTTGTTTTGACAAAATGTTTTTCCTTTTAGAATTCTAAAATTTTGATGCTTCTTTTTTTTTCTTTTTTTTTTTCAGTAGCAAGAGTAAACCTTTCTGTTTAGCCTGGCCGCTCCATGTGTATTTGTACTTCCATTATCACATTGTCACAGGGAATCCCAATTTTGATAATATTCACCCTTCCACTATGATTGCTGCTTGGAAACAGCATCACATCTGTATCACTGTCATTGCAACTATGTATCTGCATTAATGTGTCTGCCAGGTCTGCCAGCACCCAAACTCTAGAATGAGAGAGTGGGGGGCTGAGGCTTTGACGGCCCTCATCAAAGCTGGGCTCGCCTACAAACATGATCCTCCGCTGGCCCAAAATCAGGTAATTATAACCATAAAATCCATAAACAATGCAGAGGATCGTTTTGATGTCCTGGTATCATTCCTTAAAACTGGATTTATGTGACATGGACATTTGGGGAAATCTCTTCACTCTTCACATTTTAACCCATGACAGATGCTTAAAATGTGAAAAACAGAAATGTCAGTCACTGTGACCTTCACTTCACTCTCCCAGATGAAGCTTATCTGAAAGAGGACAGTTAATAGAACAGCGGAGAGACATGAGAGATAAGCAACTCACAGAAATGCCTAGCATTTCTTTAAGACCTTTCTTATTGCCTTTCCTTAGTAAGATTTTCATTGTGCACGTTGCTTTGCTCAAACTTTGCTCAGACAGCATTAACAAAAACTCCAAATGCTGATGTTGATGCTCTTTTTTGAACCATTTATATGTGAATTTATCAAGAATAAGTCTTTGTCTCTTCATCTAGGTTAAAACACACATTTTATTCATTAAAATTTTTCATGATGCCTGTAATATGTATTTTTTCAGACATTCAAATTTAACCAGGATGCAATAAATACATTTTTAAAGGGAACTTCTTCAAATATACAATAGTGTTTTAAAAGTAAAATCTGCAGATTGGTGCCATTTAATAAATCATTCACCTGCTTCCTGCATCTTTTCATCCTGAAGCGGCTTCAGCTTCTGCTGCTGAACCCCCTGAAGGAGCTGTCCAACGTTCTGCACGGCGACATTCGGCAAAAGCAGCTGGAGTGTGTCCTGCAGATCCTGCAGAGTCAGGGAGACGGCCTGGGGCCTGGCTGGCCCCTTGTTTTAGGTGTAATAGGAGCCATCCGCAATGATCAAGGGTAAGATGGCAGGGAGGAGTTTCATATCTGCTGTTGGTGCAAACAGTTAAAGGAATGACACCTGACTGCGACACGTGTCCTGTTCCTCTTCAGCGAGTCGTTGATCAGAACAGCCTTTCAGTGCCTGCAGTTGGTGGTGACGGACTTCCTCCCCACCATGCCTTGCACGTGCCTCCAGATTGTAGTGGATGTAGCCGGCAGTTTCGGCCTTCAAAACCAAGAGCTCAACATTAGCCTGACGTCCATTGGCTTGCTGGTGAGACTGCACATCATGTGGTGCACACAAAGGAAGAAATCCTTCAGGTGGTGAATGCTTAATAAATGCCGTTAACATATATAATGGGGACATGTGAATTGTCTGGGCTTGTGAAGGCCAAACAACAAATAATTTTCTTCTAAATTCTAGTTTCCCATGTGCTGCATCATATATTGTAAATGTAGGTAGGACTCTAGGTAGCACATTTTAACCTTCTGGAAATCCATTTACACGTGTTTATCTATCATCCATTCACACTTACATTCATACAGTATAAACCTTATTAAACCCAAATACATATGGCCTCTATATACATGCAGTGTTTTTGCCTCTCTAATCTCTCTCTGATGCTAGTTTAAAAAAAATAATAAAAATTGTTTGATAAAGCAATGCGTAACATTTTAATAGCTTGTTTTTGTTATGTGCACATTTTTGTGCAAATGAACTTTTAATGGAACTTTTTTAAAGATGTAATTGAAAAAATAAATCATCCCTCTCCTTTGGTGGCATCTCCTTTGACACCTCATAGGTATATTTTTTTAGTACTCAAGACATGCAAAGGCCTGATATTGATCTGTGGTTCTCTAAATTATTTCTCTTAGTATGTTTCTTGGGGGTAACTTTACAGTGATAGATTGCAAAAACAACATCTTCCCAACATTTATTATTATTCCTCCACTCTTTTTCTCCCCAGTGGAACATTTCAGACTACTTCTTCCAAAGAGGCGAAGCCATCACGCAGGAGCTGGAGCGGGAGGAAGAAGCTCTGCAGAAGCAGGCTCACGAGAAAGGAGAGACGCTTAACAGGCCGTTCCACCCGGCCCCTCCCTTCGACTGCCTGTGGCTGTGCCTGTACGCCAAGCTGGGCGAACTGTGTGTCGACCCACGCCCTGCTGTGCGTAAAAGTGCCGGGCAGACGTTGTTCTCCACCATCGCTGCCCATGGAACCCTGCTGCAGCAGCCAACGTGGCATATTGTTGTCTGGAAGGTGCCAAGATTTGTTGTTGTTGTTATTGTTTTTGTTTCCCTCCAAACTGTAATGGATTGGAGGATAAGCTAAAACTGCCTGGTGTCACACAGGTATTGTTCCAGCTGTTGGACTGCGTGAGGACGTCGTCCACAACAGCAGACAAGGAGAAGATTGAGTCTGGCGGGGGCAACATTCTCATCCACCATTCTCGCGACACTGCTGAGAAACAGTGGGCAGAGACGTGGGTGATGACGTTGGCGGGGGTGGCACGGATTTTCAACACAAGGAGATATCTCCTCCAGCAATTAGGTGAGCCCGCGAGAAATGTGATGTGACGCTCAACAACAGTTAAACAGTTGCTGTTTAAATAAAATGGACTGTGGCACACACACTCATAAGTCTGTGCCAAGTGCCTGGCTGCTGTAACTGGTGTACTACTAAAAATATTGGTGTATAAAAGAAAAGAGTACAAGTCCTAGCAGGACACCTGTGATCTGGAGAAGTGGTTATTTTTAGAAATCTTTGCTCAGCATTACAGTACAGAGCTTCAGCACCTTCATAAAGGCTACTTAAAGTTTTATTCTAGTAAAAAGAAACTTTTTTTTGTTAACATTGTCCAGAGACAGCACCAATGATTCTGGACTCAGAGACGTCTCGGATGAACCATCACATTGTGGAAATGTTGTGAAGGAAATTGGCTCTGTGTATGTTGAACCAAAGATGAAAAGGACCACATGGACTGTTATCAAAGCCACCCAAAAAGCCAGGCTGTGTGATGGTATGGGGTTGTACCAGTGCCCTTGGCAAAGGTCTTTTTCACTTCAGTGATGGCAGCAAAAACGCAGAAGTACATTGAGATTTTTGAGCAACCCATGCTATGTTCACGATCTTTTTCAGGGACGTCCAACACACATTTTTCAACAAGATGATACAAAACCACATTCTGAACATTACAAAGAGATGAAGGAGGTATGGGTACTGGTCTGGCCTGACTGCCTGCAGTCCTGACTTGTCTCAGAAATTATAAAAGCTTTGCTGTCACAACATTTTTTTTTGAATATTCTGTAGGCGTCAAATGCAAAGCATCTTAACAATTTACATTTAAAAGTTGGCAAGAAAAAGAATCCATATACAGTTGAAACCAGAAGTGTACACACACTGTATAAAAAGACACAACCTTTCTTCTTTCTCTCTCTCTCTGTCTTACATTACATCAGATAGAGCTCAGGGTTTTGTGAAGACCACTCTAAAACTTTGTCCTTAAGCCTCGTTGATAGATATCGATCTTCCAAAAGGACAATGACCCTGAACACTACTATTTTCTATTTGGTCTTTTTTGTGAAGTCCATCAGTTCCTCCTGCAGCAAAACACCCCCACATTATGATGCTGCCACTCCCATACTTCACAGTTGAGATGGTGTTGTCAGGTTTGCAAGCTTTCCCTTTTCCATCAAAATGTAAAGAAACATTTAGATGAAAAATGGGAAGCTTTTCATCTAAACGAAACATTACATTTAACAATTCAGTTTTTGTTGCATCAGACCACAGTACAGGTCTCCAAAAATTCTTTTTGTCCCTGTGGGCATTTTGCAAACTGTAATCTGGCTTTTTAACATTGCTTTTGGAGTAATATCTTCTTCCTGGATTCAGTCTATGTGGGTGCAGGACTGGTTTCACTGTGGATAATCACACTCTCTTACTAGCTTCAGCAGTATCTTCACAAGGTGTTTAGCTTTTGTTCTGAGGTTGAAACACACATTTTGCATCAAAGCATGTTCATTGCCGGGACACAGAACCCATTTCCTTTCTGAGCAGTATGATGGATGGACATTCCCATGGTGTTAATACTTACGTATAATTGATGAACGTGACACCTTCAGACATCTAGAAATTGTACTCGAGGATGAACCAAACTTGTAGAGATCCGCAATGTAAAGTTCTGCATTGTAAGAAAATCATAAAAAATCATCTGTCTCATTATTCTGGAATTTGGCAAATAGAAATAATTTTGGTAACTCACCTTAAACAGGAAAGGTTTAGTCTGATTTAATGTCAAACAGCTGACAAAGAAAAGAAAAAAAAGGATTGTATTCAAACATGTGGTTTCAGCTGTATATCTTAAATTTTTACTGTCTACAAAGAGGAAAGGGTCATTATAAATTTAAAATTCACTGTTTTTATTTTTCCATAGTGTCCCAACATTTTTCAGTTCACCGGTGGTATGTTATACCCCATGTACAGTGCTAAGTGTAAATGAGTAAAAGTAGCATTTTAAACAATATCTCAATGAAAACAAACAATTTCCAAATTGTTGACAAGACAAAGTTGAATATAACATCTGTTAAACTCATAATGTGAACGTAAAGTCAATAATATAACTTAGATTACATATTTTTTCAGTTTTACTCAAATTACGGTGGTGCAAAAATGAGTACACCCCACTGAAAGTCTCTGGAGTAAAGATAAATTGTAGACTACAAATGTCTAATTTTACAAGAAAACAATCACAGGTGAGTCTAATTAGTCATTACACAGGTGTCCAGCAGACAGCTGACTATAAAAAGGGTCTTAGAACTCCTTCCCATTTCATGCCGTCAGCAATGGCACCACATGGAAGAGTGATGCCACCATCACTCCGTGTCATTGGTCATCGTGCTCTTCTCCAACATGACAATGATCCCAAACACACATCTAAGACCGCTGTTGGATTCCTGAAGGACAAGGCGAAAGTGATTCTCCTGATCTGAACCCAATAAAACACCTATGAGGAATTCTGAAGAGACAAGTCGAGCATCACTCTCCATCCAGCATCCAGTCACTGAAAGAGATCAATGTAGAAGAATGGAAAAAAAAATGATGTAACAAAATGTCACCAACTTGTTCATTCCATGTTCAGAAGACTTGGTGCTGTCATTAAAAATCATGGAGGCCACACAAAGTACTATATGTAGTAGTTTTTGTTGTGGGGTGTACTCACTTTTGTACCACCCTAATTTGAGTAAAACTGAAAAAATGTGTAATCTAACTTATATTATTGACCTTTAATGTTATAAGTTAAACTGATGTTATATTAAACTTTGTCTTGTCAACATTTTGCAAATTGTTTGTTTTCATTGAGATATTGTTTAAGATGCAACTTTTCAAAGGGGTGTACTTATTTACACTTTACACTATAGGTAGTATTTGAATTCCAGCTTGGTGTGAGTAAAGAAACATGACATTCTCATCACATTACAGTGACATTGTAATTATTTTATTTTTATTATTATCATCATCATTATTATTATTTTTAAAATTACCCACGCATAATGAAAACTTTAGCTGACAGTTTCAAATTATCAATTAAGCCACAAAAGCTCGTATTAGAATGTAAGTTGGCACACTTATTTCCAGCATGCAGATGAGAGATCTATTTTTTATTTTTTCCTTTGTTGTCCCTCTGCAGGAGATTTCTTCGAAGCCTGGGAGGTGCTGTTGAACCACATTCAGTCAGCTGCACTCAGTAAAAACAACGAGGTCTCCCTGGCTGCCCTCAAGAGCTTTCAAGAAATCCTGCAGATTGTCACACCTGTTAAAGACTCGGACAAAGCGGGTGACACACTTGCTGCCATGGGTGTCCCCTCAGTCCTCATCGACCCACTCTCAGCATCTGGTCCTGGTAGACCCCTTGTGCGTTCAGATTCGCTCGTGGAAAGGTTGACGAGGTACAACGGGGCTGAGCTGCAGGTGCCACCACCAGGAGAAGAGTCGGCCTTGGAGGATGCGGCGTTGTGGTGGTCTGCGTGGAACACGTGGTATCGAACGGGAACAGAGAGCACAAGACCACCCAGCGGCCCGACGGAGAAGCTGTCCTTCATCCCGAGTCAGCCCTTCCTGACAGCGTTGATACAGATTTTTCCAGCCCTCTACCAGCACATCAAAGCCAACTTTAGCATGGAGGATCTGAAAAAACTTGGGGTCATCCTCTATGGGGCCGTGTCAGTGCCTATCAGCAGCGATGCCTCGCCCTTCATCCTTCCCTCCTACACGGAGGCGGTGCTCACTAGTCTGCAGGAAGCTGTACTCACAGCTCTGGATGTTTTGCAGAAGGTGGGAAGTTGAGCAAAACTCACTTATAATAGAGGTTTTTTGGCATGAGATGAGCAGTATATAATATTTATAGTGACATACAGACCTAGTGGTGAAAAATATGCACCTTATGATTATCCTTTGATCAAATCGAGCCCTTTTTTTATTTTTTGGTATTCATTATTTTGACAAATCTAACCTTTTTAACCATTCATGAGTGTATACACTGTAAATACTGTTAAAGTTCTCCCTTCTTTTGTAAATAATTCAGCTCAGGAAAAATGTGTCAGCTAGATTTTGCAGTGTGCAGTCCTGTGGCAGATGAATGCAGTGTTTGTTCCTCATGCCCTCCCTCCTGCAGGCCATCTGCGTGGGCCCGGAGAACCTGCAGGTCATGTACCCGGCCATCTTCGAGCAGCTGCTACTTTTTGTGGAGTTTTCCTGTAAGCCGCCGCAGTACGGCAGGATGGAGACGAAACACGTGGCCAATGCCAAATACAACCAGGTAGGAAAAACCAATGACAGAGTAACTGCTAATTTCAGTGGGTTTTTTTGTTGTTTTTTTTGTTTTTTGTTTTTTTTCCATTTCATATAAAAGCTAGATGTGGGTTTAATTCGTCAGCTCTTTTCAGCCATTCTTAACAAAACCACACATCATCTTTGATTCTCTTGAATGAAGCACCTCTTTTCTCCTCTCAGTTGAGTCCTTGACACAGGATCCGTCTTCTTGAACCCTTTAGAAGCTTCAAACATTTTCCTCCACAGATTCCCTCCCACACTCATCATTTTGCTGACAATGTACTGTTGGAACAGTTAAAATGTGTTTGATTCCAGCACAAATGAATATGATTCAGTTTTTCAAAAGAGCACAAAATGCAATTTCAAAGTGACGTGAAAACCAAAAAGAAATACATAAAGCTGCAGATGCTGCAAAATCACCAAGGTATACAGTCAGCTTGGCAAGTCACATTTTAGTTAAAAAATTGGAAATGAACACCTATGCATGTACTTGCATGTTTCCTATGTGTACAAAATAGTTTTATTCTTGCGTCATACTAGAACAATAATGGCAAGTCAGTGACTTGTCGGCATAAAAGTTTACATGACAGCTTGAAATGCTCTATGAAGACCAGACAGATGAGTCTTTGGTCGATCCTGTCAAACTCAACGGCCGCTGGCCAAAACCAGCCCGTCACTTGGTCCACATGAGCATGCAAAGACAATCTTATATTTCTAACTCAAAGGTTTCTGTGTAAACTTCATAACTAAGGAGGAGAGCAGCTGCTTTATGTGAAAAAGTCATGATTTAGAAGACATTTGCAAAAGATTTTACAACAAATTTGTGATTTTAGAACAAAAAGTTGAAATTATACAAAATTTGAAATTTTACAACTGTTGCAAAAAATTGATATTGTCCAAAAAAGCACAATTGTGTGACATTTGTGATTATAGTCTTGATTGTTAGAGACAAAAAAGTCTCAAAAAAGCTTCTTTTTTTTTTTTAAACAAAAAGTCACTTTTCTTTTAAGTTTGGGATTTTACAAGAAAAAAAAGGATTTTAGTACAAAAGCCACAATTTTATGATAAAAGTCACAAATTTTTTGAAAGTTTATGACCAAGTCCTGGAACTTGCAGAAAATATGGTAACATAACTGGTCAAAAAAATAAAGAATAACCAGCCCATTAATGGTGACCATGTTGCCCAGGATGAAATAGAGTTTAACGACCCTGTTGTGTGTCACTTCCTGTCACTTGCAGTCGTGTAGTGGGAACGAGACTGCAAAACACGTGAAGAGAAAACAAGATCTGATTCCACAGACGTAATTGTAAACAAGTTTACTAAAATTATGTTGTTCTTTTATCCATATATTCTTCTGTCTTATTAGTGTACCTGATAATAGTTTGTCAACAAGTTATAAAATAGGTACTTCTTTGATGTAAGTCCTATGTTATCAGTTACAGACTACATTGGACATTTTCATTGATCTGGATGTATTTAAATGAGCAGGATTCCTACCCAGTCAGAAGCATATCAAGAATAGTATTTTATTCACATACCATTGAAATTGCGTAAATTTACTTGTAAATAGAAAGTAAGGCTTATGCAAATGCATCAAGTTTTTAACTTGCATGAGGTGGATTTTCCAGTGTTTCGAAAAAAGTAATGTTTCACAAAGCTGTAACAGAAACACCTTTTTTTTTTTTTTTTTTTTTTTACATGTGGCTCACATGATGAATGAAAAAAGTTGCAACATAATTCATCAGAAGTGTCACAAATCAGTGTAAAGGTTTGACTCTCCTGTTTCTCTGTGAACTTGTGGGCGATGACCTCCCAGAGATCCTTCAGGCGCAGCTAGTTCCACGAATAAGCTTGCCTTGTGACAATTTGTTGCAGCCTTTGACGTCTTTTATGAGTAAAAATAATGAAGACTCGAGTGATTGCAGAAAATTAAAGAGCTTGTAGATATCCATCATCGTTTATCATGATGAAAAACATGACATTCATGACATTCGTTTTATCAGTGTTTTAAGATATCGTCATGGAAACGCAGCTTCTGTTGTCAGATTGTCTCAAATTTCCACAGTTGGTAGGAGTGGCCTCATTGCTTAAAGTTCACTCATCCAACAAACCACTTCAGATTCAACACAGTTTGAAAGCAGCAGTTTAATTGCTGTCTTTTCTCATTCTGTTCTTGGAACGATTCTCTGGATCAACCGTTTTAGATCCAGCTGTTTGCACCGGTGAGTTCCATCTTCTCCTTCAGCCATGTTTGTAGTTGTGCTGAGCTGTGCTGAATGGTGGTCACCTACCCTCTGTGGCAGATGGAAAATCGGTCCGCATGGTGGGCTCTGGCATCTCATTTGCGTCTCTCACTTGCTCCATGCTCTCTTCCCCCCACCTCCCCACCTCTGCCTGCCACTAACTGGTGGTCACGCCTCTGTGTGCACAGTCCCTGTGGAGTTCATTTTCAGTTAACTTTGTGATTTCGGTGATGTGATTTGCACAGGTGTGGCTCCGTTTATAATTTTTTAAAGACACACTTCATCAAACAAATTAATTACTTTGGCTCTAACATCTCAGTTGCCGTCCTCATAATCCTTACAAACTTACAAAAAGTCTAATTGAAAGCTTAAAGTTTTGTTTGTACTTCTATACTTTTGCAAAGTGTGCCTTTAAGACCTGCTTTCAATGTGGCTCTGGCAAATGTTACTGAAAACACTTTTCAGACTTATTTGACCAAAAAATTTTTGTACATTTCTCTTGTCCCTGCAGGCAGAATGGGTTGCCTTAAACTATGTGCCCTTTGCTGAGCGCTCCTTGGAGGTGGTGGTGGACCTGTACCATAAAACAGCGTGCCACAAAGCTGTCATCAATGAAAAAGTTCTGCAGAACATTATAAAGGTATTTTTTTCATGATTATCTTGCTGACAACAATACAAGAGTGGCTGGGGTTTGATTGTTTACGTTTGTGGGCCTTATGAAGGACCTTCTACATGCCACATCTCTCTTCTTCAACTCATTTACATTTCATGTACTTTTTCTGATCATTATCTGGTTGTTTGGAAAGTTTAGTATTTTTGTTGTCATGGATACTTGCCAGTATAGGTAGATTTTAGGTCTGTCTCAATTCAGCGGCTGCATCCTTCGAAGGACCCGTCCTATGTAGCAGGCCGGGTAGGCCGGAAGTCAGCGGCTGTGAATTGGGACGGTCTAGCCTTCAAATTTACCCCCGCCCTTTCCTCGGCGTACGTCCTGGTGCCTAACAACCGTGACGGCGCTGAACCGAAGAGAGAATTGAGATCGAAATTTTGTTAAGTTTTTTTTATTACTTTTTTTTAAATTTTAGAACTACAACAGCGCCCTCGAAGAAGCAGCTGTTCTGTTTTCTCAGCTTAATGAAAGCTAATGAAAGGTTAATAAAAGTGGGAATAGTTGAAGAACTACGGGGCCGCTGTATGAGCTCATTTGCTGTCCTGATGATTTCTGTCAAAATAAAATACAAAAAATGTCTACACAAATGACAAAAGCCTATCA
>JBAMYA010000021.1:2330821-2341204 GCA_037176975.1 Arrhamphus sclerolepis | reverse complement strand
GGAAACACGCACACACACACACACACACACACATATATATGTGTGCGTGTATATATACTGCACGTGTGTATTTTTGTGTGCCTCTGAAGGTCTATAAAAGGGATGAATGATGCAAGATACCCACATTCACATTCTCCTGCTCTCAGAGCAATGTTTAAACTTTCCCACCTGATGAATAATTTACCATTTCACACTGGAACAAGACCAAATTACCGAATGAAGGGAAAACTGAAAAGCTAAACAAGCTGGGATTTTCAGGTCAAAAATAACTTGCTGTGAAGGAAAAGCAGGTCCTCTTGCTGAGGCTCACATACATAAGAGGAACATCTGTGCAATGTTACTGTACCAGAGACATTATTACAAATTAGAGGCAATTTCCAGAGAAGCTGGCGGGACAAAGTTTTCCATTCAGATCTCACACCAGGTGCGGCAAATTCAAACTTGGCTCTGATTGTGTCCTAACATGCATCAAGTAAGATTAAAATATCTGAGTTTCCTTCATTTCAGCCTAAAAAAAATGGGAGGAAGATGAATAACTGTCTTAAAGATGGTCAAAAATGAATTTTGAACGCTCCAACTCCACTCACCATGCTCAACTTATTTCAGCTGCCATGAAGTATATTAGTGGAGAACAGGATGGTTTTTACATTACTGCTGGATCCACTCAGAGAGGCCATATGTTTCCACCTTAGGCGAGCAGTACACTGCTGCACTCAGCAGTTTTGTAGCTGCGCACAGCGAGGATGATCACAGAAAACACAACCCACAAACACAGAAACTCAGGGAGCAGCCTGAGACTCCTCTGAGCGAAAAAGCAATCACAAATAAAACACTTCTGAGTACTATCATGATGGATATTTGTGGTGTGGAAAAACACAGCCAGCAGTCTGATGTTGTGAAACCTAAAGTGACCACTATGTCTTCTGCCAAATCACTGCAAAACCTTGATTTAAATATTTCCACAGAGATGTCAGGGTCAGTCTTTCCCTTGAGATGTGTATTTACGTCTCATACATCATGTTTTATTTGAGACAGAATGACTAAGATGCACATTAATCTCATTATGCCTTCTCCCTTCTGGAGCGCAGAACCAACAGGGAGAGGTGCTCGAGGGCTGCACAACGCTAGGCAGTTTCGCACTTGAAGGCTGCGTGGACACCGCTTACATTGCAGCATGTGATGGAAGTGCGTGGGGGAGGAGAGGGGAAGAGCGGGATAGCGGGAAGCAGGGCAGAAGGGGACTCTATCATCTTCTCTGTAGGTGATAAAAAGAGTGATCTCATCTCCGCTTGGTGGAAAGAGGGTTGACGGAAAAACATTCTGCACAAGCAGAAGCAGACACACATACTATTTGATAGAATTCAAGGCTTGTTACAGCTTTGGATAAGTAAGACAAATGAGCTCAATTAGCATTTAGTTCAGATAAACTTTTTTTGGTCCACCTTAATGAGCTTGTCATAGTTTGTACGGTGCCAACATCTCTCTTAATGCTTTACCCATCAGTTGCCTTGAAACAAAAGCATCCTGAGAGGACTAACAGAGGTCGAAGGATAGAGATGAGATTTTTTTTTTCCAGCTCAAACAAAAACTGAATATCCATTGCACAATGCTATAAGGGTGATGTGGTTTCCATTCCAAATTAGTTCCACAGCATGACAACGATAACACTAGAGTCATGAGGAACTAGCTTCAGCAAAAAGAGGAGCAGACAATCTTGCAGCAGATGGTACAGCCCCCACAGGGCCCCGATCTCAATGAATGAGGTTCTACTGGGACTGCACGACGAGACAGAAGCAACTAAATCCAGACAACAGCTGAAGCAAGTTCTCCAAGAGCAACGTTCCAGCCAAATGTCTTGAAAAGTTATGTGCCCAGGAGAGTCTGACGTTGGGTAAATTTAGTTGTTTTTTTTCTACCCACTGCACTACATAAAAAAAAATTAAAACATTTTAGACTTTATTTAAGTGCCAAAAAATGTTGGATCACAAGGAACAAGATTGAGTGGCAAGGTGATGACTAATCCTGCATTTTTACATTTAAAAACAAATGACCTGATCAGTGCAGTGCCATCGTCTTATAATGCTTATACAGGAATGGCAGAGATTCATTATTTCCCCGGTGAAACATACAAACAAATGTCAGCAAGTGCCTGGTATCCAAAATTGCTTAAATTGCAGCTCTTTGTTTGTCTAGAAATGTAGACGTACTGCTAGCAAATTTGAATTTTGTTCAGCACGTCTGTCTAACCAACCTCTGTTGGGGCTCATTAAAAATGTTCATAAGTCTTGGGGAGCCAATCATATCAGTCTATCTTTATAGAGCGTCTCTCTCTGAGATGGCTTAACATGATGACGACAGAGCTACAATGTTGTAGTCTGGATGGTAAACATCAGAAGTTTGAATCGGCTGTGACATCAATAGTCAAAGACAACTTTCATGACAATCTCCTGTCCTGGGTTCATACTGTACGATTTTGCCTGTATCAGATGAAAGTGCAATCATACAAAAAATCAGCCATTGTTGCTCTAAAACAGATAGAATTGTCTTGCGATCAAAGATGGGCTCTGTCAGATATCAAACAGGAATCGTCTCAGAGTGTGACGGCCTGATGCTGCCTCTACGATCTCCTATAACCAACCAATGGGTTGGTAATTAACATAAGCATAATGTAACGTAACGTTACATAAACACCAGTAGGAGAAACGGAAAGAAAAATGTGCTTGCTTTTATTTATTTTCTTTTCAAAGCACACAAACACCAATATGATAATGTTAACTTTTGAGTCATGCATGCACACATTAGCAGCAACCTGATAATGACACAACGACGCCAATGATTGGATGATGCTGTGTTTAGAGCGTGAAATACACTTAATTTACTTCTGTCATAGCCACAATTCAACATATGTTCTCTCCCACAGTGTAACACGCTGTAAATTAATTATATACTGATTTCATGTCATGCAATGTGACTTGAATGAATCTTATAGGACTGTAAAAATCATACTGTGTGAACCCAGCATTTAGAATTGTGGTGGATGAGGCCTTTCTCATTTACAAATAAAAAGAGACACCTGATAAACTTGGTCTAATGAGTTTTAAGGAAGCAATTCAGGAATTTTTTGAAGACATTGGTTGAGTCTTTGAGCACACCATTCATTCCCAAATTCTTCTTGCAAAAATGGCAACAAAAGTTGGATTCCATGTTCAATATACAGGTGTCTCTCTCCTTCAAACTCTTCTCCACAACACTCTCCTGTTGACTGTTTTTTGTTGCTCTGAACACATCACCTTGTTCGTTGCTGTAATTGGTTGTAGCACTTGCCAAATCATATAGAGGACGTTTGAGAGGCAACAGTTTGGCTCATTTTTCAGACCCTACATCTGTCTAGATATGGGTATGATCTATCAGGCTAGCTACTTGCATTCATGCTTGCAGAATTCGGGCCAACTGCATAGTCACTATCTAAGCAGAGGTTTAGAGTTTAATCCTGTTTTATAGCACTGTATTTTGAAGTTCAGGTTAGCTCAGTTGCGGTGCCCTCAAAAAAGTTTACATCAACCTCAAAAGGTAACTGTTGCTTAAAAACCTGATACAGGTAAGTTTTTGAAAAAAGTTTTTCGCAATTTCTTTTGCCAAACGAGACATCACACTAAATTTAATGCTGAAGGGTGTTGGTTTAAAAATAAAAAATAAAAAGCACAGAATACTACACCTATAAAGGATAGTTGATTCACCAGGATCAGTACACAGTGCCTTGTATCTTTGGTGGTATTAATTTTAGCCTCATGTTGATGAGGGCATATGTTGTGAAACCCGGGGCTGACGCATAAACTTTCTTCATATCCTGCCCACATGTGGTCAGAAGAGGTATTAGGTGTGTATACACTAGAAGGGATTCTGGGTAGTTTTTCAGAGATGGATCGTTGATGCATGTCTCCATTACCAGGAACAGTCCTACTAAAAAAGGCTTTCAGGAACCTCTATGGGGCAAAAAACGTTCCTGTGGTAGGACAGGCACTCAGAGCAGCCCTGATAAACTTTTGGTTGAGGGTGCTTACTCGCTGACTGGGTACAGTGTGGGCAGGAAATGATGTATTTCAGTCGTCTTCACACGAGTCGTCTTTTCGCATTCAGCCACACCATTATGTAGAATCGGCAAACAAAAAAGCTAAAACCATTTTCAGCTCCTCCAATATCTTTTGTATCATTTTTGTTTGTTTTTCATCTTTCATTTCTTTGTTTTTGTTGACATCTTCTTTTCTTTTTTGGCAGTTGACAAAAAGTGAAAGCAGTGCGCTACTGCCTTCATGTGGATTGGAATGGTAGTTTACATGTGACCGCCCTTGTCACGGTAAATGGAGACACAACGGCTTAAAGGACTAAGGAGGAGGTAAACCCTGTTAAAATTCTAGCCTATTAGTTTTATCCAGAATCCCTGCAAGTTGAAATGTGTCTATTGCCACAAAAGAGTCCATGCATGGTCATTCTAGCTCTCGTTCATACACTTTAACAATGACAAGATTCAAAAATATTCTTTATTAACTACAGTGATTTTTTTTTTTAGTAAAATAAAATTTCTAAATAAAATAACAAATGTTTGATGATTCTGACAGTACAAAGTTAATGCTGTTGTTGTAGTGAACTTCCTGTTTATCCGTAGCTAACCTCCAGCTACTTACATCCTTCTTCTTTCATTTTCTTTCTCCTTACTCTGTCTTTCCTATCTGCCCACAATCTTCCCTGTCCTTAATCCACTTGACGTCTGCATCATGTTGAACATGACTCAACATCTATCACTCTGGGAACACAAACTGCCTGCCATCCCTGCTAATGACCTCTGTTACAGTGCACCAATGCCAGCTCTCACTCTGCTCCAACTGTCTGAGGGAGGGAAGGTATAGAAAGCTGGCGGGGGGGGGGGACCTCTGTGCCTTCATTAAAGCATAGTCCTGGACATGGATGCCTTTGAGGGAGCTGGACGCCAGCGTACACCCACACACATGCTGTACATGCACATTTACGTGTATAGACAGAAAGCCACAGAGACTTAAAGAAAAAAAAAAAGGATATGAACATTATCAATACAACATACTGTTAAGCTATATCTGCGTACAGCAGAGATACCAGCCATGCTCACTGATGGCAGTAATGTGAGACCCAGACTGAGTCTGGGTGAAACTGCAGCAGAACTGGGTTACGGGAAAAACCTGATTAAAAATACATCACAGGCTGTCTGCGCTGCAGAGACACTAGACGAGCTGAGAGTTCTGGGCCCAATAAGGAATGCAGCCAATGACTGACCTACATCTGCTGAACGGAGTAGAAACTCAAAACACAAATGAATGGAGAGGGTGTCAGGAAAGATATTGTTCAGCTTTCATCATCCACCCACTTTGTCCTTCGTCTATCCTCTCACCATCTCTCAGCCACTTGTGTTGTGCACAGTATCGATCAGCAGAATACGCTGTAGTCACACCCTGCTTCAGGCTTTGCCTTGGTCTCCTTTCCTTATTTCTTCTCCTTCCTTTTTTCTTGCTATTGTTTAAAACAGGCAAAACAGTATTGATAACGGACCACAACAAATCTTTTGAAGAGCAAAGATGGGCAAAGACCTCTAGATCTCTGAAGTGCCTCGAGATGACTTGTTGTAAATAGTTGCTGCATAAATAAAATGAATTGAAATGAACTGAAATAGTTTGTCAACAAGTGTCTGTGGAAATTATAGTAAAGTTTAAAATCAATGTTTCTCAAAGAAAGGCTGGAAGGATTTTATTTTTCTCCCTCTGCAGTGCATGATATAATTAAATTGTTCAAGGAATCTGGAGGAATTTCACGTAATGGTGCAAAACTCCAGTTCCTCAGATGGTGCTGCATCAAGAACCATCATAATTTATCAATGCTGGGGTTATTGTAAAACAAAAATGTGCTGCATTGAAATACATTCACAAATGATACCAAAAGCTTTACTGTGCAAACAGAGGAATTATGTCAGTCTTCTTCAGAGGCAGCATCAACATCTCTGGGCTCAGAGGCGTCTGAGATGGACGACCAGTCCATCATTTTCACAGCCATAAGTATTATAAATCTTTCTTCCATTTTTCATACCGCCCCAACATTTTCTGATTCGGATTACAGCATTTTATCTTCATCCTCATACATCGCTGACCCTTTCTTTTCTTTTCTTTTTTTTTCTTTTTTTTAAATCAAAAGAGCTTCTGAAGGTCTTTTCTTTGCACATAAATTCCTCATAATGTCTGCTCAAACAGGAGAATGGCCAAGGACGCTTTCTGTCCTTCATCCCACAGTGATACTTTGAATAGTTTTTTTTTTTTGTTCTTAACTTTTCAGCACACCCTTCATAGTGTATTTTCAAAATTGCAACATTACATTACACGTATCTAACATGTCTATTTCACAAAAATCATTTTGACATAGATAACTCTTCAATGGGTTCGAACAGATAAGCTGGTAGAACAAAAACTGCATGATGTAGTAAGTCATCATTTACCAGGAATGCAGAGGAATAGAAAAACACAGTTAAGCATCAAAATGATGTTACAAAAGAAAAAAAAAACTGACACACAATCACACACACACACCAAGACACATCTAATGAGTAATGATGAGTTAACTCACCATCCTGACATGGTGAAGTCCCGGTACAGCATCTTCTTCCCCACCTCCTTCCTCTGCACTCTCCTTGGGAACTCCAGATGTGTAAACTCATTCCCTAATAAGTGGGGCTGCATGTAGGCCTTTGATATGAAATGAACATAAAGGTAAGAACAAGGGACTGACATGCCCAAGGGATAGGAAAAACAACTGCAGAGTCTATTAAGCTGACAAAGAGAGCGGGCTGTGCAAAGACACTGAGAGCTGGTGTCTCAACAGGAGGTGAGGTCAGCTCTGCTAATATCTGACAGCTGTGCTCACTAGAAAGGAGCTGAGGACGGTTCTTTCTTACCAGGAACTGCAGTCGTTGTCTCTCTGACTCTGGAGTGAACTCTGCTGACATGGGAACGACTTCGCCGGCCCGGATAATGATAGCTCTGAGGAAGAGGAGCAGACAAAGCTCTGCTTATTTAAAAGGGAGGGACACAGCTGCATCCGCTGGATGAAGGGCAGAATGAGGTGGGCAACAAAACAACTAAATACCCTTACAGTATGTCATGTGCATTACAAGATAATGTATGTGAACCTTTGGAGTAAATTGTTGGTTACACTTCCAATGACAGCAATGACTTCATCAGCTCTGGATCGAACATTCATTACATTCAGAGGCAATTTTTTGACCGTTCTTCTTTACAGAACTGCATCAGCACCGATGTATTAGCTGATAGAACTGCTCTCAACAGAGGTCATGCCATAACACGTGTATGGGGCCATGATCTGGGCTCTGACTAGACCTCCAAATGGCATATTTTCTTATTCTTTGGCCATTCTGTTGTAGATTTACATTCATGCTTTAGTCATCAGCCAAATTCCACTCAGCTTCTTGACATGATCCTGTACAATATGGTAAACTTGAGAATCCATTTTCCTGTCAAGATAGAAAACATTTCAGCCCTGATGCAACGAAGCAAGCCCAAATCATGATGCTCCCTCCAACATACTTCCATCACTGGAATGATGTCTCAATTTTGGTAAACTGTGCTTAACAGAGTGCTACGTATTCCTACTGAACAATGGATGGTCCACTTGAGCAAACTCCGTGCATGCAGCGATGTAGTTTTGAAGAATAACAGTTTCTCACTGTTCATGGTGATCTGCCATAGGCAACATGCCTGTTCATCAACTTACATTTGGTAGGCTTGTGCTCAGAGATGTCTGCCAGTTGTCTTCAAGCCTTTAGCTCTTACAGTACTTGTGGGTTCTTCTTCACCTCACTGAGGAATCTACATTGCACCTTTGGAGTCATCCTGGCTGAGCTTCACTTCTAGGAAGAGTAGCCATGGTCCTAAACTGTCTCCATTTAGAGATAAATTGTGTAACTGTGGACTGGTGAATGTCTAAACACTTTCTTGCCTTATTCAGATCAACAACTCTTTATTATGTCTTCAGAGGTCTCATTTTAGAGGCATGGTCCACATTAGCAGATGGTTCTCTGGCACAGCACACTTGAAAAGCTTGAACAGCTTATCAGTAAAAGCACTAAAATACACCTCAAAAGTTGTTTCATTATTCAGACTCCCAGTGTGCAAACTACTGTTTAGAAACTGGCTTCTGCAGAATTGTGAAAGTGTGAGTTCAATAAAGACACAAGAAATTCTCTAATGCAACTGGACTTCTTTTTCTAGGTTCTTGATCACATCTCACCTTCCACACAGAAGGTGTTGTAAGTTCAAATTGACTTGTGGGGAGTTTCAGTCTATGACCGACATGACTGAATCACATGATTCAAGGACTGAATGGTGTGAAACCACCTGGGTGGGACATTCAAAGCAAATAAATAAATATTGTAACCTGAGTCCACCTCTTCTGTTTATTTATTATTTTTTGACATACTTGGCTGCTTTTATTCCTTTCCCAAAACATCTGTCCTATTTTCTGGAAAATGTGTCAATTTTTGCCCTTAGAGGAGTGTCTTTTATCCCTAAGATGCAGGTGAACTACTGAATCTTGACCTGATGACCTAGCTCTGTTGTGCTGTGTGTTTGGGGAGTAGTTTAGTCTCTGATGTAAAAGTCTGCTCTCTCTCTCGAAGCTCCAGTCAAAGGTAACTGGACTTCTTTTTCTTTGTTCTACAAGATTCCCCTTCCATCCAGAAGGCTTTGTCTTTCGTCAAACCTAAATGAATAAAGTGTTCAGGATGGAAGGACTTAATATACAATGCCGCTGACTTTCTATTTGGGTGTCTGACCTTCAGGGTAAACCAGTTTTTGTCTTAGAGCTGTGTTGGGTTACAAATTTGCCGGGATGCTGCGTTCGGAAAAGTTCATTCTGAGTGCCTCGTCTTCTTTATTTCCAGTCAAAGATCAGATGACAATTTATGGCAAACTGATACACAGAAGCAGGTAATTCCATGGGGTTCACATACTTTTTCTTGCCAGTGTACGTACGACACACTCATTTTGTGTGTGAGAGTGTATGAGCGGCACCTGCTGTCCCCTGCATTCCCAACGAAGAGCTTCCCTTGTAAATAGACAACCACCAGTGCGGTGCAGCCACCTGAGATGTTGTAGGTCTCCTTCTCCTTCTCTATCTGCACATCCTGAATACAAACACAGAGACACATGCACGTGCATGCATCAGCTCCCTGGTGAGCAACCTATTCTCAGCACATTATCCTGTTTTCATTTTCCACAGATTTTCTACCACACAGAGAAGTAGAGTTTGCATCCTGGTCTTGATACGTTTGTTAATTCTGGCAGCATCGTGAATACATTTTTTATGAGCGCTTTGAGTCACAGAACCATAAAAATGAGTGTAAACCAAAATAACAGAGGAGAAAGTTTGGAGTGGCCACTCATTATTACAGCAGTTAATTAGCCTAGATTAATTTGGTGTTAATGGGACCAAAATTATTTGAAGAAAACTGTGCAGTCAGATCGTTTATTATATGACTAATTAACCTGTCACCGATTTAATCAAAGAAGCAATGTAAATTTGCCGCCTGGACTGCTTTTAACCCTTTCATTGGTTGTCTGTGGATTTTTTTTTTTTTTTTTAATCAAACAGTTCTCCAGGGACCTTTAACAGCCAAACCGAAGCAGAGAGATATCCCAGTAAAATGACTGACCCCCGGGGCACCTCATTCCCATCCCTCTATCACGACCAACAGATTGAGTACGACCGAAGTTGCCTGCAAACACATTTGCAGCGAGTCCGAGCAGAACATGTTTTCCCATGAGGGATGTTCTTCCTGTCTGAATCGTATCGCCCTCTGCTCTGACAACCTCCATCTGAAGACGGCACAGTCAATGTGTGTGTTACAGAAGTCGTGTGTGCGCATAAATATGTGCATTAGGTGTGAACTGAGCATGCATGAGTGTGTTTCTGTTGATCTGCACTTCAGCAGAAACTCCTGACAAACACAACTTTTGGAGTAGATGTAGGGGGGGGTAAACAAATGTCTCCTTCATGCTGAATGAATTATGAATCCATAGTGAGCCATACATATTTATCCTTGCCATATCCAATACCTCTCGCTGCAGGCGAGTCTTTAATAATAAAAATGTCTGCATAAACATCCACACCTTTCTGCACTCCAGTTCAGCAAGGAGGAATCCACGCTGAGCTAAATAACCAGAGGGCAGGCAAAGATGCAATTCCCAAATGTAGACATCCCATTTTTCAGGCCATTTTAACCCCAATTAAAATGCCGCAGTTGTTTCTGTACGGCTTAATGTCTTTATTGTTTCCATGGCAAAAAGAAAAAAG
>JBAMYA010000021.1:2319767-2330721 GCA_037176975.1 Arrhamphus sclerolepis | reverse complement strand
ACAGTCCTTTATCCTGGTCCAACAGCCATTTTCGTGCTGTAAATCACATTAATGTGCAGGAAATTGTTTTTGTCTTGACTGCAAATGATGCCAAAACACAAAGCCCCCGGTGGTGCAGGATGTCAGAGAAAAAAATTGGGAAGTGCACTGACGTAGTTGGTGTGGAATGTACGCGCTTCTCCCCCCAACATTCTGTGAAAGCCATGGGAACACTGTGTGTGAAGATGGCTAGACTCATCCAACAGTGGTCAGTCTCACCTCATCAAAGCTCCCAGCTCACCGTCTGTGTGTGTGTTTTGCTATTTACCTCTGCTGAACCCAAGTAGAAGCCATCGTGTGGCGATCCACACAAAAGAGAGACTGCCTGCTGCAACCTGAAGTGGCTCTTGGGCCAAGTTATATTGTGGACACATGCAAATGCATAACCCACATCCATTATTATCTATTATTATTCTTTGCTCCTTTTTTATGTTACTAAACGTTTTGTGTGGTCAAAGCATTTTTTTTTGTAGCCGCTAAAATGTGGTTCTTGGAAATGCCCTAATGTGGAAATACAAACACAAAAAGATGAGGTGCATGCCTTGGTTACTTAGTGACAAGTGGGCTGGAAGAGCCATTTTTACCACCGCACACCTCAGACAGCACTAAGTTTCATCTTTGTAAACATTCAAACAAGAAAGGGTGTTCGTTGGCACAGTGCAGGGGCAGACAACCACCAGCAAAAGTGTCAGAATTCCTGGAATTTTTTTAAATCACTGAGAAAAAAAAATCCTGTTTGCTGTCAGAAACCTTTAAATGCCCAACAAGTGTAATAATTATGGCTGATTTAAAATGTACATTTTGTGTCTTAACATTATGTTAAGTCTATGTGAATAAAAGAACATGTTAGAATAGGCCAAGAAGTCACAGAAGATGTGTCCATGAAGTCATTTTGCTTTTTGTTGTAAATATTCAGCCTATTCAGCATGACTTCAGTGCGTCATATTTTCCACGGAAAAAAGCCTGATTTTTTAATTTTATTGGGGGTCATTTTAGGCTGTGTCATGCATAAAAGTCAAGTTGACACACTGTGCATATTGTTGCCCCTAACAGTTCACTCTGAATGAGCTGATATCTTTGGAGAATTGTCCAGCTCTCTCCAGTTGCCGGTGCTGCCTGTCGGGCTACGATTGGTCATCTTAGTCAGCAGCGTCGTTCTGCGGATGCTGCTGTCTGAATCTTCTTTCTTATCAGCACTCGTTTTGTGGCAGCAGGAGAAGCAATGCACAAAATCCTGGAGGAGGTGACCACTGAAGATCATATATATCCATGGGTTACAGCAGCTGTTGAGACTGGCAAGGAGTGCAGACAGAGTCACTGCTGTGTTCTCAGAATCTGAGGAGCAGAGAGGGAAGAGGAAAAGGATGATTAAGCTGCAAAACATCTGGTGCACACAAGGCTGCAGAAAAGCCTGTATAATGCAGTTGGTGTATAAATGAGGGTCCTAATTTTTCTTTGAAAAGAGTTTCTCAAACACACATGTTTAGAAAAATTCAGGTATAACAATATCTGGTGAAAAGCAAATCTACAGTCTACTAATATATTTTAAACAAGTGTCATTTTCTTTATATTGGTGAAGTTGAATGCCTGTTGGACACCTTTTGGTCTAAGAATAATTAGTATAACACAATTTTAGCCTAAATATGTCACTCTGAAACAAAATGTTTGCTTTCAGATAAAAAATAAATACATTTGCCACCAAGTGAAATGCTGTGTCTTTGAGGAATGATTAAAACTTATTTAAGAGACTACCAATTTTATGAGGAGATCCACGTCTTTTAAAGAGCATTCTTGCTGCCCTCTGAAATTTAATGTACATGAAATGACCCTTGCACTGTACAATAACGCAAACTATTTCATAGATTTTAGCAGTGTTGGATTCCACACTCATTGCATATTTCGTACACCAGATAACTTTGTGCGTAAAGGCTGTGCGCTTTTACGCATAATCTTTTTATGCATACGCGAATGGTTTGCATATTTCGTTGCTATAAAACTGTATATGCACGTAAAAACAATCATTTTGGTAAAATTTGGTTCGTGTCTTTTTCAAAACTCACCATCCCACTGGAAGTTTTCATCCCACACGGACCACATCTGCACCGTGAAAAACGGCGCCCAGCAGATAATATACGCCAGAACGATGACAAAAGTCATTTTAACGGTCCTCAGTTTGGCTCTGGATATCGTGGTGACACTGCTGACCGAGTTCTTCCCAATCAGCCCGCTCTTGCTGGCAGCACCGGCCGTCGTTTTCCTTTTCTTGTACTTGATGTTTTTCCATATGCTGTGGCAGATGAAACCGTAGCACATCATGAGGATGACCACGGGGACGAGGAAGATGGCCACGGTGGTCCAGGTGATGTACGCCCTGGCGCCCCAAGGCTCGATGAAGTTGGCCCAACAGTCGTACACATCCGAGCCGTTCTTGATCTCACTCAGAGAGAATATGAAATACTGCGGGGTGCTGAGCACCAGGCTGCATATCCACGTGGAGATGATCATGATGTAGGAGCGCTTGGTGGGCTGCTGGAGGGTTTTCAGAGGGTGGCAGATGGCGATGTAGCGGTCCAGGGTCATCATCACCATCATGTAGGTGGAGGCAAACATCCCCATCACCTGGAGGTGCTTCACAATCCTGCATAGAAAGTCTGGACCGTAGAAGCGGAAGGTGATCTCCCAGCACAGCTGCGGCAGCACCTGGAAGAAGGCGACCACCAGATCTGCCAGACTCAGATGTTTGATGAAGAGGTGCATCCGAGACATCTTCTTCTTAGTGTTGTACATCGCCAACAGCACGCTCACATTCCCGATTACAGCAACCACAAAGGTGATGGTAAGGACCATGATCTCGATTTGGGCTACCTCCTCGTTCCTCGCAAACGGATCGGATCCGTTCGAGTAGACGGTGTCGTTTCCAGACGCTCCAGACATGATTAGATCCTTGGTGAGACTTAGAGTGACTGCTTCTCTCCGATCATGGAGCAGCACATTGTCAGGATTGTACATGGCACTGCCCCTCCGTGCGCCCTCGCGAAAACAGTGCCACAGGGGCCGTGAAGTGGCTCTCTAATCCGTATTTGGAGGAACTTGACGCTCAGAGAGGAACAACGTTACTCTCTGACTCGTGGCTGCTCTGGTGGCTTTTTTAAAAAGTCGAATCAAATTCCAGAGGGGGTGTGCGTAAAACGCGGATGCACTGAAGAGAAAAAAATGAAAAGAAAAAAAGTCAGTCACTTGGTGACTGATTTCTTAGATTCTTTTCAGTCCAGAAATCTCATTTTTACCTTATTTATACACAAAGTTTCCGAATGACATTTTTTTTTTAAATCTTTTTTTGGCACACACACTTTATATTAACTTTATGGAATATCAGAAGCTCTTCACACTGGACTGAATTATAGTATATCAAAGAAGCGCACATGGTTTTTGGTGGTTTGTTTTGTTTTCATCATATTGAAATACTCTACCGGTCAAAAGTTTTAGAAAACCACAAATTTAAGATTTTTTTTTCTTTTGTTGAAAATGATGCAGCTTAATGTCTAATTATTCTCCGAAATGAAAGCAAAGAGCAAATAAACAACAGACCTTAAAAAATGAATAATGTAACCAATTTATAAATCAACTTTTGATTCAAAGTAGCCACCTTTGGCAGCTTTAACAGCTGAATGCACTGTCTGCTAGAAATCACATATTCTTCAGAAAGATCTTCCCAACTCTGTTGCAGATATTTTCAAAAATGTGAGGAAAAGTTGCTTTGTTTTCCTCCCTGAAACAGATTTCTTTTTCTTTTTTGATGATATGGAAATGTACATTATTTATTTATTTATTTCTCCATTCATTTATTTATTTTTCAGTTTTGGGTAACTTTCCTAACTTTTTATGTCAATCTTTGGAACTTCACTAGTTACCTTTATACCATTTTGAGCTATTCTTTGGACTTGAACCAAATTTACTACTAATTTAAAAAAAAAAAAAAAGAAAAAACCTTGAAATTCATGAAAAACTGTAAAAAAACAAAAAAAACAAAACATTTTTTTAAAAACAAAAACAAAGGATGTTCTAAAACCTTTCACCAGTAAATAATTTTCATTTTAAGGGATATTTGACTAATTTTCATCATCTGGGTCTCATGGTCTCCTGTCACTGCTGTTAGAAAGAACCAGAAACTAACTTTGGACTCCTGTCCTGGTCATGTCCTGAAACAGCATGTGGATTTATTTATTACTGAATTTCTCTTCTGGGGTTAATAAAACATTTTGAATTAAATTGTCGCACTATGTGACACAGGAACACCATGAAGAAAGCTATCAGAGGTACAGTTGGCATCATGACAACCATGTCCAATTCTCAGCATATCCAATCAGATTCTGATTTCTCTGGCTGACTGTTACATATTGCTTGTGATCAGATCTGATATGTGTGTCCATGCTGATGTTCCCTAATCTTCATGGTTGCTATGGTAGCCTGTACACAGAGAACAGATTTAGTCAAGCCAAAATGAAGGGTGGTGAACTGGCTTCTGTGCAAATGTTCTGTAAATTACTAGAAAATACCACAGAGGAAGTTCCTGACTGCTGCTGCCAGTACATCAGTGCAGCAGGTTGCATGGACCAGGCAGGTTTGTTGTTAACTAACAATGAGCTGTAACTTTTTTGTGCTGCATATGACAAATAAAGACTATTTGAAATCCTACTTCAGCAACCAGACCATTCAGACTGAGGCACATGTGCAAATCAGATTAGAATCACATTTGAAATAACCTCTGTATGTGGTTTGAATCTAATTTGGAAAATCTAGATATAATAAAAAATTAGATTGAAGCTTACAGTTTGACTGTAACTTAGATAATGATTTAAAACTGACATAACATCCACATCTGCTTTTTTCTGCTTTAAAATAAGCAATTCATGAATGCTTAAAGTGCAGTCAAGGGGATTTATTAGTATTATTATTATTTTTTTAAAGATACTTTTTCTTTTACTTGAAAGCATGTTGGATGCATCTTGGAGCATCTTGGATGTTTGAAGTGAAATCCAAAATCAAATGCTCCAACATAACAAAACCTTGTCTGTTAATTTTAGCCCAAGTCAATCAGTGAGATGTTCAAGTTTGTAGGATTCTGTGTCACCACAGAACCACATCAGAGCAGAATTATTCAGCCTCCCTTTATTTCGATCCCTTTTTATCCCCCTTCACCCAATTTCACATCACGCAGAATCCTCTATTCCTTTGATGTGAACGGTATAACACAACCCACTGGTTTTCCGAAGAATGCTCTTGAAACCCTTTTTTTCTTGTACTCTGTGGTGCCATGTTGCTAATGGAACGTGGCCTCACGTTCAGTCAATTAACTGCTTCAGCTTGTCCGACTTAGGTTATTTTAACCTATCCTGAATGATACAGTGTGACTGCTGAATGATTACTTTATACTTGATTCTGATCAAATCAATGCAAATATTCTAATTTCAAGCGTGTAAAAAAACAAGTGTTTCCAGAACTGAAACCAGGACAAGCAGAGTTCTGATGGGACTCTCCCACTACCTGGTCTGCTGCTCATGGAGTCTCTTTAAAATATGAATGATTAAGCTCTTTTACGTCTTTATTCATGGCTCAGACATTGTGGTCAGAAGTCAAAAGAGTGATAAGTGCTAACTTCACTACCTGTCCGTACAATAATTTAACCTGATGTGGAATCAAAAGAAATTGCCCCCCTGTATAATTGTCATTGATGTTAAAGTTAGTTATGAAGACCAAAAATTGCCTTTTGAACCAGGCTGCAAATGTGTTAATTCTTCTGCAAAGTGGGACATTTTGACATGTGGATCAATGGAAATTGACTGGAAGAACATCTGGCATAAAACCTGTGCCAAATCAAGGTTTGGCACTCCACAAATCAATCGTGTGGATCGCACTGAGCTGCTGCAGCGACTCCTAACAGGTGCAGCCAAAAATAAAGTTTTGTTTGTTTGAGCCAGGTCCCAGTGGCCAGCAGAGGAACTGCAACTTCTACAGGGGAGTCAGAACTGACTCAGCAGCTAAAATCAGCAGCTATGAACATCTTAAAAATTGAGCCTTTTGTGCTGCATCTCTGTCGTATAACAGAAGATGCTGTCATCGGTCAAAGTGTTCTAAAAATGGTAGCTTGTTTTCCAATCTAATCAACCACAGCAGAGGAAGTATCTGTAAGTGACTTTAGTACAGTTTAGACTGAAAACACTTCACACTTTCTACTGTAATGCCTCATACCAATACTGCATTCACTTAAACATGAATGCAGTGATCAGTGGAGAGGAATGTTGTTTGTATTCACCTCTGCAGAGCTACGGCTGCTGCAATGATGAACTGTTTAAAGCTGTTTATCCAAAGTGTGTTTCTCAAAGAAGCACCAGCAGTTTGGTATGTTTTTAAATGTCAGGATGAATAGACTTCAGAGCCTGAAAGCAATTTGTTATAATGTTGCTCAAATGAGCAGTTGTAATTAGTTTTTCATTTTGACATTTTTGCGTTTCAGCTGCAAACATCCATATTGTCTGTAAAAAATTTCACTTTGAACTTAATGCGCTGACTGGTAATTTAAATGAAATAAGATTATGGTTAGCACTGTGGTGTGGTGGTTAGCACTATTAGTTCACGGCAAAAAAAAAAAAAAAAAAGAAAAAAGGTTTCTGGTTCAAATTCTTTCTGAGGAGACTTTGTAAGAGTTTGCATGTTTTCCTCATGTCTATGTTTTTTGTTTGTTTGTTTTTTCCAAAATAAATTCTTATGAGGTGATTGGAGATTCTCAGTTGAGTTGAGTATAGCTGTTTGATTTTTCTCTGCGTGGCCATGTGATGGACTGGTGGCCAGTTCATGGTGTAACGTGCCTTTTGCCAGGTGACAGGTGGGAAAGTGCTTCAACTCACTTGACCCTGAACAGGATGAAGTTGGTTTAGACAATTGGATAGGGTAATAATAATGACTGTTGGGTATCAGTTGCACAGGGACTGGAACTAGGACGTCTACCTTTCAGGTCCAAGGAAAAACACTGGAAGATGCTAAACTTTCACCTGTATTGCTTATGCCAATAAATAAATAAAATAAAGATAAGGTGATGTAACTGGGGAACTTGTAATGCTGATTCCAAGTATCCTGAGACGATGACAGCAGAGCTTCTTCTATCCCATTTCTTAACCTCTTCATCACAAATCCTTTTTCTGTTGGAAATTAGGTAGCAAAAGTAGATTTTCACAACTATAAGGGCTGTACAAATAATTTTGGTCTCAAAAGAAAAAGCTAAGACATCTGAGATTAGAAGTGGCAGAATCAAGTTATGTGTTACATATGATGTTATTTTTGTGCCATTTGAGCAAGCAGTGGGAGATTTTGAGCACAAAGAAAGATATTTTGTGAGCACATCATATGTATGTCACAAGGAAATAATAATAATATAATAATAATAATATTTAACCAGGTTTTTTCCCATTGAGATCAAAAGATCTCTTTTACAAGAGAGACCTGAAATCAAACTCAAGCAAGAAATAATTCTCTCTGAGTGAGCAAATATCTATTCTGTGCTCAATAGATGTCTCACAAACTGCTGCACAGTGAGCGAGCAGACTGAGGCGTCCTTGTCCCCTCCCCCTCTGTCTCAGCCTCTCCACTCTGTGTGTCTCCACTCAAGTTTGCTCTGTGTGCTCAAGTTTGTTGGCACAACACAGTATTACAAGTGTGCCAAAAAACAAACCAATCAGAGAACTGGACAAAGTACATTCTGATTGGCTGTTGGACTTCAGCTATGGCATCCTGGACTTTAAAACAAATACAAATAAGCAGACTTTATTAACAAACTCTCACAGAGGAACATTTATCCAGGTCAACAATCAACACAACAACTGTACAACAAACCAAAAGCAAAGCAAGACAACCACATAGAACTACATATAAATAAAAATCACAGTATAGCACGTAAAAAATAAATAAATAAATCCTCTTCTACTACCAGGAGCACGAACAAACTTATACATCACAGGTTACAACAATAATGGTTTAGATAACTGGTTACATATTTTCTGGGAGCATTTTCTGTCTTTGATCGTTCGAAGCAATGAATAATATGCTTTAAATTGGTTTAGAAAACAGGAAAAGAAAGGATTACTGTTTTTTTCTCCATCTACTACAGTGGATGTGATATTTAACTAAAAGCATGACTATATTTATAATGTCAGATGGAGATATGCTTAGATGGTCCTTAAAAAAAAATCCAATAAGAATCATAGTCAGTGCTGGCATTTCATTCAATCTAAAGGACAGCTAATTTTTAATCTCTAGCCAAAAACGTTAGAAGACAGGACAGGAGACAAATAGGTGCTCTAAGGATTCACCTTAAACATTAAATGCTATATGTCCCAACAGAGGCTGAGAAACTTGAAATGTTGACATTGTTATCCAACAATTTGCCGTCCTGGATTTGGCTCTGACATGTCGGGTGGCTGTTTTTAAGTGATTCCTTCCGTTCTTCTGTTTTCATTCGGGTATTTTCTGCAACACTTCCAGGACGCCGTCGCTGGAGGCCCAACAACCAATCAGAATGTACTTTGTACAGTCCTCTGATTGGTTGTTTTTTGGAACACTTGTAATGCTGTGTTGTGCCAAAAGACTTGAGCACAAGAGAACAAACTTCAGTGCGCAAAATGGAGAGATTGAGAGGGAGGAGGAGGGGGAGAGAATCAAGGCGCCACAGTCTGCTCGATCACCGTGCAACAGTTTGTGAGACGTTTATTGAGCACAGAAAAGTTATTTGCTCACTCAGAATGAATTATTTCTTGCTTGAATGTGATTTCCTTGTGACATACTTGTCATGTGCTCGCAAAATATATTTCTCTGTGCTCAAAATAATTGTACAAAAATAACGTCATAGTTACTGAGTCAGAGGAAATTCATCTGGAACACAGTAGAAAATTCACATTTTTATCTCTGCCTGAAAAATAACACTACCTGGAGTGAAAACCATCTTTGAATCATAGGACAGTAGCCCAATTCATCTAGGGATTTGTGAAGTAATATTTGAGGAAAAAGCTGTGAAAAAGTAGATGCTGAAAAAGTGAAGTTATACGTGTACAATTTGTAAGACCAGGCAGAACCACCAAATGTTCAATTTGGGCACACTTTGGCCCTTCTCAGGTACCAGTCTACAAAATTAATTAGATTTCATTTTAACTCATTCAGACCACACATTTTCCCATTCAAATAAGACCAGACGAGGCAAATGAAAAGAGTCAAGTTTAACTCTGGCTGCTAGATTGCTGAGTTTTCGTCACACTGTGATGAAACAGACATCTTTGTAATCTCCTTTCAAAGGACACCTCGTTTGTGTTGTTTGCTTGAAGTGGTATGATTAGCAGAAGCACTAAATTGGACATGGACTGTTTTAATGTTTTTGTTATGTGCCTATAATTGATTGGGACTTGAATTGTGTTTCATTGGGGTGGCAATGCTCAGGCAATGCTCAGGCTTTATAGTGAGTTTCTCTCTGTCATTTTTGTATGTTACCTGTTAGGATTGTTGTCTCCCAGCAAGCACATTATCTGTACTGCATGCATGTCAAATAGCCCCTGTACAGGGGGCCCTCATGATGAAGAGGCTAGCTTTGTGGCAGGACACAGTAGAGTCAACATCCATAAGACATGAAGGACATCTGCCTTTGTTCTAAAGGTAAATAAAAGCAACAATGCTTTCATGTAAAGTTAACTCAATACAGTTGTTATTTAGCAACACAGTCAAGCGTTAAGCTAGCTATGGCTAGTGTTAGCTAAAGTTAATTGTCATTGTTGTGAGTTTATAATGGAGCTTCCGAGGGCTAGACCTAAAGTTATAACTTCAGATTGTGCTGGAGAGATAACACAACCTCTGAAGGTTTGTAGAACTAAAGATAGGTTATGTCTCTCCAAATCAAACTAATTAAAGGTAAATTTATTAAATCTTAACCTGCGGTGCATGAACAGTTTTGATACTGAATGTTGGAATCTGTGGTTGTGACAAACGTCAGATGAGTTTACTCACATTTTCACTGAAAAGCCTGATCTATGCTTCTGCGTAGCAGCCACACACAGCCCCTTTGACTTCTTTGCCATTTATGCTTTTGCGTTACTTTGTGGGCTCTTTTTCTGCAGCGCTGTAGCTCACATTGCCAAGTTTCATTTGGTTTCCTTGCTGTATGCAGGCCACACATTGCAACTGAGCAAAAAAAGGTCATTTAAGTTAACACTAAAAAATGGTGTGCAGAATTTGTTTCTACAGACATTGTAGCCAACCATTGCTCTACCTGACTTGGAGAGAATGAAGAAGTATGGTGAGAAATATGAAGACTGACAAGAACAAATGTACAAAGACCAATTACATTTCCTGCGAGCTGTGTTGATGAAATGCATGGTTAATTTTGGGAAAAAAGGTGCACATTAGAGTCCAGAGTAGCCTATGGTGGAAGGTTCACCTTTACCAAAACCAATATGTGAATTTTTTTTTTTTTTTACAACTTCTAAAAATTTCAGCATACAGGAAGTTAAATTACATATTAATGGTAGCTGAGCAATCAGTCAAAAATAATCAAAACAGTTGTTCAGAACTCATAACAATGTAATCTTGCCCATTTGAATGCTTCTCAATGAAAGGTTATCCTTTGATATCTAAAATTTGTGTAAAACATCTTACTATGAGCTTATCACATACAGTCGCCATTGTTTAACCTAAACAACACAGATAGCTTGTCCAAGTTAACAATAATAACTAAGGTGGGGGCTGGGGCTTGTGAGAGCCTGATATGTAACAACACCCCAACAACTGAAATGTTTTTTTAAAACCCAAAATGTAATAACTGGTCGATGATGGTTTTATTATATTTTTTTAATAACATTTCAGGTCATTGTTACATTAGATC
>JBAMYA010000021.1:2274018-2319667 GCA_037176975.1 Arrhamphus sclerolepis | reverse complement strand
AACAGATCCATCAGCAGCTCAACTAACTTTTTAATCTAAATTGAACAATGACATAAAAACTATCAGATTTATTTTCCACAGTTCTACTGTTTTGTTAGGCTATAAATGAAGCCATGTCTGCTCTGATGATATTTATTGACTGTTGAGATTTAAAATCCATCCAGTGATCTGCTGGTATTCTTATTATCAACTACAATATAACAATGACATCCAGAAATTTTACTGGGAGTTTAGTACTTTAGTGTTTCAGTATTTTATTTAAATAACTTTTGTGTTTCAGTATTTTATTTGTAGAATTTCAGTGTTTCAGTATTTTCTGCATAAAACTGCTTCAATCATCATCTGACCACTTTAATTTTTAAAATTCAGACGGTAATGGGCCGCTGCAGGGTGTAGTGGTTAAAGCAGACAGCTCATGTACAGAGGCCTGGCTCTGGTGGTCCTTTGTTTATATTCTGAACAACTTCTGCCAATATTTTCAAAGAAAAATTAAGCATTGTCTATCTGTCAGTGATGTTTTCTTTCCACTATCAACACATCCTAATATTGATTCAGTTGGTATATTTATTAAAGAGGATTCTATCATTTCCATTTCTGTCTCAGCTGATCCAAAAGGCCCAGGCTAGACGAAGCCAGTTCAGGGTGAAATTGAAAACATTTTTATCCAGTTCGACCTTTCAACCAGCTGGGTTCCAGAGTGCATAAATCCGAAGACGCATCTTCATGTGAACAACCAAGCCGCTATCTTTATTATGGTAATGATTCCCTCACACCCACCTCTCGAAGCTCCCTTCAGCTGGATATTTTTCATAAATGTTTATTTACACTGTATAGGATTCTGCACATGGTCCAGTCTTCTTCTCCGGTTCAAGGCTGTATGTAATTTCTTTTTTCAGTCTTAAGCCATACAAAGGCTGCAATATATATTGATTTTAGTGTTTAGTGGCTTCATGTGGATGCCTGCATTTTACAAGTCGGCTCTCTTTACAGCTGACTTTTGCAATACGATCTTTTTGATGGACACAGTTTTGTGTAGCATCCTATTTTTAATCACAACTTTTTCTAAGAAAGCAAAAGTTGTTGGTAAAATTGAGGATTAAGCAAGAGCGCAATTTTTATGGAGTAAAATATTGACTTAAAAAACTGAAACCAATCACAGCTTTATAAAGTAGTTTTTCTCAATGTTTTGAATAAACCTCTTTTTTAAATCATGATTTGCATTTGACTGTAAAAAAGACATTTAAAAAAAAAACAAACATGTGATTTTTCTTATTGAAAAACTTAATATATTAACTTTTTGTTGTAAATTGTAAATTATTGACTTATGCAAGACTGAACCTTTTTGACAAAATTATGACTTAATATCTAAACACTGTGAATTTCAATCTATGCTACGAGGGTCCACACACACTTTTATTTTAAATTATTTCAAGCTCTCACAGACCATTGTAAATGCACATGACTAAAGTTACCATATTGTTTAGAGGGATGTGAAAAAATCAAGACTACACACACGCACACACACCCCGCTTACGGGAAGGGTTTCTAAATGATTTCCAGATGCTGATATTCTCAGCCTCCTCAAGTGCTGATAACATGTTCTGGGACTGTCTCCAGAGTTTAAAAAAAGCAATAGATCAACATAAAAAAACAAAAACCTTTAGCTGAATGTTACTGATGAATTTGCTTGTAATTATAAAAAAATATAAGTGAAATATCACTCTTAAGCATTTTAAAGAATGCTTGAAATAAGAGGCATTTGTCTCACAGCAAGTTCCCAGTTATATCATTTGACTGAAATCAAACATAACTGAATTTCCCCCTCACCTGGTATATTATCATGAGTTGAGTCTTAGCAGGTGGACTGCTGTGCTGATTCAGGCCTATCAGAAGCAGAAGTGATCAAAAATAATTTAATGATGCTTCAGAGGAAATATCATACATTTTTATGTGTCATGTACGATGGGGTTTACTCAGTGGCAGCAGCTCTTGGAGCAGCATGCCTACACTTATAGAATCTATGGTTACCAAAGTTTAATTGGGGGTTGTGACAGAATTTTGCCTTCCACATCTACAACAGGGATTTGGAATTAACAGTTCAGAATGATTAAGCTCTGTGCTGATAATTTTGTTTCTATTGTAAGAGAATTTTTCATAATTAAACCATAAGAATGAGTAGTCTGTATTCATTAATTTGGAATACTGATGGGTTTCTTTTCAAACACGCATCACAGTATCAGCATCAGAAAATATAAAAAACATATGCTTGTATAAACATGGTACAAAAATGTATAAATAAGTGGTGGACAGAGGGTCTGACTGCCAGTTGGTGATGTTAGTTGGTGTCCAACACTGGCATCTAGAAGACTCGTATAAGTAAACATAGGCAAAACATCACCACTGTACGATGAAAAAAGAAGAAGAGAGAAGGAAGAGCAACTATGGAAGACAATACTAAATCAATCACAACAGGGCAGGGATAGACTTTCTGTGACGATTCAAACAGAAGCATCCAAGAGCCATTGTTCAAAACAGCCTAGATGGCAGCAGAAACGTTTTTTACTGCAAAACAGAAAACAGTCATTTTGTTGATACTAGTCTGGCTGTCACTCTGCCTCCGTCACATGCTTCATTTCTCTGATGGGTTGAACACCTAGCCACATTTTTGCAATGACCTGTTCAGGGTGTAACCCTGCCCTGAATTTTGAAGTTGATGTGAACAATCGACCTCTGATCTTTAATAAATGGGACGAAGGGCAGCCAGACAGATCCATCAAAGATGGTGATTGCACCATGCTGACAGAAACAGAATCATGGACAGTGACAAATGAATGCTCCATGAAGGCTTTTGTCATTTGTCAGATGTAAGAATGTAAAACTTGTTTTTATTTAAATGTGCATTAGAGCTGCTTAATATCAGGGCAACAGGCTCCGTATATCCTTGTTGGAAATTGATGCGACATCAATACTTCTGCGAATGGTTACAAAATATTTCTATTCCAGAAACATAGTTTTAGTCAAAATAAATACATTTGAAAAGAAAACTGTGCCTTTCAACAACAGCACTCTTCATCTAGAACAGAATCTAAACTTGCATCTTGAGCAGTCAAGTTTCATCTGATTCACAAAGTAATGTATGGAAAAAATAAACAACAATCTGTTGCACAGGCTGGACATAATATTAAGAAAATTAAAGTGATTAAGTAAGTCAATGAAAACGATACAGGGTATTTGGAAAGCTAGATAAAGTTAAGCTTCAATATAGTAAAGAGGATTTTATATATACTTGTGAAAAGGTTAAACCAAATGTTTTATTGCTCATGGTGCATTTTTTTTGGACAGGAGGATGAACAACCAGATGCTGAAAAGCTCTGTAATGAGACCATTTCTGCATCTATTTCCTTTATTATTGTAATTTTACCATCTGATATTTTCCCATTGTGTATTCTATGAATAATATAAATATAAATAATAATATAAATAATATAAATCTTTTTCACATTTCTCCCTATGTGTTTTAATAAAGTTCACAAGTGCAGATGTGTTGTCTTTTTTCCTCAGGAATATATAAAAAAAAAAAAAGAAGAAAAAAAGAAAAGAAATAAAATAAAATTTAGCAAGAAAACGCTTCATATTACATTTTATTCACAAATGTTTATTACATTATTGTCATTACATGTTATTACATTAAATTATTACAAACATATCGAGTTTGAATTGTAGCTTGAGAGCCCCCTAGTGGTGGCCGGGACTATAAACATCTCCATAATATTCAAAGCAGAAGAACAGCTTTTCAACATCGAAAAATATGAAGACTTCACACTGTCTGACTTTGCTGTCAACTGCCGTCATGTATTTTATTGAGATGTATTTATATTTATTCACACTAAACTGAAGAGGAAGGGACAAGTTTGACATAAGTGTGTAAGTTTCGCGTAATATGCCGGTGAGCAGAGTGGCGCAGCGGAAGCGTGCTGGGCCCATAACCCAGAGGTCGATGGATCGAAACCATCCTCTGCTAAGTCTTTTGAACTTTTTCTGCTTACTTAATATTTTGACAACTATAATGTTTATGTTATTACACACAGTCGGTTGTTTATTTTCTTGAATGCAGGCGCTTCACATTAACGTGGATGTATGACCAAAAAAAATACTGCTTTCATAACTGCTGCAGACAAATCATGGCTTAAAGTGTTCAATATCACTTTTGTGAAGTTTTTTCTTTTAGATTTTATTTATTCTGGATCCTCTGTGTCTCATTTGGTACGTTTTTGTGCTAATTAACTGTATGAATGAATTAATATTTTATTTTCACAAGCGTAACCAATAATAATATTAATAATAACAGTAATAATGAGAACAGAGTTCGAAAAGGAGTAGGGAGAAGCATAGTTAATTTAAACCTACCCCTTCTACACTAACTAATATTTATGTATATACAAATGGACACAGTATCCGCGATTACGTGACGCAAAGGTTTGAGCACAGAGTTTTTATGTTTCAATTAGTGGCCGTTCAGCCAGACAGGAACCTCTAACAGGATCGACTCCCTGTTTAGTCCTCTGCTCACGTGACCATGGATTTGTACAGACAGCCTTTGAAGCCCATTTTTCCTAGAACCACACAGCTCCATGTTGCAAAAAGGCAGGGCATTTTTGTCAAAGTCAGTGGCTAGCTCTCATTCAAGCGCATCAAATGAATCTGGGCAGCTGATTGGTCAGCTTACTTGCTAAATATAAATTTGTGTGTTGTGGTACAAAAATATTAATGTACCGTCTATTCAATGTCTCTTTAGTAGAAATGTCTGTATTCAGAGCTTCCTGGTGTTGTAGTTGGTTATCACCACAAGGTGGCAGTAGAGATCTCTCCTGACAGGTGTTTGTTCAGAAGATCCCATTCTCCCCAGCAGCCATTTTGGCAGACCAGGATAATAAAATACCACTTATAAACTTAAATTTTAGCTCAGTACAATATATAGGCTGGACAGTTCTTCAGCAAACACTATTTAGAATAGGATAAAATATTGCCTGAAAAGTAATGTCTGTGTGCTGTACTTAATATTTCACACTTGATGTAACATGTACAGTCGTGGCAGTTTGTCATGCAGCAGAAGGAAGAGGACTCAAATGCAGGGCTTAGTAGTGACAAACTCAATCCCCTTTTTAATGAAATCAAAACAAAGCAAATGTCCGAACTGGTGCAACCAAAACAGAGGCTGGGGCAGGTCCAAAAACACAAGACGGGGGTCAAGGATCACTGGAAGACAAAAAGCTGGAGCATTAGGAACAAAGGACAAAGACAAACTGGCAAAGGGAAGCTGGATGTGGTGAGGCAATAAATAGAGAGAGGCAACGAGGAACAGGTGGAAAACATTAGGGTGTGGCAGAGGTTGATTGGAGGAGAGAATCTCCAGGAGTGGAGCTGTCAGAGCTGCACATGACACAATTATGTGTATCTAGGTATTTGTTATTAACAGTAAAAGTTAATAAATTGAACAATTAATTGTGTATTTCATAAAGTATTGGCATACAATTTTCACTTATGACAGTTAACTATAATATTATCTGTTATCAATGGTTATTTTTACTATAATTAAATATGTATTTCACAGTGAATCAATGTCATTTTTAGAGCAGTGACAGTAATATATTTTAAGGGCTATAACTGTAATAAATTGGTTTTAATGTTTTGTTTTGTTTGTTTGTTTTTTTTTTGTTTTTTTTTTTTACAGAAAAGTCATAAAAATACTGTGAACATATATTTATTTTTTTACAATATAGACTGGAAAAACACAAAAAACAGTGACTTTCCTTTTTACAATTTTCGGTCATTTACTATCTTGATAACTTCTTTTTTTTTTTCTTTTAACCATAAAATCTATAAACATTTTTCTACAGTGAACTGACGTTTATACTGTAAATCCACTACTGCTCCTACACTGAAAAAACAGCCTTTCTAGAGAAAAAGCCCATTATCCATAAATCTAGTAAAATTGTCTTATAATAAGACAATTAAAAAAAAAATCTGAAAATGGGGCAAGAATCTGCAGGAACTCAGGACCTTCTAGCGCTGACGCGACTACCCGCTACGCCACCGTGCCCCCGCTGGATGTGCTGATTCTAACCCCTGCTGCTTCACACACAGTTGCAAACTCAATGACGCCAATGTCACCACAAGTGTCTGCAGACAGAAGTAGCAAGACAAAGCCTGAGATGCATAGGGCCAAACGATCTGCTCACATTCAACCAAAAATGCTGCAAAACTAACAGGACTGTGCGTCACAGTGCAGCTGGATAATCATACCAACGCAAAGACATTGAATATTCCTCAGTCACCTGATCTCATAATTTTAAGTTACCGAAGATGACAAGCAAATGAGCAGCAACTGCAGGTTGGCTGCAGTGAAAGACTTGACAAAGCATCTCCTGGAAGGAGAATCTGGTCATGAGCTCCAGACGTTTCAGGCAGTAACTGACTGCAAAGGATTTTCATTCGAATATTAAAAATGATAGTTTTGAGTCCCTAAAAAGATTGAGCTTTGCTTTAAATACTGTAGCTTTAATTTCTAATTGGTGAATGTTATGCTTTTCTGAAACTTAAATTAAAGTTAAACTTAAAGATACTTTCTTTTTCATGACCTTATATGGAACAGCTAAAGATGAAACACAAATAAAGTCTGTCGTGATCAGATTAGTTTTACACTCCAGTTTTTTTTTTGTTTTTTCTTGCCTGAAATCTATTATTATTGCAATTTTATTATTGTTTTCTATAATAAACAACTTTATAATTTAGATGCCTTGTCAAAAATATTCTCAAATTGGGTGAGTTTTACCCATAATTCATATAGAAATTTGGTGCCTGTGGAGCTCAAATTTGATGGATTACTCCAAGGCACCTTCAAAGCTGAAAAAACTAAAACTGTCCTTTGCTATTACCGCCCAGCTCAACCACGAGATCTTTAAGAAAACTAAATACATGCATACACATACATCGCTGGAAGACTGTGCAACCTTTTTTTAAAAAACTTTTTCATCCCTCTTTCTGTACTTCAGCCTCCTCTAGACCCAGCCACATAATGACAGGCCTGCCGTGTTATATATGACCCTGCCCATGTGCCCTTTCCCAGCCATCTCCCTCTTCATGAGCCCTTATAAAGCCTTGCACACCACTTCCAAAAGAGACTTAACATCCGCAAGGCTTGTTTGTCCGTAAAGCCAGCTGCTCATTCCCAACCAGAGACCCTCTCTCCAGCCATGGATAACCATTCATACAACTTCCCTTCTGACTGCACCCCACTCACCAACTGCAAGTCCGCCCGCAAGCCGGCTGGATCCACCGTGGTGAACATGGGCAACAGTGGGAAGAACCCTCCCCGGGACTATCTACTCTGGTCACTGTGCAACACCTTCTACGTTAACTTCTGCTGCCTGGGTTTCATGGCGCTCATCTATTCTGTCAAGGTGAGCCTCCTGTGCACTCTTTTTTCCACCCACCCCACTGGTGAAATCTTTTCTTGTAAGTTCAAATTTTGGACCATTTTTTTGAGAAACATCCATCATCCTAAACACCCAGATTACAATACATTTGCTCACAATCTAGTAAAATTGTCTTTTCTTTATTTTATGACTACTTCGTTATTTGTGGTTCTGAATACCACTAAAACAGAGTCAAGGAGGAATGCTTGCTTAGAAAAATCCAACAAAAAAATTAAAATTTCAGTACTTCAGCACAGATCTTGTGCAAAGTTATACAAAAAAATGTCTGTAATTATCTTTTGACCGCTGTAACATGAGTTAATTTTAATGGTAGCTAATTTATGTGATGGATGTCAAAACTCATACCATAAAAAGAGAAGATCTTAGTTATTTAAATATTTGAATGCCATAAAGTATGTATGGTTAAGGGATGAAACCAATACATATAGATAATTTCAGGGACTTTTTAAAAAATTGTCCGTGATCCCAATGGTGCACACAGTAGAAAATTGGCAAGTCCTACACCACAGGAATGGTACTGCGGTGAGAGAAAAACTCTTCACTCAAAAAAAAAAAAATCTTCGAAAAAAAAAAAAAAGCTATGTCTTAAGCAAGACTTAAAAGCTGTACCTGAATACTGAGGTTCCTCAAAAGCTCACCACAAAAGGGCGTGCACACCCTTTATTTAGATCCTTCAGGGTGCAGTTCTGAATCACAGGCTGTGTTTGGCTCAGCTCTCAAATTAAAGACAGTGACTTCGCTGAGTGGGGAGTTAAAAATGGCGTAATTGGCATCTTCCTAATGGGCGAGTGCTCATGAGAAATTAGAGAGTGCAAGAGGGAGATTCAGAAACAAAATGCACATATAAACTTAGCAAGGATTTATAGCACTTGGCTGTTGGCGAATCTTTATTCTGAACTGGTTAAAGCCGCCTGAAGAGTCAATTATCAGAGTCATGATTGAAATATACCATTTCATGCCATCTTCTATCAGACTGAGGTGATCCTTCATGTCAGAGAAGCTTTGGCTCATTCAGTGATTGCGTGTTCTCCTTTTAATACTTCTACATGTGTTTTTTGTAGGCCAGGGATCAGAAGACGATGGGCAACCTGCAGCTGGCCCAGGAGTGCTCAGACAAGGCCAAATGGTACAACATCCTGGCAGCCGGATGGAATCTGCTGATACCTCTTCTGGCCATCGTCCTGCTGGTCCTCCTCCTCGTCCACCTCGGCTCGTCCCAGGGGTCCTTTGACTTCTTTGGAGAAGACGGGTTCCAAAACTTCCTGAAGCTGTTCAGTTGGTAGATGAAGGGAAAAAGGAGGTGCATTTAAAGCGGGTCTCAAGACTCTAGACCGTTTGATTTGATTCAGAAGATGAAGGCAGGCATAATTAGAATTTCAGTGGGTCTCAGTGATTCTTTTCTACGGGTGAGTCGGGACTCGTGCAGGGGAGTTCAAACTCTGCTCAGCATTAAAACAAAAATAAGTGTCCAGATGGTAAAGTTAAATGGATGTGTACAGGACTTTATATTATTCAGTGAAAGCAATATAAAAATCAGCCTGAAATCTCCTCTACATCATTTTAATTTTTGTTATTTATTGTGGCGTACTCAAGTCCAAGACCTCAGGACCCCTTGCCTTGCATGTTTTAGACATTACTCTGATCCAACACACCTGTTTGAAGTAAGCAGATTGCCTTCAGCTCGTTGTCAAGGTCCGTACGATCATATCGATGACTCGCTAGTTTGAGCCAGGTGTGTTGGAGCATTAGGTGCAGCACTCTGTTGTGGAGAAGAGAGAAGTGAGCCTAAAGGTGATGCTCTCCGTTCACCAGTCAGTCTGCGTTCCTACTCTCACCTGTGGTCATGACTGTCTGTACTTCTTATGAAAAGAATGAGATTGTGAATACAAACATTTGAAATGAATTTCCTCTTCATGGTGGTCGGACTCTCCCTTACGCTGGGTTCACACTGTACGATTTCTCAGACGAAAGATTCTCAATCGTAGGAAAAATTGTCCATCGTAGCTCAAAAATGGTGGTGGTAGATCTGACAATGTGATTAAATCTCTCTGGGCATGCTTCATTATTCCTCCAGAACAGCTGGAGAAGTCAGAGGGAGGTTTGGGCCTGCTGTCCTCAGGACCCAAACTTGTATAAGCAACAAGTGAAAGGATGGATGGAGGATGTGGAAGCAGGGAAACATGTGGGGCAGTGGGTCCTGAGGACCTGGAGCGAAGGACACTGATTCATACTATTTATGTTGTGTGGAAAGAGAAGAGATAGCAGAGAGAAGAGAACTGTGGAGCCAAAATCTGAACACCACAATAATGAGAAGCCTCTTCACACTGATGATTCATTTGCTTTAAACTTTCAGCTGTTCTTTCATGTTATCATTATTACTGTACTTCTATTATTTTTTTTCTTTGGGTGAGTGTACTTTTATTGCTATTTTGTAGTTTTGATTTAACGTGATCTTATGTTCAACCTCTGAGCTAAATAAACACACCATATATATTTATGTGCATGATTGTTAGGTCATTCTGAATTCTTTCTTAGCTGGGGAAGATGGGAGCATAAAGAGGTGTTTGCTCGACTGGTTCCTGTCGCCGCACCTACACCCGACTTTAAAGTGATCATTTTCGGTCAGACTCTGGGGTGGGTCTGAGGGAGCGGGCAAAGGCAAGGTTGTTTTCTTCCCAGCTGTGAGCCTGCTGCTCTTGGAGCTATATACAGAGCATCCTGTTTTAGGAAACTGTGTTAAGTGTGGCCTCCAGTTGTGAGCTGGGGCCGCCCAGGCAGACCACAACAGAAGTCAGCTGCACGGTGGAGGCCTGAAGTGGGATGGCATGGTTCATATCCCCTCAGTCTGCTCTCAGACCAGTGGATGATTACCTTCTGAATGGCAGAATGAGAAAAGACACACTCTGCATGCTGGTTAGTGCCAGTGGACGTGTTTCAAATACAGTCTGTGAATATCTTTTACTGCTGTTCTTTACAGCTGTGACTCCTGCAAAACCCACAGAACAACACAACAATTAAATTTCCAAAGTTTGGGTATCTAGTGAGATTTTACAAAAGTTACTGATAATTTACTTTTTGTTAAACTCTATAAAGAAATACCATATATGGATGTAAACTGCTTACACTGCTCCTGTAGTAGGTTGTCACAAAGTCAGATAAAGGCATTAAGAAGGATATTACTGCTAAGAAAAATATTCCAGGTTTTATTTGCATATTATCTGAAATACAGATTCTGTTGCTTTTGCCCTTCATAAAAGGTTCTGGTTGTTCTCCTGCTCCTCATGCCCTTCAGATTTCATGCACTCCTACCAGTTTCCTCAACATCTGGACTCACATCATATTAGTAGCTTCTCTTTTACACACAAATTTATTTATACTCATCCAAATCACAGCCTCTAGCTTCCAACTTTCTATTTTCCTCTTGTGGTTTGAGAGAAATGCTTACAGATGTCTGAGGGAAATGACAGGGTAGGAACCGGGGCTGCAGGAGGGGGTGTAAACTTCCTTCTGCTTTTTAGGAGCGCTTCTCTGCAAATGAGGCCTCTGGATGCGACTGGAAGACACTTCTGCTGAAGTGAGACAACCAGTGAGCTTAGCAGTAACGGCAAACAGGCATCTTAACTTAAACCATTTAATGAAATTATGTATTCTAAAATAAACACAGAAGTTAATTTTTTTTTTATCAAAATGCAATCCAAACAATGTCATAATTGCAACTTTTATGGCATTGAATAATTGCACCTCTTGTAGATATATATGTAACTTTAAAATTATATAAAATACATAAGTGTTTCATTAAATCTACATTAAATTATGAAATAAAGTTTTTTTTCTTTGCATTATGAAGAATTTTAGGAAAACTCCAAAAGGAAGTTCTTTGTATATGTTTGACTTTATATTAATAAAACAAGACAGAACTGTTGTAAATGGCAAAATTAGCGTTTACTTTTTTGATGTGAGGAGTTGAATTCTGAAGAAGGTGAAGTTCCAGTTGAAACTTCCAACCCTGAAATTAGAAATACTTATCCAGGAATTTAAGAGTACACATGTCTCACAGAATGAAGTTTTTTTCCCAATATCCTGGCACACGATCCCCCTTTTGATAAAATGTATGTAAACTTCACCAGCAGTCACACCCGTTGACTGTAAAATACTGGACAAACCATCTGGTCATGTGCCCCAAAAAATTGTACAGAGAGCCTTTGCAGCTCATTTTTCCTCAAACTTCATGGTGCCATGTTGCAAACATGCGAGACAAAGCTCTAAAAGTCATGAACTAGCTGTCAGTCAAGCATGTCAAGTGACTGCCGGGCATCTGATTGGTTGCCTTTATTGATAAATATAAATTCATCTGATGTGGTGCAAAAAGATTCACCCTCATACAGTTATCATGGATGTAATATCACTGAAAAACTATTTTGTACCAGACTCTAAATATGTTTTATTCTGTTACAAAGTTGACACTTTTAACATTTGGGTCACTGAGGATTTACTCTGTTTTGGAGCATGCCCCTGTTGGTAAGTTGAGGAACTGCAACAAAATATACTTCCTGGATGAGCTTCAACCCCAAAGTGGGATGGTTGTGTCTGGATCCCAGCCAACATTTGTATGTGTGGCCCATCTGACACATAAATGGGCATAAAAATATGGGATTGTCCATGGGTTCCTCATTCGCCCTGTGGGGAATTGCCTGCTTCAACTCACTCATGTGGCAAGTGGGACCCAAATAAGACACCCATTTTTGGTCCAAGCCCATTCATCACCCATGTACCCAATCATTAACACTGCAAGCATGTGGGTGCCAACATGGTACCTATGGACAATCTCACGTCCACAGGTTGTCCACAAACAAAAGGTATGCCAAATCAATACATTTGATGATCAGCTGTGGTGACCCTTACAAAGAGAAAAGTCAAAGGACTTTGTTTTACAAAAGCTTTGAACATCAGCTTGAAACTGACATGAAAACACAACCCTTTCATCCACTCAGGTGTCACTGATGAGGAATATCCCGTCTGAGTTCCCATTCAGCTTCATGAGCTCCGTTTATTTTGGTCTTCTTTGATCCCCTGCTGCTGTTTTGCAAGACAGAAGAATTCCTTTAGCTGCTCAGGAGAGGCAATTCTCACTTCTTCTTCAGCTCAGAAAATGCAGCTTATCAGCAGAATAAATCATGAGCAAACCTGACTCAGCTGAAAGGCTTCTTTGTTTTAGTTGTTTCAGGCTTAATAAATGGGATTTAATTCCATGACAGGGGATGGGAGTTTCCATTTAGTCCAGCCATCAGTTATCTATTTTCTGATTAGCTTTTAAATGACTTTTGGACTTTGTGAAGGACCAGTATTTTAGGAGATATAAATGTTCATTTCTGTAGGCTGGTAACAGCAATATCAGTATTGGATTGATACAAGAGTGACAACATTGATATTTTTTGTTGCAGTTTCTCTTCTATACATTCAGAAAGTTACCCTTTCAACAAACTCAGCAACCATGTAGATGATTTATGGAGGTAACAGTAAGATTTTGTAATTTCCTGCATCAATTAAGATTGTTTTTCAATAATTGGCAATTAGAAATGTAATTTTATCAACCTGAAATATTAATGTGAATAAATATAATAACTCTTTTGTGTTAACTGTAAAAAGGAACATTAGTAGCCTATTTGTATTTAGGCTACATTCAGATATGCATTGAAGTATCTAAATGATTTTGGTATTTCACCTAGGATCCATGATTATAAGGAGGAATCACTGAAATGATTGTGAAGGATGTACAATCTCTCTTTGTGGTTTAAGAGGGGGAGATTTTAAACTAAAATAAAGACACTTAATTATTGCATATAAGCAACAACATAAAAACTATCGGTATCAGTATCGTGGTCCTGTGTTTAGACCTGACATCGGCTCCATATACTCAAATTGTACGTATCATGCAACCTGTCCAAGCGGGTCTGATATCTGTGTAAAGTGTAGGGGGGAACGTGTGTTTTCAGGGGTAGAGAATCCCCCCACACCCCCCATGTTTTTAGCAGTGAAGCGCCAAAAATGCAAAGCCTCCGAGCAGGACGCAAGCGCGCGCCGGGATGGCGCGCGGAGGAAATCCACGCGTGACGATTCCTCCTCTTCAACACGCCCACGCAGACGCAGACGGACTTCATACCTGGTCGACTTCATAGCAGCAGCATTTCCAGCTGAAACAGCAAGTTGGTGGACCTTTTATTTCATTTGTTTTACTTTTGAAATCGCAGCGGCCCCTCCAGAACCACGGAGCCACAAAGAGAGGCAGCATGAATAGGTAGGAGACTGAGGGGCCCCAAAGTAGTTCAGGGGCGAACCACGAGCCACTGAAAAAAACAAAAAAAAAACAAAACAAAACATCTCTTGCTTGTATGAATGACTATGAGTCAATACTTTAAGGAATTACTACTTTTACAGAACAACAGAAAAAAATAGCAATTAGTGTACAATGTACTCACATCAGCTTCATTTTCACAATTAATTGACACATTTACACAGTAAAAATGACACAATCTAAGACTTAAGGGCATCAAATCATCGTACACTACAAGTCTAAACACCTCAGGTTTCCCACTTATTTGTTAAAAATTATGCAGTTTAATATTTCATTGTTCTCTGAAATGAAAGCATAGAACATAACAACTGAGGTTCAAAAGGAAATAATGGGGTAGATTTATAAACCAACTTTTGACACAAAGTAGCCAGCTTTGGTGGCAGCTGAACACACTCGTGAGATTCTTTCTACAATAGAAATCAAATATTCTTCAGAAAGTTCTCACCAACTCTGTTGCAGAAGATCCCATAAATGTGTAATGCTTGTAAGTTACTTTACTTTGTTCTCTGAAAACGTTTTGTAAGATGCTGAAATGTACATTATTTTTTTCCAGTTTTGGGTAACCCACCCAACCCACTCACTAGTTACCTTTATATAATTTTTGAGCTTTTCATTGGACTTGGAACTTTTTGTTTTAATTAATGAAAAACTGGAAGAATTGGGGTGGTGTAAAACTTTTGACCAGTAGTGTATATTGCGGCCATAATACATGGCAAAACCACTGCTTTCTAATGGTCAACTAGTGCAGAAACTTGCAGCTGAGGCAGAAACAAACCCGGAGGAAACGCAGATAATGGACAAAGCTTTGCAGGAAAAAAAAGTTCCAGAGCCATGGTTTGTTCCAGTTGTTGTCTGTTAATGAAGGGAAGTGGAGGAATTTGGTGCCAAAAGCTTGAAAATAATGTGGCTCCTCCCAGACTTTAATTTCGGTCAGGTACACTTGTGTCTGTGCTTTAGTTTATGCTGTTAACCTCGCTGACTAGCTTGCTCACTTACATACTATGGGGATGTATAGGGATCTCACATAATTTAATGACGTCCCTTCAAGATCCAACATTTCCCTCTGCACATTCAGGAGGATCCGTCAGAAGGAAATTACCGTCAGAAGTAACGCATTACTTGTAATTTACTTGCTCTTTCTAGAATATCTTGGATTTACAGTATATATGTTATCATAGAGGGTCTTAGCATTTGGTAAATACAACCACATACACTGCAATTATCAATAAAAAAAAACAAAAAAAAAAACAATGTGGGCAGTGCAAAGTAGCTCCCTACTGCTTCCATAGGCTTTAGGAGGGTAAGGTGCAGCCAGGTGTTGCTGTTGGTCAGTCTTTGATGAACTGATCATCAGCTGATGTGTAGACTTCTAGAAAAACAGACATTGTGGCACTTTGCTGGTCTGTAGCATTCAGGTGCATGTTAACAAAATGCCATGAGGGAAATATGCAAGCAATGCTGCACACAAAGAATTTTGAATTCAACATTTTTACAATGAGAAAGATGATTCATGTGTGGAAAGTGTTCCAGTTTCAAATCATTACAAGAGGATCCCTGCCCTCCATGTCTTAGATGTTTTTCTGGCTTCAACAGACCCGAAACAAAATGGATCACCATCAGCTTGTCATCAAGGTTTGCACAAGCAGAAAGAGCCATCACAAGAGGGGGGAAACATCTAAAACGTACCCAAAACAACATTAGAATGGCTGGTAAATAAAAGAATTAAAGATTTTGAATGACATAATCAAAGTCCAGACTTTGAACAAGCATATATGCAACAATCTCAATGAACTGAGGGAACATTTAAAGGAAGAATGGACAGAAATTCAATATGATGAGTCTGATAAAGTCATACAGGAGAAAAATAAGTTGTTAATACTAAAGGAGGGGCACTGCAAGCTACTGACAAGTGAAAAAACCCCTGCAATGATCAGATTATTTTTAACATGTTTTTTACAGCAAAAAAGAAAAAAAAAGTTTTTTCTTTTGTAAGACTGCAGATTCAGGGAGCAGTCTCAGCCTTCCATGTGATCATGTTAATTATTTCTTTGTGAGCTGCTTTCATCCTGCTGGGGCTAAATAAGAACAAGTTTTATCTAAAGGAAGGATCTGACAGACAGTAGGATCTCTGTTAGAAATGCTTCGACCTGAACGTATTCACACTTTGTCCTCCCCCCAAAAGCTCCACTCTGGATTGCATCAGGGCTTTGTTGTGTCCCCTCCCCCCCAACATAAGTCCTGTCATACTGAAGATATGAATGCTCCTTTCTCTCCTGTTTAAGCAGTAAGCACCAAGGTCAAGGTTTGGTAGTGTCGATAAAAGTATGGGTGTCTAAGTTTATTTTTCTTTTAAAAAGTACTTTAGAACACAAATGTGCCTCTTGGTCAGACTGGCTCAGAAAGTTGTTTTTCTTGCAGCCTGTCGTGCAGCATGTTCTCGGGGTGCTGTGGGGTCTGCAGACTTTGCCAGCTCTTGATTTCTGCTGGACTCCTGAAGAGTGTCAACCTCCACGAAGGCCACTTTTACAAAAACAAGCCAGGTCCAAACCTAAATGTAATGACAGCTTGTATTGCCAGAACTTCAGCAGGGTGGTTTCGTGTAATCCTGTAGACTGAGAATCCTCTGGTCTTTTGACATTCTTATTCCGTCTTATTCACAGCACGTGTCTGGATTTGTTGCTACGCGTTTTGTTGCTGTGCATGTTTGTTTTTTTTTCTCTACGACTGATAGCTGCGGGGGACTCTATCTTCCTCCACTGTGACCCTGAACCAGGGAAGTGGATCTAGAAAATGCATGGATAAATGTTTTTCCATAAATTAATCAGTTCTTCAAATCCATGTAAGTGTTGAGTCATCACAATGACACGTTTCTTTTATTTACATCTCACATTTTGGATTAATTTTCCCACTCTAAAGTAGCATTGTCCACACAGCATCTGCTGAATGACCTCAGGTTTTTACTGCTCTTGATGAGGAAGTGTAACATGGTTGATCTCCTCCTCTCACCTTCAGTCGTGTATCCATTGTAGTGTATCGGACCCGAAGTAATCATTCTTTGATGACTTCAAATGCAACATAAATGTTTTGTGACAGTTTCAGTGCAACATCAGTTCTATACAGGGAAAAAGAAGAAACTAGAACAAGATCAACATGGAAGGAGCTGAGATGTTCGCTGCGTTTCTCTTTGCTAGGTTAGGAAATGCAGGAGAGTGATGGGGGTCTGGAGTAATGCAAGAAAAGTTCTTTACTGACTCCAAAAGTGCAAAAACCAAAGATGAAGCAGAATCCTCAACACGTAGAGTTAAAACAGGGCAGCAACACTGGAAATAAACAGGACGGACCAGGGAACAAGCAGGGAAAGAAAAGTCCATCTATACAGACAGACGAGATACAGGTGAAACTGATCAGGACAGACGAGACCAGGGAAGTTAAACAGAATATAACAAGATAAAGACAGACTTTAAAAAGTAAAACAGGAGTTAAAGTTAACAGAAACAGTGAGGGAGAGAAGGAGGAAAACAACACAAGACAACACAAAAACCCCCAGATCAACTAAACAAACCCAGAAACACAGACACCAGCCTCAAATCCTGACAGGCAGTGGCAATAAATGAGAAGAGAAGAACATCAAAAGGGCCCATCAGCACAGAGTCAACACCAATCCAGGAGTTTTTCAGGGCGGCCCTGAAGTAGACAGGAACTCGTCTCTGCCACGTAGTTACTTGTAACTTGAAAGCGCAGCGCTATAATGCTGTTCTGTGTTGGACAAAGTCACTTCTGTTGCACTTTGGCTTGGGTCATTAGGGGGCAAGCTTTGCAGTTTTCTTTCCTTTTACCAGAAAAGTACTGGTTACTATGGTAACAACTGAAGTCACATCCAGCATGCAGCAGCATCTTGCAGTCATTAATCAACTCAAACCAACTTGACTAATCAATGAGTTTCTGCTGTTTCAAATGTACCTATATCATTGGCAATATTTTACATAAAGAGTGCTAACATCTACCAGCTACAAGGTTTTGGATTTTATCCATAAATCCATTTCAAATTTAAAGACCTGACATTAGAAAAAGAAGTTGGATCTTCATGTCCAGCAGCAGTGGTGACAGTTCTGCTCTCCCCACATGCAGATGTCTGATTACCCAGCTGGAAGTGCAGGGTTTCATTGAGAGGTGTATGACAGTGGTGGGCACCAAACCGCATCATGCCCGCAGCCTGGCCGAGGTGTTGGTGGCAGCAGACTGCAGGGGCCACTACAGCCATGGACTCAACAGGACGGGTGAGTCGAAGTGGGAACTGATCACTTTCCTGTCAAAAACATGTATGCCTGCATAACCTTTTAAAATGTATATGCTTTAGAATGTCTTATTGCTGTTTTTACTTTATACTCTGCATACATGTTTTCACCAACACAGACGATGGTACAAACTTTTCAATCTGATGTTATTCTTAGTGAAGCAGATTTTATACAATGCAAAAATGGATCTTTAAGAAAGGTTTTCTTTCTCTTTTTTTAAAGCCTTGTTTCAAGAAGAATTGTGTTATTTTTAAAACATTTTTTCTTGAAAGAAGGCTTTTTTTTAAAAAAAAACAAAAAAACAACAACTTTCTTAGAGATCTGTTTTTGCAGTGTAGGTTTCTCTTCTCTCTTGGCACAGCCCCGCCTCCTTCCTTCTTTATGTACTTGTTAGAAACAAGGTGAGCTGCAGACTTGCCTCTGACTTCTCCTCATATTTTTTCTTTATAAATAAATACATACGTCAGTAAAGAATTCTGCTACCATTAAATAGACTGTTTTCAATTAAACGTTTTAACAAAGCAGCTCCATGAGCACAAATGGTCCACTTCCTTGACTTATCTCAGTCATTCCAGCTGTTTCTGTTAACTTTAACTCCTCTTTTACTTTTTAAGGTCTGTCTTTATCTTGTTATATTCTGTTTAACTTCCCTGGTCTCATCTGTCCTCATCAGTTTCACCTGCATCTTGTCAGAACCCCTGTCTGTATAGATGGACTTTTCCATGTGAGCTACAGCTACGTGCACAATGTTTTACTTTGAAACTGTTTGTGACGGTTACATCTGTTATCAATGTGAAAAATTTGACATATTGAAAAATGGACAAAGTCTGATCTGCCGCAGATCTTGTTTCAGTTTGTAATGTGGATCGCACTGGATGAGACTGAAACCATTTGGTCTTGGCGTTTCCAGAGAGCACGACTGTATGATATGGATTAAACTTATTGTTGTGGATGGAGATCTTTTATGACACGGAGCTGTAATTCTATTGTTGATGGATATTGGTTTTATTTAAATGGCATTATAGAACATACTGGTTTTAACGCAGCTTTAACTTAACATTCTTAGATATTTCATGTATAAATGCAACTAAAATCAATTTTCTATCAGATGGTGTTTCAACTATGAAGTGATTTATTTAGTAGAGTTATGTAACACTTCTGCCCTCTATTATGTTTTTGAACAGACATGTATGTGAAGGACATCCAAACAGGAGTGTGTGCCGTTGATGGGGAGCCAGTGGTGGAGAAGGAGAGTGTGGCCACAGCGCTGGTGGATGGGAAGAACCTCCTGGGCCCGGTGGTGGGAAACTTCTGCATGAATCTGGCCATAACAAAGGCCAAAGAGGTCGGCATCGGCTGGGTGGTGGCACACGGTCAGTGCCATTTTTCTTCAGTCCTCAAAAGGAAATTTTAGAAATTGTTCAGAAATCAGGCTGAGCAGTAGAATATGTAAATAAATCTCTTCTTTCTGTCGAAAAGTAAATTTAGTGAGCATTACTTGGCTTTCTGTAAGTGTAGATTATTTATTTACAAACTGGAAAGCCAATACGTACCATAGTGATATTAATAAAAACATAGTGACCTTGGTGAGGTTTGTCTTTGAGGGAACTGTCATTTGTAAAAACTAAAGTTTCCCACTAACAAGCATACATGTGTATGTGTTCTCTCTGCTCTATACTTAAAGAGAAAAACCATAGATTATTTTTTTTCAAGAGGACTTGAATAAGTAGGTGTATTAGTATCATTTTAAGTCAAAGCCCAATTATTTTTATTAGCTCATTTTAGTGGAGAAGTGTTAATATAACAAACAAAACCCCGTTGAACGTTTCAGTTGTTCTTGTTCTCTCTTAGGTTCCAACCATTATGGTATTGCTGGATACTATGCGATGCAAGCTCTGAAGGAGAACATGATCGTGAGTGAAACATTTGTATAGTATTATTTTTTGAGAAGGTAAACATCTCATCTAAATTCATGTCATATGTTTTAAATCTTATTATTTTAAAAAAATGTTATTAAAAAACAAAACTTGTGGTTAAAACAAATCTGATCTCCACAGGGAATGTCGTTTACCAACACGTCTCCACTAGTGGTTCCCACACGTGGTAAAGAGGTAAATGTATTCAGCATCAGTTCAATTCAATGATACTTTGTTAATATTATTCATATTATTATGTTGCTGTATCTGCTATTATTTATGTTTTGGGTTATTGAATCATCGTGATGTGAAGAGCAATATGTTTCTTTTTGTTTTGTTTTCTTATAAAAGCATCAGCTCCAGAACAGCTGAGAAGTCCAAAATTATCATTTGGAGGAGTAAATTACCATTATTTATTCTATAGAATAAGGTTTTGAGCAGCAGTGAGCTCTGAGGATGAGAGATATTAAATGGGTTACCTACTCCTCAAAAGGCAAACTAGACAGGAATGATTTTTATTGAACCTTGTAGAGGGGCAAACCTGAACAGGAAACGCTGCTCTAGTTGACCGCCGGAACAAGATTCCAGCTCGCCTCTTTTAATTTGCTCATACTTTGTAAAACATGACAAGCATTTGTAAGCACAAGGTTCAACCAGCAGAGGAGAGACAGAGCGGACCATGAAGGTTAAAGTTTGCTGCACTTCTTCCTTTTGCACTGTTGCTTCACCACATTGTCTAAGTAACATACTGTAGCTCCACTGTTACTCCTCAGTCCCAGTCAATAAACAAGCAGATTACAGCTTGATTCTCATGTGACCTTGAAACCTCCGGATAACTCATGATCTCACAAATTGAGCTGAGCAGAAACACTCTGAAGTGCTCCAGTTCTGAAACATTCCTGGTGGGACCAAAGGATGGAGCAAAATAAAAAAATAAAAAAATACTGCAAATCCAGACTGTGGTGCTAACAGCAGTGGAGAGCAGGCAATCAATTTCAGAAGGAACAGTTTTAATTATTTGAGTTCCTGTAACTAAAGTTAGCAGGTGCTTCATGATCCCATTATGTGCTTACTTGCCAGCGTAATAATTGAAGCCTAGATATTTATTCTACAGGTAAATAACTGTCTTCCATGTAAAAAAAAAATCTAACGTGAGCTTTCCGTCTGTAGCGCACTTTAGGTACCAACCCTTTGAGTGTGGCCGCTCCTGCGACAGATGGAGACAGTTTTGTTCTTGACACGGCCACTTCAGCAGTAGCATTTGGAAAGGTAGTATCGATTTTAAACCCTTTAATATGATCAGTGGTTTTGTTCCACTTAACGTGTTTTTTTCATGAAAAACAGCATTTCAGACATCATAAACCCACAGCTTTGTCAGAACAACCAACATGACAACATACAAAACAAAAATCATTTAAGTGGGGAAGGGACAATGACCTGAGAAAGGACAAAAGAGAAGAAAAACACATGTTCTGAATAGAAAAACAAAAACTGGTCTTATGAACTCACAGATTTGAGAGACATATTTAAGAATTCATGACCTTAGAAACTTGCAAATTTAGAACCAACCACATTTTAAAATTTTTGATTTTATCAGTTTTGGATCTATTCAACATGATCAACAGAAATCAACATAGACTGTTGCTTGGAATAAAAAAATCAATAAACCTAATTTGAAGTGCAACAATGAAAACAAACCTACATTAAAAATAATAAGTATGCTGTATTTTTAAAGGAAACACAAAACTATGTAACATAACCAAATTACTTATTGATCAGTACATTTTAACATCAGTCTTGTGTCTGAATGCAGGGCAGCAGTTTTATTCTAATTAAGTGTCTTAAAGCAAAACACTAAAGCTGTGTTTCTGAGATATAAATCCTAGACAGCTACACTGAGGAGCACTAAACAAACTTGATAAAAACTCCCTGTTACATAGAAGACACAAGAGACAACTCACTTTAATTCTCTTTGTATGAGTATGATGGTACCGCTATGGGGCCCCCTGGTGGCAAAGGAGCATCTATACTTTATACTCACGCAAGAATCTGGTATGGCTTAGGGCAGAGTAGGGTTATTGATCACTGAACAAGGTGGTATTATTAAACTGAAATTAAGCAGCTACATGTCAAAGTTGTGTATTGATTCATGTGATTGCAATGCATTTTGTCAAACACTGTAAAAGATCTTGTGATTGTTATAGTAGAAAGTAATTGTATAGAATTGTAATGACACAAAGGGAAACTGCAATTTCTTGGGGAGACTCACTCAACTGCTCTACAAAACTAAAACACTCACTGGCCACTTCATTAGTTAGTTGTTGCCGTTAGCAGGTTGGAGCTCCCTTTTAAGATAAGATAAGATGTACTTTATTGATCCCAGGACTGGGAAATTATTGGGCAGCAGCAGCATAATATACAGAAAACAGAACATGACAACTTAACATAAAACCTAAATATATAAAGTAGAATCTATATCTAAAAATGTCTATTAGTGCTGGGTGGTATGACTAAAAATTTGTATCACAGATGTTTTTTTTAAAGATTCTGGTGGTTTCACTTTTGTTTTTTGTTTTTCTTCCCCCCATGATGGCTTTTATATATAGTTATTTTACTGTCATGAGTACAGGACTACAAGTCTTTAAATCAAAGCTGTAATCAAAATATCAATTACTTTGTCCCAAAAAAATACACAATATATGAAAGAGTCAGCATGAAGTATCAGAAAGAGATGCAGAATGTTTTTATTGTGCAAAATGCAACATACAAGTACTTCTAGCCGCGAACAATATTATATGAATTGCTGCATGTTGAAGCGTTAAAGCCGTGTTCTCAGCTATGCCGCAGTGTGGTGATATATGAGAAATTTTAAATCCAGCCTGAGACCAATCACAGCGCCAGCCCTCCTGATGATCTTGTCCAGTCTGTGTGTGTCTCCGCTCTGATGCTGCTCCCCAACAAACAGCCGTGAAGAAGATGATGCTGGAGACAACATGCTGATTAAAGATCCCCAACATCTTGTTGCATACATTAAAGGATCTGAGCTTCCTCAGGAAGTAGAGTCTGCTCATTCCTGTCCTGTACACAGACTCAGTGTTAGATTTACAATCCAGTCTGTTGTCAGTCATGACACCCAAGTATCTGTAGTCCTCCACCTCCTCCCCCTGATCTGTAGAGGCTGCGCAGATGTCTTCTTCCTCCTGAAGTCTATCACCATCTCTCTGGTCTTGCTAACATTCAGCCTCAGGTGGTTCAGTTTGGTCCCGTCAACAAATCTGACCACCGGTGCCCTGTACTTCCCCTCGTCTCCCCCTCTTATACACCCTACAACAACTGAGTCATCTGAGAACTTCTGTAGGTGCCGTGACTCGGTGTTGCGCTGGAAGTCAGTGGTGTGGAAGGTGAAGAGAAAAGGAGAAAGCATAGTCCCCTGTGGAGCCCCGTATCACTAACTATCACATCAGACAGAACATTGCCCAGACGGACAAAGTGCCTGTCATCCAGGAGATCACTGAGTCGTTGACACCCATCACCCGCAACTTCTGACCCAGCAGCAGTGGTTGAATGCTGTTAAAAACACTGGAGAAATCAAAGAATGTGATTCTCACAGTTCCTCCTCCACCATCCAGGTGCAAATCAGCTTGTTGCAGCAGGTAGATGACGGCATCTTCAACTATCAAGTGGGGCTGATAACCAAACTGCAGAGGGTCTAAAACTGACTTCACATGTGGCCTCACGTGGGCTAAGAACAGCCTTTCCAGGACCTTAATCACGAGATGTGAGCGCCACTGGTCGATAGTCTTTGGGGTCCGATTGCGATGACTTCTTGGGTACAGGAACCTGGAAGGATGTCCACAGCACCAGTACTCTCACCTGGCTCAGGCTCAGTTTGTAGCGGTTTTTCAGTACCAGGGACAGCTGGCTGGCACAGGTCTTCAGGATCCTGGGAGAGATGCCATCAGGGCTTTCAGCCTGAAGCCTGTTATATACTCCATGAGATGTGAGAAGTTCTGTCTTGTTCTCGAGGCTGCGAGAACAAGAAAAAAGTTTGTTTTGACCAGGACATAACAACTTAACAAGAAACCTGAGCGCAGAACTCACAGAAAGACTCTCCCATTTCAGCACACATATTAATTCATTTTCAGACTGGACGCGGTGTGGTGTGGAGCTCCAGTGGAGGCTGCTCGGAGACTGACCGCCTGGGAGAGCTTCGACACGAGACGGGGCTTAAGGAGGACAGTAGTGTGATATGTGCTTTCATGTTAGTCTCCAATAACACCAGAAAAAGACGATAAATCAGTCACTACTCAGTTTTGACAAAAAAGTTGTCAAGAGGATTTGGAAACTCGCCAGACAGAAACCGCACAACAATGACCGCACTTCCATGTTTCCATATTAACCACACCCAGTCCACATTGCTGACCAATCACACATGTCTCACAACCTGCGAGAAAAAAATTCTGCCCAGGTGATGTGTTGAGAACAAGCTGCGAGAACTCCCAAACCAGGGCTGTGAGAACAAAATTATGTCATTTTGGTCTCGCAACCTTGAGAGCAAGAACAAATTTCTCATGTTTCGTGAAGTATGTATCAGGATTTACGCTGGTGGAGTCTTTACAGCTGTCTCCTAACCTGGTCTGTGGTCACAGTCACAGTCAGGGGGATTGGGACCAACGTCCTGAGTTTAATGGGAGGGATGGTGGTGGGGGTTGTTGGTATCCTCAGTGGAGGAGGGCAGGAAGTAGGTGTCGATGACTAAGGAGGAGGAAGAGAGGTGGTGTACAGGAGAGTGAAGGGGGAGGGGTTGACTTGAGTTATGTGGATGTGGGGGTCCAGAGGCTGTTGAAGAACAGATTCAGCTCATCAGCTCTCTTCAGGCTCCCTGCTGTCTGTCTGTCTCTCCCCTTAAACCCAGTGAGGTGCTTCATACCAGTCCACACATCCATCACATTGTTCTGCTGGAGCTTGGCCTCCAGATTCTTCCTGTCCACGTTTTGCCTCTAGGACTGCTTTATTTGTGGCATGAATTAACCAAGTTGTTAGAAACATTCCTCAGAGATCTTCATTCATATTGATAAAATGGCATCATGAAGTTGACTGAAGACCATTTGATGGTAGTGATCTCATTGTCATGTTCAGATAATTTGTGCCTTGCTGCAAAGTCAAACCGGTTGTGGCCATCTTAAACGTTTGTTGTAAGAAGGGGTTGTTTGAGATAATGTTGCCTTTCTGTCCTTAACCACAGTCTGGTCATTCTGCTCTGACCTCCAGCATCACCAAGATTTCTGTTTTTTAGCCCAGAGAAGTACCACTTGCTGGTATTTCTTCTTTTTTCAACCATTCTCTGTAAACACTACAGATGTTTTGTGTGCGAAAATTCCAGCAGATCAGCAGTTTCTTTCCATACTGTGTTCAAAGTCACTTAAATCACTGTTCCTCCCTACTCTGATTCTCAGTTTGAATGTCAGCAGGTTGTCTTGATGACTTTTACATGCCTGAATGCATTGAACTGCTGCCATATGATTGGCTGAATAGACTCAAATAGATTCAAATTTGTCTTTTGTAGGTGGAGCTGAGTGACCGCCGTGGAGATCCCATTCCTGATGGCTGGGGCTGTGACCCTCATGGAAAGATAACAACCGACCCCAAAAGAGTCCTGACAGGAGGAGGACTGGTGCCCATTGGTGGCAGTGAAGCCACAGGTCAGATATTTCCACTCTGTATGTGACTGGTTTTTGGTAACAAATTATTAAAATTATCCTTCATTCTCTCAGAATTTTGTAACCCATTTACATGAGGAAGACAGGAAGGAAGGAAAGATGCTTTTAGAATAAGAAAAAAGAAAGAACCGTAGAAAAGAGAAAAATAACAAGACACACAGACCTGGACAACAGCTAGATGTGGAGAAATATATATATCTACATATATATATATTTATTTCTGTGTTCTGAGTTTCTTAAATTACAGAAAAATGTTTAATGAACCACCTGACCAAACATGAAAGGTAAAAACATTTGCCAAGTATATAAAATTAGGAAGAAAGAAAGAAAGAAAATAAGCAGTGTGTTCACACTTTACACTGCTTTGATACTTTTTGCTTGAACCAGAACAGAAAGTCAATCACCAATGAGCACATTTTTAACATTTGATGTCTTCTTTGTTCTTAGAAAGTTGATTTAATTTGTATTTGTTTACATTGTTGTTTACAGGAGGATACAAAGGCTACGGTCTGGGTATGATGGTGGAGGTGTTCTGTGGCATCTTAGCTGGTGCCCAGTACAGCAAATATGTCCGTACGTGGAAAGTGACCGACCGAGTTGCCAACTTGGTATGTTTTGTTTTTACCTTGTGTTTTGTTATGAATTATTATTATTATTATTATTATTATTATTGTTAATTTTTACGTACGTTTGACTTGATGTAGATCTTTTGTTTGAATAATAATCAGAGTGATCTGGAAACCGGTGTCCTGTCAGCTCACCGTGTCACCTTTTTTGGGTTTCAGGGTCAATGTTTTGTTGCCATCAACCCAGACAACTTTGCTCCCGGGTTCAATGAGAGGATGTCAGATCTGCTGTCCATCCAGAGAGAACAGGATCCTGTGAGTCCACCTTAGTGATGGAATTCTGATGCTAGTATTTGTCATGGGATTATGACATATACTAGCAACATAGTGCAACAGCATTATGTTGCTGGTTGTTGTTGCTTGGTTTTTTGCACGTTTAGATAAAGATGATAGATTATTGCATATCACATTTTTATTGCTGTTGCTGGTGTGCTGCAGGCTGATCCCGGCTCTCCAGTTTTGGCTGCCGGAGATCCAGAGAGGATGAACGAGAAGAAGTGTGAAGAGATGGGTGGAATATCCTACCACATCAATGTTGTCAAGTACATGGTAAGAGCTGTTGATAAGCGTAATGATCTTACAATGTTCAGCTAGTTGCTGTTGTCGAAGGAAACACAGTCATAATAATTTTGTTAATTAGAAACAAACTATTTTAAACTATATTTAGACCATTCTGAAGCAGAGTACAGATTTTCCACCATCCTCCTCTTAAAGATGTAATGAATGTGATGTTCATCAAAGAGGTTGCCAATGGTTGATCTGCACTTGATTGTTGGTTATATGAGTCGTTGTCAGAGGTTGTAGTAGGCGACCATCTGTAGGTGCTCATGTAATGTGAACAGCAAAACAACAAAGGATTTCACTGATAACAAACCAGCGAGTCCTGTAATCGAAATAAGACCAACAACCTCCTGACTTTGAAAGTCACGTAGCGCAAAAGCAGCTTTAATCTGTCATGGGACGATATTGTTCGATACGATGTAATTCCAACATAACTGTACCCACAAACTTCTGGAAAATGAAAGTGCCAAATCCATAAAACCTCATCTGATAAAGCTACCATTTTAGAAATAACAGTAAAAAATATTCATAACCAAGAAACGTGACATTACCATCAAATAAACAAGCTTCTTGGCATTGTTATAAAAGTTAAAAAAAAAAAAGTAGTATGTATATCAAAATATCTTAAATGTGTTTAAAAGTCATTTCATCATTATTTTTTAACACTTTCTATTGTGATATATGTTATTGAAACCCTGCCATTAACAATGATACCAGATTCACTTTGCAGCATATCTAAATTAAATTTTAGTTCCACAAGAAGAATAAGAAAACTTATTTTTATACGACCTTTTGATAGATTATCACAGGGTTAAAAAAAATACAACAATACAAGTACAATTGATTTCAATTAATTCCATTTGACAAACCAGCTGCTCTTCCCCCAAAACAGGAAGTTTTGTTCTCACCAATTACCAATATAACAGTCTGTAACAGTTTGAAGGGAGCCTCAGAGTCGTAATGGCTTTAAAAATGCCAAAACTCCAGTAAAAATGATGCACAAACAGTTTCATAACTGAAGAGAACAGTATCACAACTGAGTGTGAAAGAGACTTAACAAAGAATTTTTTGTTTTGCTTCTGCAGAATGAATATGCAAAGAAAATTGGTGTCAGCCAGCTGCTGCCATGTGATGGGTTTTTCTCCACATAGAAGGTCCAGTTAGGACGTTCAGCTGTGGAAATCTGCCACCTTCTGTTCATCTTCTTTGACCACCATATGAGTGCAATTTAATTTTTTTTGAATATGCATTATTACATCAACATTCAAGTATTGTTTTAAACATAAAGTTGTTGTTTTGTTTTTTTTAAAGGAAATTATAAAATATTTTCCTTTTCATAGAACGACTCTTTGTAGAAATACCACATCTGACCACATAGGAGAGCAGCACATCACTAGAAGGTTTATGTGTCAGCCCCTGGATGATAAAGTGATATTATATAAGCAAATTATTGTCTGTGGCTGTTTTGTGACAGCAGGTCTATATGCCTTCATGTGATCACAATTGGAGTTACTACATGTGGTGTGTTTAAGAAACTCTGGACTTGACATACGATGTCTGTATATTCACAGTTTTTTGTCCGCTGCACTATGACAGACAGATAAATATAAATCTGTGACACTGATGAACAATTTTCACTTGACAGGATAACTTGTGATAGTTTTCTTAACATTGTTGTATCTTTAAACCGGGTCATAATCATTCATGTGTGTTTTATTTAGAAAGAGCTATCTAATCCAACCTGTTCTTCCATACACCTACATGTCATATAGTGCTCTTTTTATCTTTTATCCTCTTGAAATATTCCTGCCACTAGATGGCGATGTAAGCTTAGAAAACTGCAACAGAAATTTACAGAAAAATTGGGTATTTCTCACCACTTGATGGCGACAAAGTCCAGGTAAACTAGTGTAGAGTTATTTCATCTCCTCTGTCATATTATGCCTTATAATTATTATTATGGCTCATAAAGTAGTTTTATTTGTATATCTTTATATGTTTATCAATAATATGTACCTAGTTATATGACTAACTGTGCTTAAAAGCTGAAAAGATGCTAAGGGTTTATTAAACTCCTTCATCTTAAGTTTAAAAAAAATAAAATAAAATAAAAAGTTAAGGTTTGCAGAGGTACTGCAAAAGTTAATAGAGCTGATGAATGTGTATGCTTTTAACTGATTATTGAGAAATGAATTTGTAAAATGGTTCATAACAAGCACATCTTAATTTTCCTTCTGGTCTAAAGTTAATCTTTTTGTATCATATAACTTGTGTATCTGTCTTATTGTCAAAATGAAGATTTACTGTGTTTACCTCTGTATTCTAACAAAAATCATGGTCATGTGACAAAGTCACTTAAATAAATTGTCCAGATTCTCAGCTTTGTGAGTGTACAGGAGTCATGGGCGTAGTGGCATGAAGTACACAGCTAATCAAGAGGTTTAAACTACTAAACTTTTGTTCAAAGTTTTTTTTTTTTTTTAAGAATATCATCAAAGTCAGTCATATCTGTGCAATATCTGTTCTTTTTTGTGCTAAGGACTTTCTTTTTCCCTCCCCCTCCTCAGTTTATAGCTTGAACAACTCATTTAAGATGAAAACAACTCAAGAAATGGCCTCCTTCCAGAGCCACAAGGGAGAGGGGGGATTGGACCTTGACAGATGCCCAGATTAGGACCTTAATCGTCCATGCCAAAAGTCCTGGCACTGCGTTCTGGACCCTGGATGTCCCGTTAACACTCGGTCGACCGCAAACAAAAGAGGAGAAATCAACAAATCAATGGGCTTTGAGCTTCGCCAGGGGAGGGAAAGGAGGTGGTGGTGGTGGGGGGTTGTGATTGCTGGGCCGGGTCAGGTCTGTGTGGGTCTGAACAGGATGCATGAAGATTAGGTCTGAGTGGAGGGGGAAGGTGGCCGGGCGGATTAATAGGCCAATTCAAACACTTGTCACAGGAGGCAGACTCGGAGGTGTGTGTGCCTGCGTGGAGTGATGGATGGATGGAGGGGCTCTAATCTGCCCTGGCCTTGGCCTAGTGCCCTTGTGTGGATTAGACTGGGCCCCTGAGAGCCCAGAGAGCAACGCCGCTGGCTAGGATTAAGTAGACTCTAACAGGTGTTTTCTTTTGTGGCACAGAGGATGGGAGGGGGTGGTGGTGCGGGTCCATAACTCACTGAAGGAGCACATCATGAAGTTATTGGCCATTAAAGATAAGAATCAGTGATGCCAAAAGGGCATGTGTGAGTTGTGTGAGTTTATTTGTGGATGCCAAACACAACTGGTTTCTCTGTGACGAGTTTGAGTTGAGCTGTTCAGCATGACGTGAGTCAGATGAAGGAACATGGAAGACGACAACCAAACAGGTTAAAAAGTACTTTTCTATGAGATTACTCTTTCAGAAAATAAACCGCATCTGATCAGTTGTTTTGACTGGTAAAAACGCTACTCTGGACCGAGGAGATTAGCCACTTTCACGCTGCTGGAGGATCAGATCAGAAGAGCTTAGTCACAGGGCTGCTTTACTGAAGATTAGACATGCGTTTGGGAAAAAATTATAACCCAAAATGGAAAAAGTTAGAATGATACGATAAATCCAAAAACAAAAAGTAGATTTTTCTTTTTAAAGCTGCATTAGCCATTTCTCTTCAATTTCATTTGTAACTTTTGCATTTCAGGCTGTTAGCAACCCCCAAAACAACAAACGTTGGGATCACAAACGTACTATGTTCTAATCTAACAAGTTTCTTCTCACAGCACTTGAGATGACATTGATTATACAATAGCGATGAAACATTTCAGTTTTGTCCTGCTCTAACTGAATAAAATATTAAGGTGTGAAACTGTTTCCATTGAAATTTCATCAATAAAATAAAACAAAAACACATGCTTTCTTTCACTGTCACAAGTGCATAGTCATACACAGACACACATTTATGAAAAATATCTATGTATTAGACCAAATTATTCCTATAATTACTCCTTTAAATTAAATTGGATCGTAGTTCATGTAAGTGTAGCCTGGTATCACCAATTAGCTTAATTATTGGACTGTAGGAGGAAGCCATGTACTCGGGGAAAACCCATGTTTGGAAGAACATGCAAACTCCACAAAGACCAGCAGAACTGAGATCATATCAAACCTTCTGAAGCCAAATGTGTCTGCTGCCTGGGATGGACACAGGTCAGTTTTGACCTGTAACATCACACATGGCGCTATAGTTAATAATGTAATTTTAATAAAAGGTTATCTAGACTTAGATAACATACTTATCCTTAAGTATGTTATCTAAGTAAGTTTTCTTAATTGAAAACCAGTGATATATTGTAAAATGCAAGATGAAAGGTGTACAAGGTCCAGAAAATAACATTTATGTTAATGCATACTAAGTTAGCAGTGAGGTGAAAAACAAAATTGGGTGAACTTTATGTTTTTTTAAACATTATGAGTTAAATCACAGGCTAAATTTGACAAACACTGAAGATGCAGCTTTCTGACACATTACAAGGATTAAAGAATGAAATTAAGTTGATGAGAAAAACAAAATATGGAAAAGAAAATGTAAGAATCAATGCTTTAAAAAAAAAAAAAACTTTCATAATGTACCAAACTTTTTCTGAGTTGGGGTTGCAGCATCATTTGTTGTACGACGTTGCTGATGAAACGTAGATTTGACTAAAATGTTTTTACGGATCAAGTCGCTTCACTAGAGAATAAATTTAAAAACATGTCCTGATAGCAGTGTGACAGGACAACTGAGGCTCTGAGTTTGGGTTAGACAGATAGGAGGGTGGAGCGGTGGAAAAAGCTCTGCTGCTCTCATGCTGAGTCTTTAATGAAGTGAAACGATTGACTGGTCAGTTTCTACCAGCTGTTGTCCCCACAAAGCCAAGATATTTGGCCTCGGCTCTTTGTCCCCATCGTGCTGCTGTACCTCTAAATGACCCGGAGAACACATTAAAATAAAAGCAGGGCATCTGCTGGGTTGTTGCTGCTCAGGAATGCAAGAATGTCTGCATCTGCTGTCTTTCAATGTGGGAGTAAATAAAAATATGCCGTGGTTTGAACCTTAGGTAAGTATGTTATGACGCTGGAAATGTACACTAATAACATATTGATCCCCTAAACCCTGCCCTGTATCAGCAAAAGAAGGATTTTTTTTTAATATTTACTATTTTCAAGGCAAAACAGTCCAAATATTAAGTGCTTTTGTGTCAGAACATCTATGATCTGGTTGGAATTTTACATATGAGTGATACAATAGGTAAATTGTTAGTTTTACATTGTTTTACAGTTTTGCTTCACAAATAAGAGCAAAAATGTTTGATGTGATTACAAAAAAATTCTCCTGGTTTTAAGGTTGGAAAAGTTGGTTGTGATGACTATGGTGTTAAAGGCGACATATGCCTTATACGCTTTTTCACAATCTGACACATTTCCTGACATCTAAGTGAAGGTTTTGTGACAAACTTTAGTCCTTTTATGAAAAAAAAAAACAGCCCATTTACTCCCTTTTCAATAATGAATTTACAGCTCTTTTCACAGTAACTGGATTTCCACTCCATCACTCATTCATGTGATGTGCCTCATTTAAGTTGCCGTGGCACCGTAAGCTTAAACAGATTATGATCACTAATCTTCAAGAATGCAGAGATAGAGTACCAAGCTTGACATGAACGCACAGCAGAATATATATACATATATTATATATATATACACACAATACATAAATTTGGAAAAATGAAGCAGTGAGAGAAAGATAAATGAAAACTGTATAAACTATATGAGACAAAAACATTACATTACAGTCTAAATGTCCAAATAAAATTGATTAAACAAAGTTCTAGTTTCTTTTTCAACATAAGGGTTTCATGTTATATTATTTTTTGATGGATATGTTATTCATCATTTTAACCAAACAAATTTGTGATTGTGATGTTATCCCAGATCACTATGAACATATATTGTTATTATTATTATATTATTTATTATTGTTACCTTACAGGTGGATGGAATCCTGGCTGGAGCGTCTCCGTTTGGAGTTTGCATGTTCTTCTCTTCAGTTTCCTTCAAAGATTCAAAAACATCTGGGCTCGTTAAAAATCTTAAATTTCACAAATAAATGAAATAAACATGGAGCAGATAGTCTGTAATCACAAATGTGGAACATTAACAAGAAAAAACAAAACAACAACAAAAAAAACAACATTATCATTTGTGCATGTGTATTTATATTTACATTAAAAAAAAGATTAGATAATATCAGTATATTCTGACACCACTGGCAGAGTACATGGAAATGTACTCATTGGAAATATAAATAAATAGCAGCTTTAATTAAACTGACATAGTGATGCTGCTAAAAAGGATCCTATATAGAAAATATTGATTTGTTTATACACTATGCATAAAATTTTGATTTTATTTTTATTTTATTAATTTTGATTTCTATTTTAAGTACAATAGGAAAGGATGTTTTTCATGTCCAAGTTACATGAAAGTAGAGTTTACAAAATTTGAGTTTTAAAACTGACTTATTTCTGTTTAAATGTGTATTAATTCCTAAAAAAGCATTCTTGGACTCATTCTGCTCTGATATCATCACAGAAACTGGACACTGGACATCTTCTGTCCCTGTCCCCGCAGCATGTGTCTTCTCACCTAAGTGAAACTGTCGTATAGATGATTGTGTGATTGAGGAAACTGCCTGAAAAGTGCCAGAACTGTGGGTTCAACCTGTGCAATAAAACGTCTCGTCTTTCTTTACGTGAACCAGGTGGTTTTTGTGCTTCTCTTTTGGTCGGACAAAAATGACATAGAGTCGTCCTCTCGTCTGACTTTCATCTGCTCCTCTAACACCTTCTCTGAGCTGCTGTGTGTGTGACTGGAGGATTTGATTTCTCCTGTGTGGTCTGGACTCTGCTGGACGTGGTGACCACCAGCGTCTGCTATTCTTACACTCACATGCCAACAGACAGCTGAGATGCTCCAAGTCATTTGTCCGTGTGTGGGCTCCCAGCAGTACTTCACCAAATTGTTTTTTTTTTTTCTTTTTTTTTTCTGCTTGGAATGAAATCCTATTTGAGTACATTCGACTTTCTTCCCTACAATGAGTGTCCCTTTGGTGTGTGACAAGTAATATGTTAACATCTCTATGTCTTTGGCTCATTTGTTTTAACTTAATTTCACTAAATCAAGCAGGACGTTAACAGATTAGTAGCATTCTCTTTCATGCTCGAGTCTTTGTGGTTCAAGACAGAAGAAGTGTAAATCTCAGGGCAAAATGCTCTTGCAAGATTGTAAAAGAAAGAATTATGCAGATTTAAAAGAGCGCAGGGAACCTATGGAAAAAAAAGTAGGTCACATCATGCATGATGTACAAGGACAGAACCAACAACCAGAACCAACTGTGGGACTCTGATCAGGGGTGAAAGCAGATTGAATTTAGTTCTGGGATTACCAAAAATGTTTGTCGAGTCTTTTCAATAGTGAAAATAAAATAAAAATGAAAATGAAAGACAATTAATATTGTAACATACTGGGAGCTGTTGGGTGTTTCCCAAAAAGCTGACTTCCAAAAAATTCCTAACTCTAGGATCAGTTGAGTACATTTAATGTAATGTAATCTAATCTAATCTCTGTCGGCCACTCTACCCATGTTGCGTCAGCCATTAAGGAATAGAATATAGCTCCTTTGCTTTGGATCTGTGTGATGGACACTTTCTCTAGAGAAAATGATGTAAAATGAATGACTGGTTTTGCTCTTTTGGCTTGTTGCTTTTCAACAAATCAAAATTTTATTTATATAGTTGTTTTTTGTAAAATAAAATGTACTTAGCAGAAGTGGCATTGTCCTCAAATCACGGCAAACACGTGTTAATGCCACCACCATTCTGCGGTCATCGGGCAGCCTCTGATAGATGGGTTTCCACCCTGTTTTCTTGAGAAGACAGTTTTATTTAAAGTAAAAATCAAATCAACATGATTGTTGCTTGTTTGGGTTGATGCACTGAAGAAGATGGTCAATCAACAAATGCAGATATAGCAAATTTAGATATGTAAACACGCAAACTTGAAGATTTATTGTTTATACCAAAAATTTAATCATACCACATTTACATAATCTGACTGATTTTTTTCTCAGTGTATTTAGTTATTTTCTTCAGCTATCATGCCTGAATATTGCTGACACTTCACCATATTATAATCCATGTATTTCTGTACAAATGTTTCTGTGATAATCCAGTCTGCAAAGGCTCCAAATTAAATTTATTTAATATATCATGATTAGACACATAAACTGTTATATTTAAACAACCAGTAACAAATAATTATTAAAGAAAAAACAAACTTCATGTCTCTTGTGGAAAAGTTTAAGTGTAATCACTCATCACTTCCTGTGAACAGTCAGGTGCAGAGAGCGGTGAAGGTTTTGTCACTTTTTCGACCACAGGAAGTGACATCTGAAGCATCCCAGAGCCGTGAGGCTTCACGCCTCCTCCTGTGATGTCTTTGAAGGGGCAAAAGGACCCTGCTGGTGGCCTAATGAGGTGACAGGTATGACACAAGTCAACAAATAGTCATAACGTGGCTTCTTTGACGCCAGTTATCACTCGGTTGTTTGGCATCACTGGTGGACTTGACAGAGCTGCAGCGATGGCAGGAGGACCAGTGGGAGGACAGATCAGCCCTCCATTTGTTTAACCAGCTGGCGATCAATCGCACTTGCCCCCAAGCCCTGCGTCAAGTCAGTCCTGTCAATACAGCTGAGGAGAAAATCATAGATAATCTCAGATAATCTCCAGAATGGAGGATTACAAAGTGTCATACTTTTACAATTCATGAAGATGATGTCAAGAAAAAAAAATACAAAAGAGTAATCCCTGAAGAGAGTTGCTTCAGCTTAAGAGGAGCCAGATGGACACTTCCACTTCCACTTTGTAAAATTATTACTCATAATTACTTGTACAATGTAACCTGTGGGGAAAAAGGTGATTTTTGAGTAATGTTAAAAAGTAAGCTTGATCAATACCCATAACCCTGTGAGAGCCTAATGTATTGTGAATCAAAACCCAAAATTTAAGAATCAAAAGTTCTAAATCTGAGAACCAAAACCCAGAATCTGTACCCAAAAAAAATCGAAATCTTGTTTACACTTTTCTTTTCCCACATCTAAAATCATCTCAGTTTTCAAACCATCTTTCTCAGATGCACTTTTTCCTTTTACGGTTGTAATTCTGAAATGAGTGTCAAATCAGCGCCATACCAATCAACAGCAGAGGAGGCGGGGCATAGCTGAGATCTAGTAGCTCATTGGCTGTTAAACAACCTGACTGCCTGTTATTATCTTACTGTACTCAGATGTGGATTGGGTCGATTGTGCTTTTGGATGGGTAAATACTCACAGCAGCTCGTTGAGAAGAATAACAATATATGCTTTCATAGAAATCCCCAAAAGTCCCCAATGACAACAGAAACGCTAGATTAAACATTAGTCGCTATTGCAAAAAAAAAAAGAGTCACTAGATGGGTCTGAATGAAGAATAAATATAGCGATAAAGTTGCTAAGTGGCAACGCTGCAAGTTTGGTGCTCTGACATTGACGGACTAAATCATTCAGCTGCCAATGAGCTACTAGATCTCAGCTATGCCCCGCCTCCTTTGCGATTGATTGACGCGGCGGTAATTTGACACTCATTTGGAATGAATTACCAAAAAAAAAAGAAAAAGAAAAAGGCAAAGCTGAGAAAGATTATTTGAAAACAGAGAGTAACCAAGAAAGATGTTTGAACTCTCGGTTGCAGGTTTGTATTTCCTGGTTACGGATTCTGGGTTTTGGTTCTCATATTTTGGGTTTTGATCTGCAATACATGAGGCTCTGAACTGAAGCCACAGAAATGTTCCAGGACCAGAGTAAATGGAACTGAACTATAATATAAGTGGATCAATAGAAACGCTTCCAAGCACGCAGGAACTTTTGATCCTTGGCTCTGAACCAAACAAAGACCAATACTGTAACTTCTTCCGACAAAATTACTCCATTTTCATTTTTGCTCTGAGGTCTGCAAGTCTCCTGGACAAAAGATGTCACATTGTGATTAAGTTTATTTCTTTCCTCTGGAGTACAGAAACATTGATCTACAGTAGAAACCAACCCCCAGTGCAGGATGCTCTCCCCGCTCCCCCCGCACCCAGAGGAGTCAGAGAGCTGCTGTGGTGTGACAATGGTGACGGGTGATGGAGGGAGGGATGGGGACGGCAGCTCACCTTTCTGTGGGGCCAGTCGCTGGCGTGTTATTTTAGGGGCTCCCAGTCCAGGGCCTGGGGCCTCCGTGATGGATGGGTACAGCTGAGATAGTGCCAGTTAGGGGAACCTGATCTCATGGCGACCTGATCTGGAGCACTCTCAGACCCCCAAGAGCTTTTTTATGAATTCTCTTTTTATTGTACTGAATCACTGAAAGCGGGGTTTGAGAAATGTAGGCCTGTCAGATAGGATTTCAGCACGTTGTTACGGTGGGAGTTCTCTCCCTCAACACAAACATGTTGTGTAAAAGCTTGTTAAAGAGGCTGTAAAATTAGATTTACTTTACACATGTTTGACATGATCCACGATTTTTTGCATTTTGGATTTTATGGTGGTGTCTGAAACTCAATCCTCTATATTTCTGCACAAATTTGACTGAAAACATCTGCAGATTTACACACAAGTACTAAGAGGTACAAAATGAGAGCAAAATTAAACAGTTACAGTACATTTAAATAGTCTTAGTTTATTTTGTCCTACAGTTTAAATCTTTTTCTTGGTTAGTTTCTTGTCTTTTGCTTGTTGGGTTTTAATGTGATGTTGTCCTTTACACTGAAAAAGTTTATTTTGGTTCATTTTGCTTCCTGTTTACTTTGTCATGTTTATCTGATCTCATCTTTCAGTGCTTTTGAAATAGCAAAAGCAGGTACAGATACAGCTGGACTCAGAACAGCTGAACTGGTCGATAGCTTAAGCCAGTAAAAGGTAACTTGCGTACCTTCCTTCTAAGCAAACTCCTATAAGAAAAAGTTCCTGGAGCTGACCTTCTGAGGGCTTCTTTTTTGCATGTTCGAGAATATCTTCCTTCTTGTACATGAATAAATCCATCAAACCTAGAAACTCAGTCCTTTTTTTAAAACAAACAAAAACAACAACAACCCCCACCCACCCCCAAAACAAATCCAAAGCAGCCCAAATTCTTTTCTCCTTCTTCTTTATAAGTCCTTTGAAAAGCAACTCTAATAGGTAAGAAACATGACCTGAAGATGTGAAAAGGGTGTATATGATGTGGGCATTTTCATTTATTTATTTTTGTGAAACACGGATGTTTCTGTGAATTAGGCAATTTGATTATAAATGGAAAGATACTTAAACATCTTGGGACTACTCGTTGCTGATTTCTTAACCCCCCACCTCCACCCCAAGTAAAAATAATGATGGTAAGAGTGGTTGTGGAAAGATGTGAACCTGGAAAAATTATCGTCTTGTCACATAAGTTAATGAATAAATCTGTGCTGCGTTCTGAGGGCGGTAGCAGAGTCATTTTGTTGTTAAAAGGAGTTTTGTTTATGTACAAATCACATGGAAGTCAACCTATGAGTATGAGCTGATTGCAACTATTTAAAAAAAAAAGAAAAATTTGTAAAAAGCCAATAATCAAGCAAATGAGCCAACCTCGAATGTTTAATAGATATGGGCAGAACCTCATATTCCTGATCCCATTACTCAGAATTGATTTTGCTCCATAAGTGCAACATGGTGGAGGGAAGAGAATGAACATGATGAGTACAATTAAGAGTGTGGTCCTTTCCCAGACTTGTATAAGAGAATTTAGATGAGCTACTAGATGGGCAAAATAAACAACAGTTCTTCCAGGCAGGTAACAAAAACAATCCATCAAGACTGATGGATCTCTACAGCAGATGGTGATTACAGGAGTTACTGCAGGTGCACAAGAGCTGCTCAGAGGGAGGAGGATCTAAACAAGACTGCACTGATGCCACACTTGCTTCAATCACCCTCACGCTGAGGAAGAGGAGGAGGCGGAAGAGTAGGAATAAGAGGAGCAGGCTGCAAGCAGGGCTGATCAGTTTCTTCATCTACACTGTAAAAATACACAAATTAAACACTAAATTTCAGGACAACAGTACTCAGCGCAAGTGAAATAGTGAAAGTGCATCCGACTTTCTTACAGGTTAAATCTGGTTTAGCTATTTAAGGGTTTGAAACTGTTAAAAAATGAGCTGAATTCAGGATCAGATGAATTAAAAACAGACTTCCTACAAGACAGAAACAAGTGAAAGACAGAAAAATAGGAAATAATTCTTAAATCCAGGTCCCTAAAAAAAGTGAAGATCCAGGAACAAGAAATAAAATCATAAATTAAAGTGGATGTTACGAGCAGTTTATATGTTCATGTGGTTATCTTTTTGGAAATTGCTAAATGTTGGATTTCCTGGTTAATTAAGACACAGAGGATGCATTCATGATGCACTCACATTTCCAGATCTAAGATTTAAATTTTGGCATAAGCGGAATAATTTGAAGCGTAAGACTTTTGCATGATAATCAATTTACACTAATTTTTACAGAAATATAAGCACCACAGCATTATAGTGTATCTTCTTAATTAACATGAGGTGATAATGAGGCTAAATAATAATAAAAATAATAATAATAATACATTTTTATAGCGCCTTTCATGTCACTCAAGGACAATTTACAGGATAAAAAACACAAAGGATAAAAACACAATAAAATAAATAAACAACAGACAAAGAACAAAACACTGAAATGCGTTTATGGACCGAATGCAACTTTAACAGATGGATTCTGAGTCTGGACTTGAACCCTTCTAAACCCTTAATCTCTAATTTGTAATGAAAGTACATTAAGTTATTAATTCATCTGGCCGTTGAAGTATCTCTACTGTTTTATTTGAACTAAAAAGTTTAAGTAGTCTCAGCTGGTTTTATTGGGACAAATTAATAATTCCTCCTTTGTAACCTTAACAGAATATCTCTTCAGACTGTAACTCACAGAATTCATTAAGTTAATGTGGACTAATTACATTTATGGTTTCGTCACATGAAATTGCTGTGTAATTTAATTTAGAGTCAGCTGGGTGGATGGCCAACCCCACCCCCACCCCCACCGGTGGCATGTTGAAGTGTTCCTGCCTGACCCAAGCCCTTAAATGCACTTCCCATCCATCATCCATCTGGGGGCCCCACCTCCCTCCGTCCCTCACACACACACACACACACACACACACTGCTGTCGGACATCTGATCAATGGCTCCACTCCTTCTCTCCACCCACATAAGCAAACAGACACAGAGTCTTCTGTTTGCTTTTATGTTGCTGTTTTCTAATCACTATTTTCACTGATGCAAACTTACCAAACTAGACACCTGGGTTTGTTAACAGCGAAGCACTTGACCATTCAAGTGCTCCGTGGTTTAAATAAAATCTCACTATAAAGGCTTAATAGAAAGCAGAGCTTAACAAAAGCAGTAAAAGAGATGCTCAACAGTGTAGATGTTTCATCCAGGTTCAGTAATGTGGGACCTCCTCGTATATATCTGTAAAAACACATAATCTTTACATGAATTACTCATTTTACAGTGCTGTAATATGAGATGCATGTGTGTTTATGCACGTTCTAAAACAAAAACACTGAGCAAACGTATCTTAGGTGAGTAAAAGCTCAAATAAATCAGGCTGCGAGACAGGAGTTACGTCTCTCTGCACTGATATATTAGTCTTCATACTAAGGTCTGTTTATCCAGCTGCGCTAACGGGCTCATTTAGTGGAACTCGAGCAGACTTGACCATAGCTGAGGTCAGACTGGGAAGCGGACAGCTCCTTTTATAGAAGGGATCGACTTTCGCTATCAAGTGTTTGGTTTTTGTCATGTTCTGAAATCCTGTATTCAGCCACGATGAAGGTTTGAACTCAAACTTCGCAATAGTAACTAACTAAAAACTTACCCAACAGCCCATTTAATGCATTTTTATTTTAAATAAGGGCAGTGCTATGCAAAATGTAAATAAATTCAGATCAATTTTTAGTTGTAATAGAACATATAAGGTGCAAGTGAGACCTTTCCGCAAAACAATGAATAAAGATATGACTTTCACAACGTACAACAAGGTTGCGTAGCAAGTAATGTGTGATTAATACTTGTAAGCATCTTTTCTAATACTTAAATTGTGAATATGATTTGCACAGAAGTACTATAGTTTTTTTTATTTATTTTTTTATTATAATTTCATTTCAGGACTGATAATTAGAAATAACTTTTTTCTGGGAGAAGAGGTGGGAAAGTGTGTACTTTGTTTCTTTGTGGTTTTGACTGTATATAAAAATTGTATGTATATGTTTACCATCACATGCTCAGAGCGAACTAAACTAAACTTAACATTTTATGACAAATAGTTCAGTTAGGATTTGATGGAAGTAACACTTGAGTCATGGGAAAGAGAAGGCTCAAAAAGAAAGAAACACACGGCGAAACATCCGAAAGCTCGTTAAATTAATTGTTGACTTGTTAGTGACATAATTGGATATGAAAAGAGTATCACTGAGCTTAAGATGGGCACAGGTTTACCAGTCTGTCTATCAAAAGTAAAACAGAAAAAGTGCATCAGTGTAAAATTGAGAAGACTGAATATTTCAAATCAGGAGGAATCTCCATCTCTATGAAGAACAAAAATGCTGTTACAAATGACAAAAAGACAAATGTGAACAAGATGCTGTTCTTTCTGGACCAAGCTCATTTAAATGGGCCGAGGCAAAGTTTAAAATTGTCCTGTGGTTATATGAAAAGAAATTATAAATGTTTCTTGGAAACCATAACAACTCTCAGCTACTTGGATCCCAGTCAGCACGCACAGCACTCACCAAATATATGAATTCGGGGTTTTTATTAGATAGAACTTCCAGCTGGCCTGGATGTGACTGTTCTGGTCCCTAACAGCCTCCTGGAGCCAGCGTGCCACTGCATGAAATAGAGGGACAAAGATAAACGATGCAGCGCAGGTGTGTTCCTTTGTCCTTCACTGCGTCACATCTCCTCCTGCAGTTGAGCAAAACCATACCCTGAACCACAGAACCAGTGTCATCCAGGCTAAAAAGTCCATCCGGCTTCTTATCAGCGCTCAGCTCAAAAGCCTGCAGCTATGATGGTATTGAGATGGATTATTGCCTGTTGAATGAGCAGCTTGCACATCTGGAAACAGTGCTGAAAGGCATTCACAGGTTTTAGAGCAACATATGCTCCCATCCAACAACGCCTTGCATTTTTCAGCCAAACCGCTGCCTGTTTCCAGTGACCTTTATTATTAAAAGTTGAGAAATATGAAAACGGGGCAAAGAGAGAAGGGGAAGACAAGTAGCAAGGCATCACAGGTCGGGCTAGGGTTAGAGTCAAACCTGTGACAGGACAGGACGATGCGACAGGAGGACGATTGTCTCTGTATATGGGCTGCTGTACAGATGAGTGAGTTATGTGGAATGACAGCACAGCGGTAAACATCACCATGTGCCAAATCTTTTGAGATATAGTGATGCAATCAAATTTTAAATTACTTTTTTTTTTATATGAAATATTTGATATGCTCTAATACAGGGCTGTCCAAACTCCAGTCCTGGAGGACCACTGTCCGGCACGCCTTAGATGTTTTCCTGCCTCAGCACACCCGATTCTAATGAAAAGACTGTTAACAGACGTGTGCAGACCTGGATGACAAACTGATGGTGATCAGTTCATTTGAATCCGGTGTGTTGTGGCAGTAAGGCATCTAATGCTGGATTCACACTGTACAAGTTTTACAGTTTTATAAGACTAAGTAATATTGTATGATGGAACTAAATCTTAGTGTATTTTTTAGGGTTTTAGTGTTTTTGTGGTTTCTTGAATTTTGTCTTCTTGTATCTTTTCAGATTCTTAGTTTTAGTTCCTGTTTCATTTTGACAACTGTTTGTTTTTGTTCTGTTTTACTTCCTGTGTTTCATCTCCTGATTGTTTGCACCTGAGTCTCGTTGGCCCATTTATCTATATACTGACTTGTCTTGTCTGTCCCTTCCTCCCAGCTGGTCTGTACTAGTTCTGGTGTGTCCTGGTTCTGTTGTATTCTATCTACTTCTGGTACTGTGTCACTCTATTTTTCAACCATGATCTCCATTTTAGATTTTGTTGTTCTATGTTCTGGTTTGGACTTTGGTTTACCTCCAGTTCTTGGTTTTGTTCATAGATCTGTTCCCTTTTTTTTTTTCTTTGTTCTTAGGATCAGTTTCCCTGCTCCAGCAGCATTTTTTGTTATTAAAGATTTTTTGTTGGATTACTCCTGCATTTGGAGCCTTGTCACATCTCAAGTGGGAGTTTTTGTTACGTATAAAAGTAGGCTTTGTTGTATAATTATTACTGACCACATAACTGAACTGATCTCTTTGTCTGGATTTATTTTGGGACAAATAAGTTCAATAATTTCTTTTTGATTTTCACTCATAAAGGGCTGCGATAGGTTCCAGTAACTCTGTGACCCTAAATAGGAATAAGTGGGTGTAGATAATGGATGGATGGATGTGTTGCTGCATGCGAGCCAGTGGTCAGATGTCAAAGGGGAGACTGCACACATGCTTAGCCTGGCATAGTTTTGATCTAGAATGGTATATAGTGGTGGTGGTGTGGAGGGAGGTGAGGGGTTTAGGACTGTGTCAGCTGTTACATACAGTGAAGACTCACGACACCACCTCAACTCCTTCCTCAGCCAACCATCATGGGGTGAGGAAGTCCCTGGTCTGTTTGGAGCGATCGCCGAGACAGCTGGTGCCTGAGCAGCTGCACGGCTGCGGGTGGCTGGGAAAAAAAAGCCCGTCCCCCTGCAAACCCAGGAGGGGCTACTTCATCTGCTCAGCTGTTACCCCCCGCCCTCTTCCCTCACATCCTCTCTGCTCCCTCATGCTCCGTCAGCTGAAAGCAGCAAGAGAGACAGCTGGCCAGTGCTGCCAGAGAGAGGAGGGTGTGTTTATATTTGAACATTGCCCGGAGTCGGGGTAGACAAAGCAGCAGTGACGTCATCACCATCGTGATACTTTAAAATCCAATTAAATACCCTCTAAATACTTTTTTCGACCATGTTTTAAGAGCAAGCTTACTTTTTTAATCTTCCAGAAAAATAAAAATAGAGACAGACTCATGGTTTCTGTCTCATGAAATGTGTTTACTGTTCATCTAGTTTAGATGATGGATGGCTAGATGGATGTTCATCTAATTTCATTTTACGATTTACTGGAAGCAAGTGAGCAACATATAAATACATAATTTATTTGCAAATCATGGTAGAAAATAAGTATTTGGTCAATAACAAAAGTTCATCTCAATACTTTGATATATACTCTTTGTTGGCAAAGACAGAGGTCAAACATTTTCTGTAAGTCCTCACAAGGTTTTCACACACTGTTGCTGGTATTTTGGCCCATTCCTCTATGCAGATCTCTAGAGCAGTGATGTTTTGGGGCTTTTGCTGGGCAACATGGACTTTCAACTCCATCCAAAGATTTTCGATGGTGATGTGATCTGGAGACTGGCTAGGCCACTCCAGGGGCCTCATTTATAAAACATTGTGTAGATTCCATCCTGAAAGATTTCTAGCGCCAAAAAGTTAGAATTTTCGTATGCAAAAATAGGATTCCGATTTATAAAACCCTACGTACGCACACCAGCAAGCAATTTCCCTTCATAGATCACAGCTGCACATCAACGTTTGCGTACAAGGCTCCGCCTCCTGTCCTGCCCTCTACACACCCACATTCTACCATAAATGATCAATGCAAAGCGCCTTGTGAATCTCATTGTGTATTTAAATGAGCAAGCTGATCAATGTTATCGGTCAAAATGGTAACCATGGAGACCACACAACCACGCTCCAAGCGCATGTGAGTCTGGAGGAGGACGGATGCTGACGAATGCTGTTCTGGAAAAGCAGAGAGAAACAATCGATGAACTGAAAGAAATTGAAACAATATTGAGTAATTTGTGCAACATTATGTCTGATGTGTCAAACACATTTTCAAGGACTTGTTAAAGAATGAACCTTATTGCTGTCTTGAATGTCGTGTGACATCATTGCGGAGCCATGCTCCGTGGTGAAATTCCTCCTGAAACCCCCAGGATTGCCTCATATGCAGGCTGTCTTTATCCATGTGATATTTCGTGTTACCATCAGAAGTCACTAAAGTGCAGTCTAGAAAACCTTGAGGCATTACGCAAGATTACAGGTGTGGTCCAAAGGTTTCGGAATATTGGGAACTTTTTCCCATCAAATCCATCCAAATACTCTCTAGCAAACTTCAGACAGGCCTGGACGTGTACTGTCTTAAGCAGGGGGACATGTCTGACGCTGCAGGATTTGAGTCCCTGGTGGCATAGTGTGTTACTGATGGTAGCCTTTGTCATGTTGGTCTCTGCTGGTCATTCACTAGGTCCCCCCATGTGGTTCCGGGACTTTTGCTCACCGTTCTTGTGATCACTTTGAACCCACCTGGTGAGATCTTGCGTGGAGCCCCAGATGGAGGGGGATTATCAGTGGTCTTGTATGTCTTCCATCTTCTAATGATGCTCCCACAGTTGGTTTCTTCACACCAAGCTGCTTAC
>JBAMYA010000021.1:2256890-2273918 GCA_037176975.1 Arrhamphus sclerolepis | reverse complement strand
CTGTTTGAGGTTGTGGACAGGTGTCTTTTATACTGATAACCAGTTCAAACAGGTGCCATTAATACAGGTAACAAGTGAAGGACAGAGGAGCCTTTTACAGAAGAAGTTACAGGTCTGTGAGAGCCAGAAACCTGGCTGGTTTGTAGGTGACCGAATACTTATTTTAAACTATGATTTGGAAATGAATTCTTTAAAAATCAGACAATGTGATTTTCTGGATTTTTTTTCTCATTTTGTCTCACATAGTTGAGGTATACCTATGATGAAATTACACGGCTCTCTCATCTTTTTAAGTGGGAGAACTGGCACAATTGGTGGCTGACTAAATACGTTTTTGCCCCAATGTATGAGGTATGATACATTGTCATTTATGTCGCTCTGTCTTTCAAATACATATTTGTGTTGTAATGTCATGCACAGGGACTTTTTTTCCCTCTTTCACAAACAGAAATTGTTATCTGACATCCCGAAGGTCACACCTATTTCAGAACTGTGTCATTCATGTTCTCCATAGGAGTGCAGTGAGTCATTGTACCAGGAACCATAAATAAGACATGAAATTCCTCCCTTGAGCAAGAAGAGCAATTTTACCTAAATTGTAATATTTAGAGCTATAAATAACAAGAATTTAACAGATGTAGTTTTCATGGGTTTTGACTGGCTAAAGTGACCATGATGGAGTCAAGTTGTACAATTGCATGTAAACAGTAACAGCTGAAATTAAAAAGCCAAAAAGGAAAAAAAAATCTAGATCCTTGGGAAATTTCTTTTCATATGCATTAAAACAGCTAAAATGGTCAAAAAAAAGAAGAGTAAAGTGGACACAAATGGCCAGGATAGGGTCCAGAGGGTTAACAGAAGTGAACAAACCCTTCTGTGATGTCACTGAAGAGTGGTTTTGAATCTCAGCTGTGGTCATCACCGTCGGTCAGCAGAAAAAACAGCCAAATTCTTTTCTGCTGCTCATCTGGCAGCTCATCTGACATGAAACCAGAATCACCAAACAATTCCATCGTTTTTATATTTATAGACTAGCGTCCCACTGTTATGCCTCTGTGTTGTTGCTGCAGGCAGGAGAAGATGAATACGAGGGACACAGGTTCATCAGGATGAGTGTACGGTTAGCATCATAGGTCAGAATGAGCTAAGCTAAGCTAAAGTGGTCAAATTTCATCACCGGCATCCCCAGACCATTTCAGATCCACAATTAACAGCACAATAATATATTTTAAAGTAGGCCGTAATAGGTCAGATTCACCTAAAGTGCGGTCACAGTGATGAATATAGCTATCACTCAAAAACTATAAGGATGCATACTTTTAGTTTTAAATAATTCTGTCTAGTGAAACCCATAAAAAATTCACTCAAAACGGTTTTTGAACCAGCTTGTATGTAATCAAGAATTGAATTGCTGGATTGCGTTGGGTTAATAAGTGTAATGGAACCATAGCAACAACCTGTCCAGGCTGAGAGCAGTGACTGATAAGACACGGGATTCAAACTGCTCTGGCATTTTAGGAACAACAGACATGACACCAACAGTAAAGTTGCTATCAGATGGACGGATGACAGAGCATGACTGAAAGGGCCTCGTCAGTTCAGCATCAGCTGATGTTGATTCAGATTGGTTGCTTGTGAGGAGGGAGGAGGTGGATGTCGTGATGTGGGGGATGGGGAGTCTGGGGAGTTAAAGTGAGCAGAGGTCCGAGCTGAGGAGGAGGAGGAGGAGGGAGGTGTACGTGCTAAAAAGCAGAGTTTCTTTGTCCTAAAAAGGCGCTCAGAGGTCAGGGACAAACTTTAGTTCTGGGGGGAGCAGCTGCTCTGTGGTTACAAGAAAACAACATATAGTGAGCATATGAGAAACAAATGCTTCTGGCTGCAGACTGAGAATTAACTAGACATTTTCTGTGAAATAAAAGACAGATGACCTTTCACCTGAAGTGAGTTGGAATAGACCCCTGCAACCCTAAATAGGTATGAGCAGTCACAGATAATGGATGGAGAGTATGGGTAGACATGATGTCATCTGCCTGAGCTCGCCTCTTCTCGCTGATCAATATTGTTGACATTTGACAGAGATGATTGGACTGGAAGTCTGGTCCAAATTTTGCTGATAGTATGTGCTGGACACCACCAGAACTAGATGGCAACTCGTAAAAGTAATCAATTATTCCTTCAAATGAAAATGAAAAAAAAAAAAAAAAAATCAAACCTACTGGTGTTTTGCTTTAAATTTGTGTTTTAGAGAACAGACTGTGCAACTGTAATAACTGCTGGGGGTTTAAATCACAATACAAAAATGCATTAATGCTGATTAATATTTCAAATAGTCACAATTCAAGAAAATTCAAGAAACTGAATTGAATTGAATACTTGTTTGATTGGACCAAACATATAATTAGAATGTTATTTACGAACTAATCATATGTCTACCATTTAAAAAAAGCGCTGACAGCCTTTCATTGAGATAACAAGAAATGAGTGGAAGTTGAGTTTTTTTTTTTTGTAAAGCTGAGTCTTTATATTGTTATATGTGATATAAAAAAAATATGCGTCTGAGACAGGCGATTTAAACCTCACTGTACCCGCAGTCAAAAAAATAAATAAATAAAAGGGTTACTGTGGGGGTTTATAGGGGTTGAACATGAGGAGGGAGAGCAGCGTGGGGGATGGGGGGGCTGTAAATATCCATCTGTCAGAAAAATACACTACGATCAGTTCATCTCCAATGTCATCCATCTACAGTTTCATATAAGTGACTACAGTCCATCTGGTCTGAACATGAAAGGTCACTGGTGACCATTGATCTCGTATTGTATCCATGAAATGTTTAATGACCATGGAGGTCAATTAATTAACCATTTGCTGGGTGCTTTAATTGCCCTGGGCTAATTTAAGCCCACTGATTAATTCTGTGTCCCCAGTGGTGGAACTGAACCTCACTGTCAATGGTGGGATTAGAGCACAACAATGGATGACAGATGACTGACAAAAGCAATGAGTGGCTTTGGAAAGCTGTTTTGATGTTTGCGTTGCATATTTATTTTAATGAGCATATTGTGTTTATAGACTCAGAAGATGAACTGACCATATTGCCCCGTTTAGTTCTGACTGTAACAGGAACATATTGTACAGATTCTTGTTATTTTTGTGAGGTCAACCATGAGAAAGAAGAAAAGCTATAGTGATTATATGGTTAAACATTTACGTTACAAAGACGTATAACTGGCCAGGCAGCGGACTGGACACCTGTCCACAGTGTACCCCACCTTTTATCCGAAGACAACTGGGATAAGCACCAGCAGAACCCAATGACCCTGCCTAGGAAGAAGTGTGTATAGTCTATAGATGTGTGGACTTACAAAGACTTGATTGTATAGGTGAAACCACAGAATATGTTTCTTATCAAGAAGATATCAGGAAAACCTGAAAATGACCACGTGTGTGTATAAGAAATAAAGTAATATTTAAAAAATATATATGTATCTCTCATTATCTTGGTATTTAGCAAATAGAATAGTTTTGGTAATTGTAACTGACCTAAAACTGGAGAAGTTTAGTCTGATTTAATGTCAAAACCTGAAATGAATTATTTCTGGTTTCAGCTGTATGTGAACCTGACCTGCCTGAGTGTGATCTTTGGAGCTGTTTTTCTGCCCCCGGCTGTGGCGGAGGTGTGATATGTCAGTGTAAGTTGGACTACTACAAAGGTAATTTTACAAAGTTTCTGGGGGGAGGGCTTCAAGTTCCATTGTGTTGCTTTAATGCAGAGGCATTTACTGGATGGGACTGTGCTCAGTGACACTGATCATCCTCTTTATGTATCCCAAGAACGCTTTCTGTACAGAGCCACAATGCAGGGAAACACACAAACACACACCCCTTAAATTATTATACAGTATAAAGTGAGAGTGCTTCACTTTCAGAGGAATAAGGGAGAAAAGCTGAGCTAAGAGCTACAGGCTATTCAAACTGAGGATCAGAGAACTACATTTTCACGATCTAAAATCAACTCAAACCTTGTAAATTTCTAAATAGTTCAAATGAATGCCATATTAGATATACTAGATAATTATACACCGAGTCGCTTCAGTTAGGAGAATCAAAGAGGAATTACATGAAACAAAAAAGAAAAAGAAAAAACTATCCAAAACTCAAAAACATGAGTTTACCATCAGGTACCACTATAGCTGGTGGAACAATCTAAAGACCGAGAATAGATGCTGCAGATCTGAGCAGGCATGATGCACTGTCTGTGGAGGAAGTTAAACCAAACTGTTGAAAATAATAATAATAAAATAATTATGAAATAAATCACAGGCATAAACACCAAACAAGGAGGGAGTGCCAGGGCAGGATTATAGGGTTTGGGCTTAGTTCACTGTGGTTTCATCACGGTTGTAACTTCATGTTTGGTTCTGTACATTTGCGGTAGAAGGTAGCAACATGTTCATCTGTTTATCTTTTTTTTTTTTTTTTTTACTTTTTGTGTTTTTTGCATAGATACTATTGTGTGGAATTGCTTTACATAGCTGCTAATTTAACAAAAATAAGAAATAGAATAATGTGTTTCCTGTCTGGCAGGTAAATATAAATGTGTAAATTACTGCTTATCATGATGAGGTCTACATGGAAATGTCTTGTATTGTGGTGTTTGAAGCTCTGAAGAGCTTTTAACACTGGAAGACTTGTATCCTTTTCCTTGTGCTAGGTGCTAATTAGTGAGGCACTTACATGTATGCCTAAACATGCTATATTTTGCATGAAAGGAATGTATTCATGTGCATGTAGGGGAGGCAGCGGGTGCTGCACGTCCCAAGTCCAGGATGTATAAGGATATACACGTAGAAACAGCTAAAGGAAGAAAGTATTAATCAAAACTGTCAACTATAGATAAGGAACAAAGAGCCAGGAAAGTCCAACTGCAGGTGATGTGCCTGATGTGTGAAAATTTAGCATAAACTTCAATTACAAATAGTAATTTAAAAAAGTCATAAAAAAGTGTCCTCTGGATGTCCAGGCATTTATAATTTCCAGTGCCAATGGGATCTAGAAATGATCTTTTCAGTGGCTTTGTGATTGCCAGTAAGTTATAATTATACCCCGAAAATTAGCTTTTAGGAAAAGACCACCTAAAATGAAAATAAAAATCACACACACTTGCGTCTTCTGCTTCTCCAAACCCACCGCTCCACTTATCTTCATGCGTGTCAGGTGTCGCCAACCGCTCGCTGTCTAATCTCAGCGTTGGTGACATCACTATCACTTTGTGTCTGTTATCAAATACTGGCCTCCACAATCAGGCCCCCTTGTCTTCGAGAAAATCCTCCTGTTGGCAAGTGCACGTGTGTGCATGAGATTGTGCAAGGCTGTTTGTTTTGTCCTGGCTGTACCCAGATAAAATCACTCAGCTGTGAGTGTTGAACTTAATCACTTTCTATCTTGAGGAAAAGCTTTTCATTGCTTCCTGTGACAAAATCTGTCAGGGTTGTTTTGGAAATATTGTGTCATGCCTCATTAAACGATACAGTTTTGGTTATCATATTGCAGAAGAGGGATTTCAGAGCCTTTGTTTGTTTGGTAATTTCTTTACCACATGATAAATCACCCGTTGCTTCTAAGAGAAGAAAAGATTAAAAAGTTTAAAAGGTTTTTCTTTCAAGTCTGTGATCAGTCACTGATCATAGATCACCCTTTTTAAGCTGCAGTATTTTTAAAATAAGGAAAGGGCCTCCCAGTCTTGCAATCTGTTGCTTTTTGCAACATGATGATTGCTTAATTCATGAAAAGATGAGAAATGGGTGTCTTTGTGTGACTTTATTTTTTCTTATATCATTCTTAAACCTTGATAATAATGTCAGAATGGTTCTCAGCTTGTCATGCTATCACCACTCTCACCAGTAAGAGGCAGCGCCAGTCTCCCTCAACCATGACACTCACCCAACATAAGTCTTTCACAGGTATTCCCATCTAGTTCATGCTTTTTCAGCCCTCATAGCAGCAATATATATTTAACATCCATCCATACATCCATCCATCCATTATCTATACCCGCTTTGCCCTGTTCAGGGTCACGGGGGTCTGCTGGAGCCTATCCCAGCTCACTTGGGCGAAAGGCAGGGGTACACCCTGGACAGGTCACCAGTCCATCGCAGTATATTTAACATATAAGAACTAATGAGTAGAATCCCTCAGGATAACAGTCATTAATCAGTAACAAGCTAACTTCAATTTGTTGATTCTCATTGGTATCAGTGATTTCAAATAAATATTTGATCTCCATCCATCCATTATCTATACCTGTTGCTTTCTGTACAGGGTCACGGGGGTCTGCTGTCCCAGCTCACATCGGGAGAAAGGCAGAGGTACACCCTGGACAGGACGGCAGTTTACTGAAAAGATGGAAAACTAAACCCTGAATCAAAGTAAAGGTGGAAAAGTTATACCACATTAACAACATTATCAATTATTTTTTTGTCTATTGTTTTGTTTCCATTTAAACAGGACCAGATGGATCCGGTTACTTTATGCCCTTGGGCCATATTTCACCTGGGTATGGGTTACTAGAACAGATGAGGATTAAGGTTAGGGGTTATACTCTCCCTAAATAACACATGAACACATGACACATTACATTAGGGACATAATCTCAGTGAATAACATCATCTGTGAAAACAATTTGGGTTCTTTTAGAGTGACACAACAAACATGAACCTCAACAATGTCACATTCAAAGTCACTGAAACCCTGTTTTTCTCTGTCTTGACCTAAATGCACTGAGTTGCTGTATTGTGATTGGCTGATTAAACTGAACAAGTATATCTTGTGAGCATACATTACACAAAATAAAATAAATAAATAAATGTGTTTTATCATTAATGAGTGTGTGCAGGACACACCTTTCCACACAAACCCACTCACACAGGAAGCCACTCCGTCTAGCAGCCCCACCTCTGGTCAGCCACACCCTTGTCAAGGAGAGCTGCCTCTTTGTTTGTGTGTGGATGGGTGGGTGCATGCATAGATTCCATGTGGAGGGTATCACTGAAAGGCCACTCTGTGTAAAGTAGTGATGTTTTTTTTCTTCTCTCTGTCTCTCTCTCTCTCTCTTTTTTTAAGCACTTTTCATACTTGATGGGAAGGTAATAGGGTTCATTTCCTGAAGAATGAATGTGTGAGTGCAACATACGTGTGTGTGAATCAGTGTGTGATGTGTACTGAGCGAGTTAGAACACTAAGACTTTTGACTATTTTATGGATATTATTAACATTTTCTTTTCATTCTTTTTATCTTTCATTTTAAGGATATGCATGGAAATTATTTATTTCACCAAGCTATTTTGGACAATTGATTCCAAGTCAGAATCCAACCATCCATTTTTCTAAACCCACTCATTCCTATTCAGGGTCACAGAGGTCTGCTGGAGCTGCAGCTGTAATCAAGAGAAATAGGGGGTACATCCACAGTTAGCCTGTCCATTTCAGGGCCTCCAATAAACAAGCAACCAAATACACTCACTCCTAAGGTCTGTTCAGGGAATAATTTCTTCTTCTTCTTCTTCTTCTTCTTCTTATTATTATTATTATTATTATTATTATTATTATTATTTATTTATCTCAACTTGAAGCAACCCAACAGCTGATAGAGGCCAGATGTGCAGGCAGAAACAGGGCACATAAAGTTTTACACTCCACACACGGGTGAAGAGGACAGGAATACATTTCTGTTGGACTAAAGGTTTTAACGAAACAGACACTTACTTGAAAATCTTAATTAAGAATAAAAAGCGCAAAGCATCAGCTGCTTCCAGCAGTCTTATCAACACTTTAGGACAATGCCTGGAATAAGAAGAATGCATTTATCATTCCTTTTTGTCCATAAGAATTGAACGTTACTCATTGTTACCAAAAGAAGTACATTGTTTGCTAAACACCCTGAAGGGAGAGGTTGTTTTCAGATAAGCTGATGTCAAAGATAAACTGTCACCACACGTCTGTATCGTATATCGCTGCTCTTGCACATCGGGTAAACTGATGAACAATCAGCTGCGGTTTAGATTGTGAGCCAACCCTTGGGACCACTCTGAGGTGTGGCAAAGTGGTGAAACTGCTTTCCTGTGAAACTGTTTGATTTATACACTCTGTGTAGCCTTGAATAAATGAGTCACTTACAATGACTATGGACAAAAAAGGGCGATGAACACATTTGTCTTTTTCCACTCCCAATACACACAAAGCAGTTAGTTCATGTGTATAGGGTGTAGTTATACTGTAGTTTTCTATCAACACATTACATGTTAATGTGTATTTCAACAGGTGTCAAATACAACAGTAGAAGACAGGAAGTCATGAGATATGACTGTTAGGCTGTGCCATGTGCTCAGGGGTCATGCTCTGGCTTTCTCGGAGGCACCTCGAGACAACTTTGTTGCAAATAGATGCTATATAAATGCTATATAAATAAAAAAACTGAATTAAATTGAATTGGGGGTCACAGCTGGATTCTAGCATAGAATGTACTGCTCTTTTTCTTTACTCTGAATTTTTATTTTTTTTTAACATGCCATGGTGCCCGTAAAACTGATATTCCATTCAAACCTCCATTATCCATACCTGCTTTTTCCTATTGAGGACCATGGGGATCTGCGGGAGGCTATCCCAGCTCTCCTTCAAATGGTGCTGTCGCCTAGAGGACACTCAGGTAGCCCCTATTGTATTTTAACCCGCATTACACGTATTGTATATATATGCATATCTATATATTGTACATCTCGTCTGTCTTTCATTTGTCCTTTTTCTCCTCATCTCCTCCTTACCCAGCTGGTCTTCAGCAGGAGGGTCCCCCTAAGATCCAGGTTCTGCTCAAGGCTTCTTCCCATGAGGGAGTTTTTTCTTGCCACTGATGGTGTTGCCATGCGCTCGGGGGTCAAGCTCTGGGTTTCTCAAGTGACTTGTTGTAAGTAGGCGCTATATAAATAAATTGAATTGAGTTGAATTACCTTTGTTCAAGCAGTGGGGAACCAATTAAAAATGGAAACAGTATAATAACTACAGAATAAATGTTTTCTAAGTTGCATAACAGTTTGGTGAATTCTCCTACTTAGTTGGCTCCAAACTATTTTTCGTCTTAAAGATTTTTGTGGGTCTTATGTCCTTTATTCAAAGTTGTATATGACCTTGGATTTTGTATTTAGATTCCATTTGTTAGCATGAAAAAGTGTATACAGAAAATCAACAGGTTTACAGGTTCAGGGAAAATGCAGTGGTAAGAAGATTATGCAAAAGCAGCTCTCCTTAAACATTTACTTGAATAGGCAGCATCTCAAATTCAAATAATTCACTCCTGAAGAAAGTTTGCTGCCCTGTTCGACCCCTTGTGAACACTGGCCACACACATACATGTTCATTCTTTTTGCTTTTGAAAATAGCCGCAAGGGAACAGGCAACTGTATTTTCAACAGATCTACAACAAAACTGAAAAAGATGGGAAGTAAAAATTACAGAAAGAGTGGGGGTGGGGGGTTGAATCAATCGTGGCCTTTTATATCTACAGTTTCAACTCCAAAGTGCCCTGCTGCTTGAGTGCCATGGGCTGCTCTCTTTCTTCCTGTGAACATGCCACCCTCTGAGGAGGTAAAATAGCGTAACTGCATGGTAGAGGTCAAAACCTTTTTTTAATCAGAGTCATCAGCCCTTGCAGCGCTCGTTGTTCCAAAAGAACATTGTGCGTTAAAGCAGGTTTGTCACACAGGTGGTTGTGGCCACACATAAGAGAAACCTGTGGCTGACCCGTGTTCAGGTCGAAACCAGCAGGTACAGAAATGCTTTTACATCAGAACATGTCCTGGATACCGACCGCCATTAAAGAAAGCTGGCATACGAAATGCCATGGCCATGACTTGTTCATGTAAGTCATCCTGGTGAGGCGATGAGTTGATTTCAGTTCACCAGTAAATGTACTTACTGGCCAGATATGATGCATCAATGCAGTGATGGTTAGCACACCTCGCAAGAAGTCAGGATTTTCTGTAAAGATGTTCCCCAATGTTCATTCATTCATTTTCCAAATCTGCTTCCCTCCTATTTGGGGTCTTGTGTGTCTGCTGGAGCAGATCCCAGCTGACTCTGGTCCCCTGAACAGGTCCCAGTCCATCAGAGGATCGTACTGACACAAGCAAAGGTGTGCAGAGTGAGCATATTAAAATTTCTCCCATTGAATTGGCTGCTGTTAACAGAACTGTAAATTCATGGCTAAAAATGGTTATATACATGGTAAAGTACGCCAACGCTTCAGCCTTAACTCGACTCAGGAAAAGGTTTCAGTGCTATAGAAGAAAATAGACTAGAACTAACACAAAATGAAAGTCCTGGGGAAACTTTTATTATCCCACCTAAGTCAGCAAACAAACATATTTCTGGAGTTAGCTTATCCTCGTGGAGTTGAAGATGCCATCATGCACCTGCTTCATCAAACCCAGTCACCTGGACAAAGCAGCAGCTCTGTGAGGAGTCGGATCATGTTCTTCCATATCTCCTGATCATTTAACAAAATCCAGCTGCTTTGCTGTGAAAGAAACTCCAGAATACACAGGTGGATGCCTCCACAATCACCTGGATTACTGACTAGCTGACAAACAGGCTGAATGGTTGCGTGTCTGAGCAGGTGGTCAGCAGCTCAGGAGCTCCACAGGGGACTGTACTCTCACCACTCCTCCTCACTCTATAGAGTCCTGTCCTGTCATCAGTCTATTGCAGGGTTTGCAGCAGGATGTTGTATATCTTCCATAAGTCTGTTGAGAGTCCAGTTTTATCTGCTGTCATCTGATGGGGCAGCAGCATCCGAGCTCGAGACTTACAGAAGGAGAGAGAACTTGATAAAGGCTGGCTCTGCTCTGGAGCCTCTAAAGCTGCAAAGAGGAAATTTGCATAAAATTAGACATTAATGACATCACTGCACATCTTCTACACCATAAAGTGATTCATCAACATGTTCAGTCAGAGGTTCCCAGATGTCTCAAACTCAAGGCTTGTGGGCCAAATCCGGCCCACCACTTCATTTTATTTGGCCAGCAAGAGCATATAAAGACAAGATTTCAGTGTGACCACCCATTTGATTCAGTACTGACATCAAAAAGTGAAATAACAGCAGCGAGAACGCTGAGCAGATGGTTCATGTCAAAAAGTTATGATTTAGGAAACATTTATTTGATTTTACAACAAAAAGTTGCTTATTTTTAGCTTTTTTGGACAAAAAAATCATGATTTTCAGACAAAACATTGAAATTATACAAAATTGTTGTCATTTTATGTCAAAATGTTATAAAGAGTTAATATTTTCCAACAACAAAATTTAATTTTAAGTTAAAAAAGTCACGACGTTGTAACATTTGTGATGTTGAGCTGTTGTTTTCTGTTTTCTATTTTACAACAAGAATAGCTTTTATTTATTTATACATTTATTTATTTACAGGAAAATTCTGTGGCCGTACATTAGAAAGTGAAACAAAACAGGCTTTTTTTTTTTTTCAAAGTTAGTGTTTAGAAATTTGTGTTTTATGCAAGAAAAAACTGATTTTAGTGAAAAAGTCAAGAATTATTTTTTTGAATTTGAGATTTTGTGACAAGAGTTACGTCATGTATTTATTTATTTACTTTAATGATCGGGTCCAGGAACTAGAAATCTGACCACATAGAAAGTAGAGAATAAACTGGCCCTTTAATGGTAACCATGGTGATGATGTGGCCCCGGATGAAATAGAGTTTGACACCTGTGGTCTACAGTGAGTCTTCAAAGTGACTTTATTAACGACTGACAGACATAATTCATAAACTATTACTGAATGAATTAAAGGTGATTTGTCTCGTTAAACTGGTGATGGACAGCTCAGTTTCTCTTCATCATAATGAAAGTGAACATATTTTGGCAGAATCAGAATGAATCAGGACTGCATTTATACTAAATCTGCATAACTACACCAGATCTCCATCTACCGATGAAAGCATCCTCTCAGGTCTAACTTTCATCCCTCCGTGGACTGGCTTCATCCCTTGCTTTTTACTTCTTTCTTCAGAGACATGTAAACTGACATCCTCCGGTTCCCTTGGCCAAATGTTTGATCTGCTCGAAAACGTGTTGATTTAAAGGCAGCCATGATCTGTTGAGCAGCACTTCAAACGATCTACATGTTGTAATTTAGAAAGAAAGTGACAACAAAACTGAATACGTTTTGTCCTTTTTACTGTAGTTCAAAAGATTTTGTTGTTGCCTTTCTTTCTTTCTTTTTTTTCATCACGGTGCTGTTAACATGGTCTGAAAGTAGAACACACTTTTAGATTTATGTAATAAAACAAAAGGAAATGATTTCATGGGGCAAACAGGAATCAGGGCCCAGTGGTACGCCCTCGGGGCCAAACTGCCAGGTTTCTGGTCTCAGCACAGGCTTCCTCGCCAAGTCTGTCTCATTAGTAACACGGGAAGATGTCACATAATGTCTGGCTGGGTAAAAGAGCTTGACCCAGCTCAGTAAAGGAACTGTTCTGGGAATTTACAGCGAGGAGAAAGTAATGGAGGACCTCTGAATACAGTTTTACACTTTATTCAAGTATGCAAATGGGATTTTTTTTTGCCTATTCTTTGTCTATCCTGGGTTATTCAGTCTCATCCATGCAGTTCTTTTGACTTTTTCTCTTAGTAGTTGTACAATATGAAGCTTTGTAAGCAGACTGGTGCCTCTCAGGGGTATGTATGTGGTGCTGGGCGAGTTGATGTTTATTTATCACTTTTGCAACACAGCAGAAGAGAGAAAACCATTGAGGCAAACATTCAAATGCTTTATATTATTGCAACCAACATTTAGAATAACTTGTTCCAGTACTGTTGCCTCCTTTCTATCCCAACCTTGGATCAAGAGAGGCTGAGACCTGTTTTAAATGAAGGTGTAACTGATATAAAACGAATAAATAAATTGAATTGAATTGAATTGAATATAAAACACAATGGATGGATACACGCAGTCAAAGACATTTATGCTATGGAGAGGATGACTTTCTGTTTGAGAGTGAGAGGAACTTTTCTTTTTCATTGCCACAAATTGGAACAAAAGTAACCATTTTTAATAAAAGAATAGAGAACCTGCTATCTGCATGTGATGTGCATGGCTGAGGACACTTGATGTGTCTCACTTTATTCTGTTGTGTTTATTTTTTAAATCTATAAATGAAAAGTCAGGAAAAAAGAGGCAGAAACAGCATCCCCTCCCTCCAATAATACCTAGAAGAACTGCCTGGAAGAGTCAGCAGCATTGACTGACCGACTGTTAGGGTGCTTTCACACCGACACCATTTGGTCCGCTGAAAGACTGGAGTCCGGAACACCTGCAAGTGCGGTTCGTTTGGGCTGGTGTCAAAGCGGACCAGTTTAATTTGGTCCGAACTAAAGAACCGTACCGAGACCGCCTTCTGGAGGTGGTCTCGGTACGGTTCCATGTGGACTCCAGTTCAGTTCGCTGCTGGTGAGAACGCTGCCCAGCCTCGATTCAGACCTACTCTGGTATGTACGTAGCTTTTTGGTCAACCGAAGCTTCCGTAGCAGCCGCTTGGCGTGGTTTTGGAGCCGACGATGGTGATGGTGTTCTACAACACGTCTTCTCCGCTCCAAAAACAACCGCAGAGTGTTCTTGTGCCGAATGTGACTTTCATAATAGAACAACAGCAGTATTTATGCTGCACAAAGCAATGATCATAATATACAGACACAAATACTAGCAGCATCGTTAAGAAATAAACAAACAGCATAATGTTTTTGGGTTTTTTTTCCAGGATTTTCCCTCTTCACATGCTGAACCAATCAGCTTTCATTTACGTCACCCAAAAACATGGTATTTTGTGAACAGCGCCGCCACATGAGTGGCATCGACAGTGGTTGGTTCGTTTGCAAAAACACTGGTGTGAATGTGAACCGAACTAGTTGAGAACTGCAACATTGTAACAAATTTTGGGCCCAAGCGAACAACCGTACGGACCAATAGGTGTGAAAGCACCTTTAGTCTTTAAGAGAGTCACAATCTGAGCCACAACATGTTCACATTCATAACTACAAGGGTCCCGTTTCAGACTTCCACACGAAACTGAAATGGAACATATCTGAAACTGGACACATGTGAACCAGTGTGGTGCCATTTGTATCAACAACAATGTGAGACCATACTGAAGTGGGAGATTTAACTGAGGCCGTATAAAAACAGTTTAAAACAGAAGAAATCGCAGCTAAGTGACACTAAGACAGCTAAGTGACGGTGTAAGTGACACCTCACATAGACTGAAAGTTGTGCTCGAGCTGCTGGTGCATTTTGATGGACATAACACACATGCGCATGGTTCATAAACCTGCATGAATACTCACATGAAGGTGTGGAAGCAGGCAGTCATGTCACATGTATGTGATATATGTCCATTCTGGGGCCTAAGTCTAAAGTGACACTATTCCAGTTTAAAAACTGGCATTGATGATCACATTTTTTTGCCCACACCGCCTTGAAAAAAAACACGAAGAAGTCATATATTCTGGCCTGAACAGTCACAAACTTAGAAATGTTGGATTCTTGTTGTGAAAGGCCACTGCCTCCAGTTGATGGCAGTGGTAGTTCAGCATCAGCCTCTGCTTGAAATACATACAATTAGATAAGATACATTTGTCATAGCGCACAGCCACACAAGAAGATTTTTGATCTTTAGTAATTAGCCGTGACTCCAGTGACAAGCAAGTAAAAGCGAATAATTGGACAGCTATATCAGTCTGCTAAGTTCAGACAATGATGCCACCACATTGTAACATTGCAGCCTTTAAAACCGGAGAAAAACCAAATTTAAAGCCAATATAACATGACAGAGAACATCCCAGAGCAGTAACACTAAAACCGTTACATAATTGCAGGTCCTGTTTACCTTTTAACATTATTGTGTTTGTTTCTCAGGAAGAACAAAGGTCAAAGTCTCACATAGGATATCACATTCTATTTTATTATGTTATAACTTACCTTACATACAGTAAAATTGACCTTTTTATCTTTATTCATAATAAGCCATATACCCCTGCACCTCTGAAAGTTTTCAGGACCAGGAAACGGATCCTCGATGTCATCTCTAGAAAGTGAAGGCGGTAAGTCTTCTCCGATCTAAGCAGCTGGAACATGGAAAAGCTACAGTTACAATAATGAGAGCCTTAATTCAGAATTGTGTATACAAATCAAAACTAAAATGAGCCGAACCCGAATGGACCACAGGTAGGCCCTGAGTTTTTAGAAAACCAGAGGACCAGCAACCTGATCTGATTATTCAAGTTGTCATGGAAACAGCTGATGTCACTGGGTTGGCAGAGGGCTTCGCTTGAATGAGTATTGTCATAACAACCACTTGCCAACTGATGGATGTGTTGAATCACTTATGTCATGGTCAGCACGGCTGGCAGCGGCAACAAAATGTTTACGTTCAAGTCGCCAGCGTTGTTAAGATGCTAAATAATGTTCTTGTCCATCTGCCACGTAAGGTCCCACTCCTCTAAAAACTTTAGCTGACCCGGAACCTGGTCAAATTTATTTATTTATTTATTTTACTCAAGCCTGTTGAACTTTTCAAGAATAGCTTTAAATAGCCTCATGCTTAATATTTTGTAATAAAATGCACAATATTTCTGTAAATAGGCTACTATAATGATATTTTGAGTTTTATAACACCTTTATTGGTTAATGCTAACTTGATGCTAACCTGACATTAGCATGCGACACAACATGCAAAGATTCATAAAATATTTGAAAATACTCTTAATAGGACATATAATTGAACAATATAATCAGTGTATCATTTGTTCTTTCTGTTTTCAGTTGGCAGAAATAAATTAATGACTGGTTTTTCGGTATTTTGTCTTTAAAACAGATACCAAAAAAACAAAAGAGGCTTTATTTTTCATACTTTTGATTTTAGACTCAGATCAAAACATGAAACGGAAAAAGAAAAAAATCAAATTTAGTCTTGTCGCCTATTTTTCAGGCTACAACACCAAATTTGATTTTATTATCCAAGTTGTCGGGTTTACGTGACCTGGAATTTGTTCTGTTTTGTGTGAGGAGTGTAGTGAAACCATCCACACACTTGAACACCCCCCCGCTCCAAGGCCCCTTTGATGGGACCCTCCCCTGGAGGACGGCCAGCATCTTCCCTTCTCCTCAGCCTGCACTGAAGGTTCAACCCAGGCACCCTTCAGAGGAAGCTTTCTGCAGCGTCCCTTCACTCTTATGGTCCCTACCAACAAGTCATGAACAGCAAGAAACAGCTGGAACACAGCTGATCTGTGTTTCTCCACTAAGCTGTTTCTTCACCACAACACACCAGAGCATGGATGCTGCTTCAGTTCAGCTCTGTTCTACCCCGACTGGTGAGCAAGAGCCTGAAAGTAAACAAAATTGTTCTTCATCTTTGAACATCTGTAACTCGTTTGACAGACACCATCTTAAAATCATGTTACACTGCGAAATTTATGGGATTTGAGCTGTTTTCAATATTTGAATCAGGTGTCAGCAGCTGCTTTAAACTTCGTAAAATCATCTTTTAACCCTTGCAGGGGTGTCAGACTCTGTTTCATCGTGGGCTACATCATCACCATGGTTACCGTTAAAGGTTATTCTTTACTTTCCTAGCTAGCTACATTGTCACATTTCTTGCTCGTTCCTTTAATCAATTAGTGAATTTTTTTCATGAAACCTCAAATTTGATAAAATTTGATAAAACGTTTATCATAAAATTGAGGATTTTTGCAAAAAAAATCACGTTTCCAGAAATAATCACACATTTCAAAAGGTTGACTTTTTTTTGTTAAAATAGAAAAAGACAAAACTTTTTGTACTTTTCTTGTAAAATCACAAAAAACATTTTTTTTTTCTGTAAAAAGAAAGTAGTGTGGGCAGCACGGTGGCTTAGTGGTCAGCACTGTTGCCTCACAGCAAGAAGGTTCCTGGTTCCAGCCTCCACAGGGGC
>JBAMYA010000021.1:2244728-2256790 GCA_037176975.1 Arrhamphus sclerolepis | reverse complement strand
CCCCCCCCCCCCCCCCCCCCCCCCCCCCCCCCCCCCCCCCCCCCCCCCCCCCCCCCCCCCCCCCACCAACAACAGTAAAAGTTTCAGCTATTGTTTGGTCTGTAGGGAGGGGGAGGATTTGTGTATCTCATGATGTGGGTGTGTTGGTTGGATGGTGGTGTATGTGTGTACGTGCCTTCACATCCTGCTGGTGTGTGAGCATCTGAGCGTGACTCAGGCAGACTCAGGCTCTGACTCACCGTCTGTCTGCTTAGGATGACTTTCCTGGTCCGTCTCTTTTTTCCCGCCAAAATCTCCTCAATTGTTTGTTTCTCCTCCACCCCCCACCGGTGTGTGGGCCCTCCTTCTCCCACACTGCCCTCACGCTCCTCCCTCCTTTTCTCTCCATGAGCATTCTATCTCTTCTGACCTGTGACCTCTTGGCCCAGTTGAATCGAATGAGCAGAAAGCTCTGAGACCTCCTCGTGCCTCTGGCCCCAAAAAAAGAGCTTGTGCGTGCATGTGTGAACTTCTGCAAGTGCATGTGTTTAAAAGTGACAAAAAGCAACATTTCTGTGGGATAACATTTTAGATGTGGGGGAGGGCAATTTAATGATAGCACATTTGTACTTTCACATAACAGCAGTATTTTCCTGTTTTGAAGTGACACAAACAGGAACTTTGTGGTTTTATCCTTTTTATGACATTGTTTCAGCGTTACCTCTGTGGTTTTTATCTATCTTCTGGTTCCACTGTGTTTCAGAAACTGGAGCTGGTCATGTGAGAGTGCAAGTTTACTCCATATTTTTGTGAGAATTAACACAGGAATCTGCTCATTAAAACACATACTTTTTGCCATGTCTCATCCTCTGTGCTGTTAGACGTGTAAAAAGGATGAGTGGCATCAAATTAAATGTGCTTTAAGACTTATAAAATGAAGCTCTGTTCTGAAGTGGTTGAAATCTAACCTGAAACCCTTTGAATTGTTCACCCACGACCTCCATGGGTTAATGTAATGCTGGTATACATGTTGGAGCCCGTTTGTGGTGTTTGCAAATTGATGCAACTTTGCAACGGCTCAAACACTTTTTAAAAAAATTTAATTGATTTTAAACAAAATAGAAAATGACAAAAAAACAAACAAAACAACAACATAAAATTAACACAAAACAAAGTTTGAAAAGGGGTAAGAAGAAGTGTTCACTTATGTAATCCTACCCCACATTGCGCATTGTGGTGGCGAGGTGTGGATTGGCTCAGCTGCAGTAGGAGATGTGATGTAGCGGCTCAGGAAACAGCACTGATGTGTGCCTGATTGGCACACCTGTTCCAGATTGCCAATCAATGTCCCTCTATTCAAGCAGCAGCATGCTGGCTTCAGGGATCACCAGGTCAACTGCTTCTGGTGGGACCACTCTCGTTGAGTGAATCACACTATATTGCAAAAAGTATTCGCTAACCTGCCTTGACTCACATATAAACTTATAAGTGACATATAAGTGACATCCCATTCTTAATTCATAGGATTCAATATGATGTTGGTCCACCCTTTGTAGCTATAACAGCTTCAACTCTTCTGGGAAGGCCGGCCACAAGGTTTAGGAGTGTGTTTATGAGCATTTCTGACCATTCTTACAGATGTACTTACAGATGTCACACACTGATGGACGGAAAGGTCTGGTTCTCAGTCTCCGCTCTAACTCTTATTCTTTCTTCAAGGGTTCCATTCAGAACCTTCTCATAGTCATCACTGAGCATCATGGGGCATCAAGTCATTGGAGAGAAATACAGTTTTTGAAGTGTGTTTTCCATTCACAGAAGATTTTAAATAAATTCACATCAAGTGCTGCCATGAAGCCATTCATGCTTCAGCGTAGCAGCTATGCACGTAGGCTGCACACAGCCCTACATGGTCTCCGGTGTTTATAGTTCTGTGTTATTGTGTGTGTTTGCTGTGTAATTACACAACAACCACTAGGTGGCAGTGCAGTTTCTTTTTCTGCAGCGCCATAACTTGCAATGCCGTGTTTTCTTTTGTTTACTTCCTATATGTACCTCAGACATTGCAATGGAGCAAATAAAGTACAGCGGTTGGAAATTCTCAAAGACAAAGAAGAACAAATTGACCAAGCAGTTTTGTGTGGACCGTGTTGACGCACAGTCAGAAGCATATCAGGCTACACTAACAAACCAATATTTTTGTTGTGCAATGCAAATGATCATCTTCCAGTTTGGTTCTGGGCCACAAAAACTGAAGAACAAAAAACTCAACAATTAATTTTCACAGACAGTCAAAGCTTTTAAAATAGTTCAAAGCTTTCTGAACACTTTTGAAGAACTTAATTAAATTGTATTTTCTTTTGCACTGCAAAAGGCTGGGATCTCCCTTTGAGATAAGGTGAGAAATTTAGTCATCCGGGAGGGACTCAGTGTGGGGCCATTGCTCCTTCACATTGAGAGGAGCCACTGAGGTGGTATGGGCATCTGGTGAGGATGGCCCCTGGATGCCTCCCTCAAGAGGTGTTCTAGGCATGTCCAAAGGAGGCCCTGGCGCAGACCCAGGACGCACTGGAGAGATCATGTCTCTCAGCTGGCCTGGGAACACCTCGGTATTCCCCTGGAAGAGCTGGAGGAGGTGGCTGGGCTTCCCTGATCAAGCTACTGCCCTGGATACCGGATAAGCGGATGGGCCATTAATAAATTAATGTTATAGGTGCAGTTAATTTATGACCTCAGTGGAAAAATATGCAATTAAATTATTCGAGATGAATGATAATAGGAGAAAGCAGAAACGATTGAGGAGAAATCATGAAAGAAAATGAAAAAATAAATCAATATTAAGCTATTTTACAACAGTGTTAAAAAGTGTTAAAATCAGCATTTGGCACACAAGATTTTTGCTTCATTCGTTCTGTCTATTAGACTTGATAATACATGATTCCAGGGATTCTTCCTCCCTACCTGCTGAATAAACTTTCTCAAACAGATTGCAGGTGTAGAGAGACTTCCAAGACAATAGCAGACGATGAGGAACAGACCAGAACGGGAACTTTCTGTATCACTGACGTGGGTTTTCTTTTTGTTTCGTGTGAGTTGGAACTGCCTCATGTTCAAGAACAAGAAGCAGAACAGAGTGTTAAGTTTTCATGTCGGGTGTCGTGTTTCCAGCAAATATGTTTCATTTATGCAACACAAACAACGTGACACAAAAGCTGGGACTTTGCTTGGTTGACTGAGTTACCACGACGATAGAAAGACATCATCAGTGAAGCTGTGTTAGCATGTCTCCATGGCAACACTTGCTAAGCTGAAGAGATCCTCCTACTTTTCTTTGTTGAATTGGAGCATGTATTGCAATCATATAGTGAATTTGAGCACATCTTTCAACAGAAAAGTAACACAGCTGCAGCAACAAAAAAAACCCCCAAAACAAACAAAACACAATTGACATGGGAGAAGCTGCAGAGTGAGTGAAAGTGTAATTTAAATTCTAGTGACTCGCATGAGTGAAAAGTTGTGGAATGCAGGTGAGTTTTAGGCCTGTCTAAAATTCACTTTTCCCTGCAAGTGAAATCCTGCAGGTAAAATCAAAACAAAAAACAATCAAGAAAACTTGGACACAGTTCAAGATAAAGTATAAAAACATAACCTGTTCTCGACCATGTTCACAGAGGTATTTGTAAAAAAAAAAAGATGAAAGGAAACTGTAATGACAACAAAATCAAGAAATTCTCTGTTGATTAGGGATACTTTTGCGGTCATCTGACACTGCTGATATCTGTCGTAGCCCGTCTTTAGTCGCAAGACGCTTCTACCATTCATCTTTGCTCCTGTCTCATTATGAAATATGAAATATTTTTCCTACACTTGCCGATCTTTCATCTGAAACGCCTTAACTCGTACAGTGTGAACACAAGTATTTCAAATCAGAAAATGATAGTTATGAAATCCTGTTTGAAGAAGATCTGATGACCTGCAGGAACTGCACTGTGAGAGTGGTCCAGGTCCATAATACAGGTGATTCTGGTAGTTATCATCAAGTGAAGTGATTCTGTATCATCTTGATTCAGGGATGGGATAGCAGATGGTGAAAGAGCTAGGTGAGTTTTGACATAAAAAGCTCTGATATGCTGTGTTCTTTAAATTTCCCTTTAGCACAAACACATCTGAATGTTGGCCATCGTGTTAATTTAATGGTATAAAAACCTGCCTGGATGGTCATAGTCTTTTTTGTCTTGCTGTGTGCAAAAGTGATGAATAAATGGATTTGTTTCTAAAGGCAGTATGTGCTTAAACTGTTCACACTTTGGCCCCCACAAGTGCTTTCTTGTTCCTATTGGGGGGCAAAGAAAAGCTTGTAGATTAGAGGTGTCAAACTCTATCTCAACCCGGGCCACATCATCACCATGGTTACTGTTAAAGGAACAATTCTCTTTTACTTTTCCAACCAGCCATCTTGTCAGATTTCCTGTGAGTTACTAGACTTGGTTGAAAAAGGAAAGAAAAGAAAAAAGTCAATTGTCATAAAATTTCAAAATCCGAGGCTCTTATCATAAAATTGAGGCTTTTGTACTAAAATTAAAATTTTTCTTGCATAATTGCACATTTAAAAAAAATTGACTTATTTCATAACAAAGCTAATTTTGATGTGTAATGACAAATTTCACACATTTTTCTCATAAATCTAAAATTTCTCAAAAATTGTAACCTTTATCATAAGATTAAGAGTTTTTGTTAAACTGAAAATTTTGCAAGATAATCATACAATCACAAATGTCATTAAACTATACATTTTTAACTCAAAATTACAATTTTCTTTTTGCTGGTAATTATAAACTTTTTGCAACATTTTACAACTATATTAGAATAGTTTTAAATTTGCAATCTTTGTATAATTTCTCCTTTTTGTCCTAAAATCACATATTTCTTTAACTAAAAAAAAGTTGATTTTACAAAAATCACAAGTTTTGTTGTAAAATCTTTTGCAAACATTTGCTAAATCATGACTTTTTGACGTAAACCAGCTGCTCCCCACCTCAGTAATTCCACTTTTTGATGTCAGTACTGAATGAAGTTCAGTTCCATTGAAATCTTGTTTTTGCACACTCTCACAGGCCAGATAAAATGAAGTGGCAGGAAGGATTTGGCCATGGGCCCTTAGTTTGACACATTATAGACAGTTAAAGCATATTGTGAAATAACAGTGAAAGACTGTGGCAGACAGGTATCACTGATAAGAAATAAAAGTTGGTCAACAGAGTAATAAACCTTATCAAATGACACCAAGTTCAACTGAATGCTTCTTTGTCATCCAAAGCGTCTTGAATTACATATTTGTTCAAGTAAGAACTTGAAACTTAACCAAGGTCATCACCAGTGCCGTGTAAATGACCTTAATGACATTTACATAACACTGCTCATGTCCTTTGTCATCATCCTGGACAAGAAGACAAAGAACATGCCAACAGCTAATTAATTGTATGCTTCCAAGACTTCATTTTACATAAATCCATGAAATTGCAGTCTTTGAAGAGATTAAAATGCTCACGCATACACTCACGTACATGCAGCAATATGCATTTTTTTCCACACATACTCACAGACACACACAAAGCAGAGCCTCTCAGCAAACACATAATTGTCAAAGCCTCTCACTCTTCGACACTCACTCTTTACTTGTTTGAATGTCCACTGAATAATCTTGACCTCCTTGGTTCACAAAAGACGCACAAGAGCTTGTCATATGATGTCATTGAGGTCAGAGGTCAGGATTGTGATGCCTACACATGCAGACTGGCTACGGCCTTCAAACAAACCCTGGCTTTATCTGCCCTGAACTACTGGAGCAATGACAGGATTGCAGAGACACGCAGAAACTGAACTCAGAAACACAATAGGAATCTTTTTTGTTTTTGCTTTTTTAAATTGTCAAGTAAAGTTTTGAAATGTTATAGCCTATAATCCACGAGAAAAAACTCTAACCATTTAAACTATTTAAGCTTGTGCTTCCGTTCCCAGCTACATTTAATAACTTATTTATTTTGAGAATCAATTGAAACTGGATTTATAATCCTATCCTGAAATAACTTATACTCTTATACATAAAAAATGCATTGAAAAGTCTGGAAAGTAAAGGATTGTCGGTAGTCAGAAGCATCATAATATCCATGAAAATCCCATTCACAAAAGAGTTTGAAATGGAGAATGAATGTTTCATGGTAACTGCAGGTTTCACAGCAATGGGGCATTTCACTCTACTTGAAGGAGTAGAGTAAATCTTAGCCTCAAGAATCAAGAACAAATTGATAAACAGAGAGTTACTTTGGCGTGCAATGCTAACCTTTAAAGCAGCACAAAACACATTCTTGCCATTTTTAGTTCAGTGGGTCCTCCCACAGGTGTGGATGTTAATTCGCTTTTATAACTCTAGAATTTGCTTTTGTTAGGATTTTTTTTTTTTTTAACTTTTAACTCTTTTCAATTTAGTTTTATTTATATAGTGTCTATTTAAAACAAAGTTGTCACTAGACGCTTCTGAGAAACCCAGAGCATGACCCCCAAGCACAATGCAAAGCCTAACAGTGGCAAGAAAAAACTCCCTCTTGGGTAGAAATCTTGAGCCTTTACCCTACTGATAGCCAGCTGGGTGAAAGAAGAAATGAGGAGGGAGACAGGACAAAGAGGATGGAGGGCAGAGAGGAGAGGTACAAAATATACAAATATCTGGTATAAAACTATATAAATATGTGGTGGTTGGAGGTTTGGACTGGAGGTAAGCCTTGCCACAGTGGCATCCAGTCGACAGGTGCACAAATCGCCAGGATGGTCAGAAGATGGAAGGTTTGGGAGGCAAGGGGGAGTGCAACATCACCAGCACCTGGAAAAAGGTGAAAAGAGAAGAGAGTGAGACTACGGAAGATAGACAACGTTGATTCTACTAAGTGATGCAGGACAGTCTGAGACTGAGATAAGGAAGGCAGGGTGAAGATGCACAGTGGACAATAGGACTGCCACAAGCACCCTATAGCAGCATAACTATGGGGCTTTATCAAAAAGGAAGGCCTTAAACCGGACCTTAAATGTAGAGAGGCAGTCACCTCCCAGACTGAGGCTGGAAGTTGATTCCATCATAGAGGAGCCTGATAGATAAAGGCTCTGCCACCCTTTCTAGACCTCATGGCTCACAGCAAGTGACCTGCATTAAGAGAGCAGAGTGACAGTATGAAACCATGAGATTTTTCAGATATATTGGAGCTTTATCAAGCAAGGCTTTAGATGTGAGAAGTAATATTCTGAATTTGATTCTAAATTTAACAGAGAGCCAATGTAATGAAGCTAGAACTGCTGAGATGTGGTTTCTATACTCAGTTCTGGTTAGTACTGGTGCTTCAGCATTCTGGACCAGTTGAAGGTTTTTAAAAAGAAAATAATGCATTACAAAACTATTTTATCAAAAAAGAAGTTCATAAATTCATCAGCAGTTAAATGAGATGGAATGCATCATTAAAAAATAATTACTCATGCAGTCGAACAAAATGACTTTTAGAGCAACTTTTAGACTCATGTTTAAAAACATTTTTGCAAATCAAATCACACAGTGACTTAAAACAGGTTATGTAAGTGTAGAATTCCATAATTTAGAGGATGGGGATAACCCAATGTCCAATTAGCCAACTAGCCCTGCAGGTAGTACCTACATAACACACATGCAGCTCCATGTTTTTGCAAAAACAAGTGGAAAATTCCCATTGTCAACTTGAGAACCGACAAGCACGTTTTTAAATGTTCCATACTCATATGTTGTCTTTTTTTAAAAAAAAGTTATCTAGCACCAAAACTGCAGTTTACATTGTGTTTCTCAATCAGTCATTCACACAAACATCACTTCAGAACACATCACCGATTGTGTGGAGTACTGTATGGAGGGTTAGGGGTCCAAGAGCATATTGAAATATAGCGGCTCCAGGGAACAAACCATTGATTTTGAGAAGGGAAATGAGCTGTTCTATCTCCTGAGCCCCAGTAATAGTTTTGATCCCTCTTGTATTGTTCTGTGATGTGACTGAAAAGCATAATACAAACCTCTAAAAAAGAACAGAACAAACTGGATATAAAATAATTGCACAAAAGCGGCATAGCTGTAGAGACATTTTAGACGGACTGATACGGGAGGATGAGGGTGTGCCTGGCTCCCTCTCCTAACACAAAGTGCTATTGTGCTCCGAGCGACGTGCATGTCAACAATGGGTTCGAGTGACAGACGCTTCACAAAAAAACCTGAGGTTCGGCAATGGCATCTTTGTTTTCTCGGCACACATTGAGATGGACAGGAAATGCTCTGCAACTGGAAGAGTGGGGGTAGGCTACTTTGAATGTGTAGCTTTACAAACAGCCACTTCACACTCAAAGGAGTTGGTCAACAGGACAAAAAAACTTACAGAAGTCACACTGATTCAACACACTGGATAAGGACGAGAAAAACTGAGCCATATCCAGATTTTAAAATCTTGAAGATTAAAAATCTTTTTGGCAAAGAACATATGAATACAGTTCTTATTTTACAAAGCTCATTGTTTAGGAATTAAGTGGTATTCTGGTTCTGGTATGACACTTCTTGAAGCATTTAATTTTGTCCAATAATTTTCATGATTTAAAGTGACAGTGAGTTTTTTTAATTTCAGCTGAAATATCAGTTTTGATTTCATTTGAAGGAATCGTTGATTATTTTTTAGGAAGCATCGTCAAGGTCTCGCAGTCTTCTGTCCCTACTGTGTTAAAACCACTCAAGGTAACTTTGTACTCTTGTCCCAGGTAATTAGAGTGGACTAGAGTGGCTGAGTCCAACTCTTGTCACTGTGCAGCTTCTCAACTACCTCGGTGACCTCATCCCCAGAGATATAGCCCACCCCTGAGTCCCCAGACTCTGCTTCCTCACTGGAAGACATGTCAATCCACAACGTCGCGAGTTGAGGTCAGCAGTTCCCCACTTCCACTGTACACAGTGGAACACTGCTTCCCCCTCCTGAGACGCTGGATGGTGGACCAGAATTTCTTCTAAGCCATTCGGAAGTCATTCTCCATGGCCTCTCCGAACTCCTCCCATGCTCGAGTCTTTGCCTCAGCAACCTGAAGCCGCACTCCGCTTGGCCTGCCGATACCTGTCAGCGGACTCTGGAGTCCTACAGGCCAAAAAAGCCTGATAGGACTCCTTCTTCAGCTTGATGGCATCCCTCACCGCCAGTGTTCACCAGCAAGTTCTGGGATTTCCACCACGACAGGCACCGACAACCTTACGGCCACAGCTCCAGTCAGCTACCTTGAAAATAGAGGAGAGGAACAGAGCCCATTGAGACTCAATCTCCCCCACCTCACTCGGGACATGGTTGAAGCTCTGCCGGAGATGGGAGTTAAAACTCCTTCAGAAGGAGCAAAAAACATTCCCATCCTAAAAAAATCCTTTTTGAGTTGTAATTCCTAGCAGTAATCCATTACTTAGAAAACATTAGTAGAAAATGTTAATGTAGACCTACTGTATGCTTAACGTAACCACCGTCCAGTAAAGCCATAAAGCAGAAATGGAATGGAATTTATTATCAAGGAATGTCATTTTGTTATGAGTTTAGCAATCACATTGGAGGGAACCAAAAATTACAGTCAGAATTACTGTAGTAGCTTATTATGTCAATTCAGCAAATTGCCATAACAAGCTACAACAATCAATCTCGAACTAATGTCTTTTCATGGGTGAAAAAGGGGTAGGCTATGATAGGCAAAGTTATGAGACTATTTGAACCTTTTCAATACAGAACCAACAAAAATGATCCAAAATGCCTTTTACAGGTGAAACTCTGATATTAGACTAAAAGTAACAAAAGGCCCAATAGAAATAAGCATATGGTTAATAAAACTGCAAACTCAGAAAAAAAAAATGTTCTTACCTCAGGCTTTATTTATGACCTCAGTCCACCAACAATAATGTCACATGAAACTACCCATTTATCATGTAATTTAAACAAATAAAAAGAGGAATAGATTGAGGTGCCATATACAAACCAAAATGTCTGAGATTCCAGAAGAAAATCTTGTTGAGCTGTGTCAGCAGATTCTTTGTTTGCATAATGTGTCTTGCAGCTGTGTCATGTCTGGACCAAATATGACGTTGCATGGAACAAAACTGTGCAGCCATATGCTGTGGTCTGCGATTTAGTGAGATTTAACTTTGTGATGTTGCACTCAAATTTATTAGCTCCTTGCTATGAACTTAATACGTAGCTCATATCCCACATTCTGTAAGATACTTTTACAGGCGTAAATAAGCTGTTCTGCCTCCTTGTTTCTGCTTCTTTTTCTCTTATGTATGTAGGTTTGAAATTTTACAGCTAATCATATCATGAAATGTCATGTCACTATGATCAAAGTCATGGTTTGAGGATTTAATACAATGAAAATTAGGAAGGAGTAGTCATCCTGATAGAAAAGGGAACTAGGATTGGGAGGGAGCAAATTTGTTGAGACCATCTGTCAAAAGAGGATGGATTTTTGTTCACCGAACACCCCCCACACGCCAACATAGTGACACTATGTGCATGAATGAAATCACCTAAAGGTGCATCTGTTTGTAGAGGGGGGTGGGGTGGGTGTACAACTAGAGCATGTCTTTTGATAGTAGTCACTAAACCACGACACAGCTGGTCCCCCCCCCCCACCTTCTACCTCAGTCTCAGTCATCTTTCTGATCTTTCTGATCCTCCCCCTCCCTCCCCCATCTAAGATGTGGCCCAGCCAAGTGTGGTGGAGCTTGCCTGGTTTAACGCAGCAGGAACCAGCGGAGGCTTTTGTGTATAGTCTTGCAGCACAGCAGGTAGCCGGCAGAAGCCGCATGTCGGGAGCCTTTGAAGGGAAGTCGATGGAGGCCAAGTTTGTTGCAATAGTCGGGGTTTACATAGGAGGAAAGAGGGGTGAGCTGTGGGGTGGGGGGTGAGTAAGCAGCAGTTTAATAAAGATATTTAATACCTCAGAGAGGCCCTGATTTTACTCTCTTAAAAGGAACATGGAGATGACAAAAGCTGGGTTGGGGGGTTGGGGGACAGATATCTGATTGTACACCCTGAATAATTGGAGAGGGAGTTTATATACAGAGGAAGAGAAAAACAGGGACACATCCATGGACTGCATATAGCGACCCGGACAAACCCCACTGTGCCGTCATCCATAGATTTTCTGAAAGGTGCTTTTGAGTTTCACAAAGTGCTCGGCCTTTTTCTCAATGTTAAAAAAAATTAAAAAGGATTGGTTTGAATCTTGATTAAAGGACTGGGATTACTTTGCGTTAATAGACAAGTTTACATCTGAGCTGAGAAAAGTTACATGTGGAATTCCCCAAGGCTCCATCCTGGTGCTTCTCCTGTTTAACAAATACATGCTTCCACTAGCTCACAACAAAAAACATCATCATAATAATGCAGATGACACACAGCTTTACATTACAATGTGACTATGAATCCATAGAGTGGAGGTGCCATAATTTCCTTCAGCTGAACAGAAACAAAAGTCATTATCTTTGGACCTAAAGAACAGTGATTGTCAGCACATGGCTTCAGTTATTACAGTTAAAATCCACTAGGCCCAGGTGATGCTGTCGACCCAGATCTGGCTCTTCAGAGACACATGAAGACAATTACAAAGTCAGCCTTCGATCACCTGAGGAACATCTCCAGGGTTAAATTATTTATGTCTCAACAGGATCTTGAAAAACCTATACATGCATTTGTCTTCAGTCGCATTGATGACTGCAAGAGTATCTTCACAGGTCCGCCTCAAAAGTCAGACGGCTGCAGCTGAACCAGAATGCTGGAAGTCCTCAATAAAACTAAGAAAGTGCATCACATCACCCCACATCTGAGGTCTTTACAATAGCTCCTTGTATCTCTGTTGTGACCGTAGCAACCATCCATATTTTGTCATGTATTTTGCTGTATTGTAACTTCTGAAATCGCTCTTTATTTGACAATGCAGATATATCTGTAATGTATTTTTTTTTTAACTGGAAATGATGTGCTATGTTTTGAATGGGGGACCCCAGG
>JBAMYA010000021.1:2234482-2244628 GCA_037176975.1 Arrhamphus sclerolepis | reverse complement strand
TGATTGAAGAGAAAAGTAGAGCAGGCTTAGGTGTCAGGTGTCAGAAGAGAGTAAAGAGGTCTAGAGGAACAAGCTGACATCCAGAAATTTAAAATCATAAGAAAAAAAACACATTTGATAAAATGGAATATTGATTTGTGATACAAATGACACTATCTCAAATAACATATTATATATATATATATATATATATGTATATATATATATATATATATACATACATGCTTTATAGTTTTGTTTTTGAAAGTTTGATTTGTTCAAGACAGGTTTATTTTTTTATTTTCTCTTATACACACACCCTTTTTAAATATAATTCTATCAGATCAATCTTTTATTTACTGATTACCTTTTCTTTTTTTTACATTGTTAAATCACTTTACATTTCATTTAGCAGATGATTTGATCCAGAACGACTAAAACAAGAACTTACCTTTACTATTTTAAAATTTTATTTCTATGTACAATTATTTCATTATACTGCTTAGCATGTGAACAGTTACGTGTTGTGAAGGTTTAATACTTAGAACTCTACATTTGCATTATTTAACCCTCTCACACAGGTATTCATTGATTATTCATTATTTGGTGCTTTTAAAACATTTTGCTGCTTGAACTAAATAAATGAAACGACAAAAAGTCGTCTCACTTAAGTCAGGTAGGCGGGACAGAAACGTCCCTGGAGCTGGCCAAAAATGTGCACGTTCAATGTGTCCATCCAGTCAGTATTTAATGCAAAACCTCCCATCAGGGAGACATCTGAAGTGGGTTCTAGATCCATACCAGCATGACAACAACCTTAAACATAAGGTCAGAGTCATTAAAGGAAGGAAAGGAAAGAAAAGAAAAGAAAGAAAGAAATCCTACAACGATTATTACGGCCCTGCAGAGCCCTGATGCCGATATTATGGATTCAGACTGATGAAGAGAAATTGACAAATCCACAGAATAAGAGTGGTAATTTATCCTGATGTGTCCTGTACTTTAAAAAGAATCTTTTTATACGATGTGATTCTTCTTACAAGGCAACTTCAAAATATATTAATATACAAAAATATATTTTGTTTTGTCAACTTAATTTTGTTAATATACATCCATTTCATGCATGCAACAAGCATTTTGCACAATCCAAGAAGAGGGATAGAAGCAATTGAGGGCTTGGAATTTGTTTAAAAAACAACAACAACAAAACAATGTTTCAAACTGGTCATGTCAACCAATAATTGGAAATCCAATTTGGGACAAAAGCAGGTTTGAGTCTTTGGGGAGCAAAGATGTTCAGAGGATCTCCACTTTTTCCAGAAATAGATGAGTAAGTCAGTGAAATCTGGACATACAGAGCAGCTGTTACACTAGTTTTAAAGTCACTACACACACAACCTTTTTCATTCAGGTTTAATTTTAAAGATCCTCTTGCTAGTTCGTAAAACTCTAAATGGTTTCTGTCCGTCTTATTGATCAGAGTTGCTGTCATTTTATGAACCTCCTTTGGAATCTCAGCTTCTTCCGTTGGCAGATTTTTAATTATTCCCAGAGTGAGAACAAGAGCATATGGTGAGGCCTGCCTTTGCAGCTACGGCCCATATCCGTGGGATTATCTGCAGTACGAGGACAGCTGGGAAAGTGGACGCTTTTGAAAGAAAACTCTGGGACCACCTTTATAGTTTTTGGTTAGTTTTAGTTAGTTACCTCCTCCAAGGAGGTTATGTTTTTCCAGGTGTTTTGTCTGTTTGTTTGTTTGTCTGTTTGTTTGCAACATAACTCAAAAACTTATGGACGGATTTCCATAAAAAAAATTCAGCATTTGTCCAAATAGGGACAGTGAACAAATGATTACATTTTCGAGGGTGATCGGATCACTGTCTGGATCCAGGAATCTTTTAAAAGATTCTTTATCATTGTGAGATAGGGCCATTTACAGGATATGTGTATATATATATCTCCACAATAAATGCTCTGTATGTTTGGCAAAATAATACGGGACACGGTCATGACAGCATCAATAATGTGTAAAAGTCTGATCCGGATCCTGGCAATATTCTGGATACTATGATCCAGAACATGACAAAAGTCAGGGGTTATCATCTTTTGAGGTAACAAATGAAGATACAGACATGCAACTAACACCAAACTGTAGCTGACAGTCTGCTGAAACAGAAGTAAGTTAACAGATTTGATCCAGAAGAAAACCACCATTACGAAAATGTTGATTTTCGTGCATAACTATTAAACTAATAATGATATCAATGTGATTCCAATTGCTAAGTTTATGTTTACATGGTCAAGGAATGCAATAAAATAGATAAAGCACATGTAGGAATATTATTTTTAGGTGTAAGTCACAATATGTGGGGGAACTGTGCTGCTTGGCGGAAGTCTGCACCCTCTGAGTGCTTTTCTAGATTAATTTTTGTTATGTACACATTTATGCATGAAGGAACTTTAACATAACTTTTGTGAAGCTGCATCAATATCATTATCATTACCAAACTGAACACAAATTGCACATATATTTACAGTCATACAGAAGTTAGTACCCACTCCTTTTAATGCATTTTATTCCCAGCATGTGTATAAAAATCATCTGATTTTAATGGGTTTTAGAATCAGAATCAGAAAAAAGTTTATTTATCCCCGAGGGGCATTTAGGAGGGTGAAGAGTGGTACATTAAAAAGAGCAAGAGAAGAAAACACAAAAACCTTGTGTGCAATGGCAGGCCTGCTGCCAGCAGCAGTCTGATTAGTTACTGCGGAGGTAATAAGGCAGAAGTGTTGAGATGTATAATAAAAAAAAAAAAAATGTCAAAGAAAATACATATAATTATATATGACAAATAAATGAAGTGTAGCATAGATAAAATTAAAAGAAAGCAATTAAAAAGCAAATATATTGAAAGCATTAATTAAAAAGCAAATCTAGCAACGGCATTATACTATTGCACATGAGGATATTATGATATTGCACATGAGAAAATATTGCACAAAGCTAAAGTATTAAAGTTATTTTAAGCCCTTAGAGGTCAGGAGGAGAATAGCGCTGGGAACAAAGGTTGCTCTCCTTCTCTGGGTCTTACAGCAAAATGTTCTTGCTGACAGAGAAGGAGTTCAGTACTGAGTAGGTGCATCTTTTGGTGACACATCCTAAGATCCCTTCAGTGTTAGAGTGGTTGTCAATGATGGTACCAAGATAGTTACATTCCTCTACTGCCACCACCTGTTCCCTTCAGCTGCTGGAGAAGGTGATCGCCACCTCCTTAGTTTTTGCATATTATAGTATTGCTTAGTATTATGCTTATAATATTAATATATAACAACAGTTTTACTATCCGTATTTAGATCCAAATTTATTGCCTCTAATTTGCCTCCAGAATATCCTGGTGGGGTTCGTATTCAACTCAGGGTAGCTTAATCCTGTAGCTGCAAAACACCCTCCACCTCAGTGTTTGAGAGTGGGTATGAGGCTTTCACCAAACATGGTTCTTTAAGGTCATTAAGGTCAAACAGGGTTTCTTCCACAAGGCTCGCATATGCCTTTCCAACTCTGCTCACAGGTTTTCTGCAGGATTGAAATCAGCACACAGCTGTGCTTCCAGTTAACTCAAACATTGTCAGTTAACAACGTCTGAAGCTTGCAAAGCCATGACATTACCATCCAGGCCATCCCAAATTATTTAAAGGCATAGCAATCTTAGTGCCTGTAAACTTTGGACTTTGAAGAAAGTAATAAATAAATTCTCTCTCTCATTATTCTGGCATTTAGCAAATGGAAATAATTTTGGCAATCTTAACTGACTTAAACAGGAAAGGTTTAGTCTGATTTAATGTCAGACAGTGAGGAGAAGAAAGACCACAAAATTAGCTGTTGCTAAATTTACAGGATGCCCATATTATGATTAATCAGTCGAGAGGAGCAGCATAAGTGTATGTCTTGAATGAAACACAGAAAGAAAAAAAAAACAAAAAAAAACCATAACAAAACGCGTAAATGGGGACCGAAAAAAGATGCTGACTCTCGTCATCTGTAGTTTAACTCAACAGGGCTTCACATTCCCTCTTAAAAACAGCCCTGCATCAGGAGATTCAAGTATAATAGTAAAAAAGAAAGAAACATTGTCAGTTGGTTGTCAAATAGTTTTGGGATCACTGATACTGAACAGAAATATGTATATTTTTTAGGGAAACTGGCATTATTTATTTATTTATTTGTAACCAGAGATTTCACCCCACAGAAACTTTTTTTGAATTCTTTCAGTCACTTCAGAAAACTTATTACATACATACAGTCAATGGTTTCAACTTGGAAATAAAGTGTTTAAGTGCACCTATTTTAGTAGATCCCTGAAGGAAAATTATAAACCTGTTAAAAAGAGAAATATGGGCTCTTTAAATGTCTGCCTGAGCCACCCACACGCCCCTGCCAGCCAGTAGCACAGTTGCTGTCTATTGGCTGATGTGTCAGAAAACAGAGTGTGGGAGCCTTTGACCCAGACCAAAGTCACTTATATAAAGACTAGACCCTCGACAATGAGTGGGAGGGCAGCAGCTGACCATGAAGCAGCACAAGCACATCTATAATTAGCAGCTTTTGGCAGGTCAAGCTGGAGGGGGACGGAAGTGCGGCTGCTGTCTAATCAGCTTTACATCAGAGAGTGGGAGGAGGAAGGAGGTGTGTTGAATCTATGGAGGGTTCAATTACAAACTGTTGTTACATGCATCACACACACAAAGTTGAGTTTCCATCCCTTCAGGGAACACTGTTTTAACTGACATTTAGTTTCCCGTGGCTTAATCTAATCCTGACATGAACCCCTCGCCTCACCTTACGAGTTTTTTTTTTATCTTAAATCAAACCTTTTATGGGCACAGGAACATTTTATTTTATTTATTTATTTATTTTCGGGGGGTGGGGGGGGGTAATACTGGCTAACTTTTTTTTTTTCTTTTTTTGTGTCTGCATTTATGCTATGGTTTAGTGTCAAGATTGAAAAAAAACTTTTTACTTTTATATGCAATTTGATCTTGCAGCGATTTCCTAGTGTGTAGGTGAGTGTGTGGGTGAATGTGTCCTTCAGCCCTCTTGACAATCTAATTTAACAAAATTTATTTGAACATGATTCTCTCAGAGGACTAAAAAATAACAGTGGAACACATTAAGAGAGACAAAGACAAAGGATAGTGACTGCAGTATGTTTTGTTGATAATGTGTTGGTGTCGTACAGTCTGATGGATGTTGATGTGTGTATGGTGGGTATGTGGTGGTGTGAAGTTCATGTTCCACCCCAATTCATTCATTCAATTCGTTCAAACTCTTACTGGCTAACTTTATTACAGCTCTGATTCAAAAGAATACCATTTACTTTCCTTTGCAATATCTGAAATTCCACATCTAAATTACTTAATTACCTAAAATCATTTCCCAACATGTTCTTCGTCTTGTAACAATGCTCCCACTCTGAATCATGCCAGGTAATTTCAGCACACATCTAATGTCTCTAATGAGAGTTTATATTAACTGATATAAAGATTTTTGTATTCAGTCACACACATTATGACTTCTCAGGTTAAATTATCTGAGTTTTAATGTCACTGGGAATTTATTCCTTCTATTGTTGCTGTGAGCTGCAGTCAGACAGACATGTTTTATTTCCTCCTTGGGAGTTTCATTTTTATTCAATGTTTCATCAGACACTTTCAAAACCACTTATCTTTACCAAACCACAAGCAATTTCATGACCCTCTACTAACTGGATGGATGTCAGAAGATATTTGGCGTGTTGTGTGTGTGCGTATGTGTGTGAATGTGTTGTATTATTAAAAATAAATTAATTAATTAAAGAAATAAATAAATAAAGCATGAAGTTACTGATTAAAACAGTAGCACAGTTCTATTAGTTACATTATTGATGGTTTGATGAATAAGTCCGTGGGTTAAATTCATTTACTTCAGCTTGGTGGCCAACACTGTCGCCTCACAGCTAGAAGGTTCCTCGTTTGAATCTTGGCTGTGGTCTTCGTGTGTGAAGTTTGCATGTTCTCAGCTGTGCTTACACGGGTTTTTGCAACTTTGATATGTGTTGGTAGCCTAATAGACCACAGCCATATAGGGTCTGAAACAAGACTTTTGGGCATAGTTAATGAGCTTCGACAGAGAGTAGTTAGACGGGCCAAATGGTAGCTTAAAGCTGTAGGACAAATGTTTAATAAGGCATGCTCCACAGAGGACTGGGGGTTAGAGTAAAGCTGAGTGGCTCACACCGCTCCATAAAACCTGTTGAGATGTATACATACATACCCAAAGACGGAAGAAAATGCATCATCAGTCATCTTCACAGCTGGACAGGCGCAAAATGAAGTGGGTGTGAAGGAGAATGTGTCAGTTTCATAAAGTTATTTCGCAAGTGAGTTTCCAACTAATTATGACAATTCTGCATGCAGTTCTGGCTTAATATGAGTGGTCACTCTTCAACTTGTTCAAATGAAAAACTGTTCATGTTTTGAAGTATATTTATGGTCAATAAATGCATTTATATGGTGAATATTAACTCAATTAATACAAAATGATTGAAACATGATAATACAAACAAACAAATGAACATGACCATCCATCTGTCCAGGCTGCTCATTAACCTACTGAGTGACACAGCAGTGACCTTAATCACATGTAAACAATAGTACATCAAACATAATTACAGTATTTTGGACATGTAAACAGTTTCTTCTGAAACTAGTAACACAACAGGTCTTTTACATGCAGCAGCTGTGAAATGTCAACATGACAACAAAAAATTGTCAAACAGCAAAGAAATAAAAGTTAAAATTGCTTTATTTTAAGAAAAACACAACAGATATTATGCAGAGATCCGCACACACATCTACCTACACAAGGGCTATGCCTTCCTGTGGTTTTTTTATTTGTCCAAGGTTTTGTAAATGATGAATTCTTAATTTAGATGTCGTTGTAGGCATCATGGAGCGTTTCAAAATATTGTTTGTTTTGTTTTTTCAGTTCATGGCGGAAAGACGTATATGTGGCCTGTTGATGTTAAAATAGGGTTAACATAACATTAGCAGAGATGATTCGTCAGCATTGTTTGTCAATTTTATTTAATTCACTAGTAGTTGCTTTGTATTTGTATTAACGGTTTATAGCAGAAGTAGTCTATGAACATGTCACATGGAGCTACTAATTTCACTATCAGGTAATCAGAGAATAGTGCTGCAAGGCCTAGTGAGAATTTATGGTTTTGAAATTTCACACATATTTTTATAGATGATCAAAATCTGTCAAATGTGAAATTATAACTATGTGAAACACTTTTGCACTGTTACTACACAACAGCATTTAACCACAGTTATTGTTATATTGTTGTTGTTTTGAATTGGTAATTTAGAGGAACTGATCTGTTGCAAACTTCTGCTGTTCTGGTTAACTGTAATACTGAGATCATGTGGGGAAATTATGTGGAAAATTAAGTAAATTTTATTGAACTCCAGTGTGGTGGATTTTCATGGTGGTTTTCCCAGCAGTAGAACACAGCCTGACAATCCCTATAAGTAAAACTGATCTTAACGTAATAATCTTATTACTTTAATTTTCGTAATTTTCTTTGATCCCTTTTCCATAAAATTGTGGACAACTCATGTAAACAGGACGTCCTTTTGAGCATTTCATAACTGCATTAAAGGCTTCACTAATTCAATCCTATTTATAACTGTATTTGGGTAACACTTTACAATACGCTACAGAAAACGTTGCTTAATTCAATCAGTCAATCAAACTTGATTTGTATGGCACTTTTCATATCACAAAGCACTTTACAGAATTAAAAGAAAAGCTACAAAAATCATAACACCCGCCCCCTGTCCCCCAACTTTGACCACCCAAACACATTAATTGCAACTTAATTGACAACTACCACTAGTTAATCATCAGTTTTACTAACACTTGTTTAGTTGTTTAGTTTAATTTTACATCATGCAATGTGACTTGAATTAATCTTCTAAAAATCGTTCAGTGTGAACCCGGTAATGCTTACTTTACAGTCACGCCATCAAAACAAAAAGGGTAATTAGAAATTAAGTCGTGGTGAGTTCCTCACTTGTTTCCTGATAAATAAAAGGTAATTGAACAACATTTTGTGTAGCGTTATCAAACAGAGTACAGAACAATCCAAACAAAAAATGTTTTTTTTTTTAAAATTTAAGATTTTATTGTCCCTCCAAAGATAAACAACAGTACTAACAACAGTACTGAGGTTCTGAAACATGGTATATATTTAGATTCTTTTTAGGGAAATGTGTTTGTTGAGATGTGCAGAGACATTTTGTTTTTTAAACTGTACCAGCTTGTGACTCCAACTTCATAATCCTCCCGTCACACACCTGAAGACCAGCTCCGTCATCCACACACACACACACACACACACTCGACCACTGTCCCGCCCCATCATCAGGAGGCTGACCTTTAAAATGGATTTGTGCTCCGTCCGAGCTGCATGAAAGATGATTGGATCAGGTCAGGATCTCCCTTCCCCCACACCTCTCTTACGCTGGGATAGTGGGTGTCTGTGTCGGCCATTTGCCTCAAGGCCATGTGGGGCTGCAGACCAACAGAGGCATGTCTAGACGTCTGGATGCTGCATGATTCACTCATAAAGCTCCAGGAGAGGAAAACACTGAGCTGATTGTCCTCTGACTTCATCACAAAGTTTACTTTAGAGGCTTTGTTCAGGCTCAGATGTCTACTACAGCTGTGGAGAAACAGATGCAAGAGTTGCAGAGTCAAGTGACAAAGTTGATGGATCAACAAAGAAATTGGTTCGGATTCATGAGGTGTGTATTCAGACTGGGCTGCGCTGAGGACAAAGTTCAGAGTAGGATGGAAGTGCAACTTTCTTTGCACAAATAATCCAAACAATGAAACATCACACAGTCACAGATTGTGCATTTATTGAAGCTGTATTGTCACAACTGTCAAATAAAGCAATAACACTGATTCTGAGACTTTAGCTTAATGCTCAGTACTTTCATATTTATTCAACCCCAACACAGCTGGACCTGCAGACCATTTACTTTCTCAATTATGCACAATTAAAACACAAAACCTGTAAGTTGTAAGTTAGTCAAATCAGAGCACTGAAGACATGATTCTGGGGTTTTAGCAAAAATAAAAGTTGAATTGCTGACTTTTTTCTGTCTTCATCCCTTTAGATTTGATCCAACCTCCATTCCAGAGTTAGAACTATGATTTTAGACAATTATGACCTTTGAAGCAGTCATATATTTCTTTTCCCTGAGCTTAAAAAAAGTTTGTGTGGCGAAAAAGTTTTTCAGAACTGAATGTCTGGAGTCAAAAAAAAACCTCTTTACCTTGTTTGACAAAACATCACATTTAATGACTCTGACAATGACATTTGTCATAAAATTTCAAATTTTGCCACATTTTTTTAGTGACCTATCCTTTGCCGTATTATCACAGCTTTTATACTTGATGTCACAACCTTTTATAAAATATTGTAGCTTGGAGGAATAAAATTCCGACTTTACACTGTTACATTGTAAATTTGATTAATAATTATAAATCCGTATCTCAACAGAATTCATGCTGCAAAAGTTTTTATATTTACAATAAGCTATTTTTTGACATACAAATTATGATTTGTTGCAAAATAGTGAATATTGTATAATTGTAACTTTATGGCCTATAATCACATTTTTTTATGTGAAGTGACAAAATTGCAACTATTTACCTGAAAATTAAAACTTTTTGCATTTATACCTTTGAGTTTATGTCCTAAAAATCACCAGTTTTTGTTAGTCAGTCATGACAATCTTAATATTGCAACTTTATCGTGTAAAGTTCATTCATGTCATAAAAGCTCAAATTTCACAAAATCAAAACTTTTTGTTGTAAAATCTTAACTTTTGTATGCTTCAGTTTTAAAAAAAATTAAACCACACTTTTATTTTGGGAAAAATCTGAACTTGCAAAATCACATTGTCTCTGTGCTCGTCAAGTGGGATGACAAAGGGACAGATGCTTGAGCATCACCTTGAGTCTGCCTGTCCCTAATGTTTGATACTTCCTATCACAAGAGAAAAAATGCCTTAAAGTTATTCACTGAACTTGTTATCCTTTGAAACATACAG
>JBAMYA010000021.1:2206743-2232391 GCA_037176975.1 Arrhamphus sclerolepis | reverse complement strand
ATTACTCAATACTGTTCTAATTTCTTTCAATTCATCAGTTGTTTCTCTCTGATTTTGCAGAACAGCATTCCTCAGCACCCGTCCTCCTCCAGACGCCTCATGCGCTTGAAGCGTGGTCGCGTGGTCTCCGTGGTTACCACTGTTGACCAATACCTTTGAACGGCTGCCTCATTTAAATACGCATTGACATTCACAAGTTGCTTTGCATCGACCATTTATGGTTGAATGTGGACGTGTAGAGGGCAGGACAGGAGGAAGAACCTTGTACGCAAACATTGAAGTGCAGCTGTGATTTATCAAGGAGAAACTGCTTGCTTGTGTGCGTACGTAGGGCTTTGTAAATCGGGTTTTTTTCTTGGCATACGCCATTTTTGGTTTTTGACCGTACGCACACTTTTAGTATAGATCCTACGCAATGTTTAGTAAATGAGACCCCAGGTCTCTTATCTATCCATATAACACACCTCTGTTCATTGAGCCACACTGGCTATCTGTGGTTGCCTGAACAAAACATAAGTCCCTGGCACTCGCCTGCAAGGTTATTTCAGGGTCCACAGCTGCTGACATTTGGAGAGGGGTGCATTTACGGTTACGCAGTAGCCCATGCTAGGGCGTAGGCTACAGTGTAGCTTGGACACAGAAGCATACATCAGCCTTAATAGCCCTTTTTGTGCATTTCTCATCACAAAGGTGGATTAAATCTATCTTTCTTAGTTTTCCCACATAGTACATCAAATTCATCATCACAAGAACATCATAGGAACATGGATTGGCCCTGCCCTCTCTTCACACAAAGAAATCTCAGTCACGATTGTTTTTCATTCGGTTCCTCGATGCTACCAGTAGCTAAAAGAGCAGAGTCATCCCTCTGTATGTTCAAGAAGCTCTTGAAAACCCCTCTCTTCCAAGAATACCTTCTGTCATAGCTGTGTCCACCCTTTAACTTCCTAACCTGCTCTTGAATCGTGTCCTAGCTACACTGACTTGTATGCTGCACTCACCTGAGTGCTGATTTAACTTCACTTACTTTGTAATTTACTACATTACTGTGGCTTGATTATATTCCTCTGTTGAACAAAAGCGTCTCTTAAATGTAATGTAATGTAACAGCAGAAATAAATAAAATACTTACAGCTTGGTTTTAAAAGCTGGAATATAGCTGGAATTCACATCCATGACAACTGTACAGGGTTGGACTTTTATGTAGTTCATTGGGTCAATTTATATTAAGTCAAAAATATATACATAGCAAGGGCTGCATTTTTTTTTTTGTGACAGCTGCATTGATGGTCTCAGTTTAACTACTTAACTCTTGATGAAGTTGACTACTGAGCTGTAAATAAAGATCTCGCAGAACACATTTGTTCTTATTTGAACAAAAGAGCATCTATAAGGATGACCTCCTGCCATGGCTGCACCAGAGTGAACACAGCTGAGTCGCCCTGGAAGCATTACTCGGGTTTTGCTCCATTTCTACTCCTGCCTCCTGATCCTCCTGCATCTGGCTCTACAGTTACACCAGATGTGATATCAGTCATCAGCACAATAACAGTCTTAACGACACACAAGCCTGGAATGATTTGTTCTACATGAAAGCTTTTTTCTTGGCAAATCCACATAACAGAGTGATGTTTAATACTTTTGTGTGTGCGTGCGTGCGTGCGTGCGTGTGTGTTGATGCAAAATCTTTCTCAGGCCCAAAAGAACAGAAAAGAAAATGCTGTACTTTCAAAGATCACAAAGTCGCCACACAACTTGTCATATTTAAGAAAGATAGCTTAGAAAATCAGTGATTTTACATGATGTTATAAAACAAATTGGAATTATAGTTATAAAATTTCTGTTTAAAACTGGACTGAACCAAACTTCTCATAGCTGGATCATAGCTAGATGGGGAGGTACTTTGGTCCGGGTCTGTGATGTCATAGTGACCAGCAAATCTGAATGGCTTACTGAATGACATGTATTGTCGTACTGAATTTTCAAACTCCAAACAAAGTTACAGGGTTGTGTTACATCAACGTGGTTGATTTAGTAGTCATCTAAGGCATCCAAATTAACGTTGTCAAGTACAAAAGATATATTTTCATGTCTCTCCTTTGATATTGGTTGAAGAACCCTTCCTCATTTTTGTTGACTCCAAAAGAGTTTGATAAATATATTGACATGAGAGATAAGTTATCTGAAAGACATAAGGAGTACACTTTTTTTTTTTTAAATCCTACAAAGATGCAGCTAATTAAGTCATCCAATTCTTGTAATCACACAATCTATTATTTAGTTTTTTCGTGGTTGTTTTTAATACCAGCTGAAAGTCAGTGAACATTTGTTTTTCCTCTTACTACAGTAACATAGGTATGGCCACTGCTGAGGGAGCTTCTCCTCTAAAATCCTGCACACTACAGTAATTGTTTAGTCACACCCTCTGAATAACCTCATGAGATGGATTTGAAATTCAAATATTCTCATCTTTGCCAAGATTCTGTTGGCATTCTGGTGTACCGCTTTGACACAGTGTCTCAGTGAAGATAAGCTGCAGCTCAGCTCCTGCGTACGTTGCTTTCCGGTACTCAGTGTAGACTGAATACCCACTGTGGAAGTATAAAAACCCCAAAACACACTTAGACAGTTTCGGTCTCCCTCTTCTCAAGTCCTCCTCAAGAAAGGCCTTCCACTAGATCACCTGCTTCTTCTTCTTCTTCTCTTTTCTCCCGTTTTCAGACAGCTATTCATCTATCCCTCTATAAATCCATATACATTATTGGTGTGTATGTGCATGAATTCATATCTGAGTGTTTGTGTGTCTCAACAGGCCTGTCCTGCTGTGTAATTGCAGGCTGCATATCAATCCTTTGGCATTGCCCTGCATGGAGACTAAAAGATGTTGCTAATCTGCCAGGTCAAGCAGCCAACAGTGACTGCATTCAACCCCAGGACCACAGCCACAAATTAGGAGAGACTGACAAGGCCCTGAGGCATTCTGGGTATTGTTGCGAGCTGCCAGCGGACCTCTATAGCCTCGACTCCTGTATGAAAGAACAGCAGAGGAAAGGTGAAGATTAATAGTGCCTTGCTGACCTTGGAGTAAGGCTATAGATATATATAACCACCAGACTATTTCTATCTATTCAACCTGTGCACACAGACACATGCACGTCGTCCACACCGTGTCAAAGTTCAGGCATAAATTCAAGAAAACATTAAAACAATAAGAATCTTTTCTTGACAGCCTCCAAGCTGTTTTTGTTTCCACAAAGAGTAAAGCAACCATTTAATCAAAAAAAAAAAAAAAAAAGAAAAAAAAAACCCTGAACGTGATGCTGGCAAAAGCAAGTATGTGCAAGCAGGATGAGCCCAGATTCTGCCACTCCTGGATGCTCTGCAATCTGATGAATGATGGCCCTTTGTTGTAGGTCTCATAAAGACTGCAGCAGCCATCCCTTTTCATCGGACCTGGAGAGCAAATCTGAGGCGTGAATAGCATTAGTCCGAGTCAGTGCACCCATAGCAGTGTAGCCAGCCCTGAAAGCGCAGTCCGCTAGCCCTCATCCCCAAGTTTTATGGGCCAGGATGATTGAAGGAAAAGGAAAGCGCCCTGCCAATAGGGATGGCTGGGGAGGAGAGGAGCGAAGAAGGAGAGGCGTCACGGAGATGGATGGATGGACGGATAAGGCAGAGACAGCAGCCGCTCAACAGAGGACTCTCGTCCCATGGAAGAAGGGATTGTGAAGGGGAACAGGTTTGCCTCAGAGGGACTGAAAGGGATTCACACAAAGAGAAAACGGGAGAAGAATGGATGTGGAGGACTCTGGCTGTCAGGACTGGCGCTGGGATGGAGTTAGATCTCATTTCTCAAGTGTCATCGCACTATCTGTGCCTCCTCCTCTCTTCTCTGAGCAATTATGGTCACAATGAGGCAAACGTCTTCCTGTTGAGCTGCATATGTCCCTCTGGCTGGAAATCCACCACGCTCGAGGAAAACTACTCCTGTTCTTACAGTGTTTCAAAAACTCTAACAAGAAAACAATGCTGGATGCACAGATATTATCTTGAATGCCAAAAACTGTATCATAAAAATATACTAATGTTTTAGCACCCCAATTCTTCCAGTTTTTTATAACGTAAATAAATAAATAAATAAGTACACAAAGCAAATTTACTTCCAAGTGTCACACATTTATAGGAACATCTGCAACAGAGTTGGGATGAACTTTCTGAAGAATATTTGATTTCTATTGTTGAAAGAATTCCACAAGTTTGTTCAGCTTCTATAGCTGAACAAAAGTCAAATATTGGTTTATAAACTGATTTCACAATTTCTTTTTTTTTTTCATAGTTTTTTAGTTGTTTATTTTTTCTACTCTTTCATTTCAGAGTACAGTTGGACATTAAGCTGCACGATTTTCAACAAAGAAAATGGAAAAAATTGTTTGTTTTTTTGATTGATAGTGTACTATCATGGCTTTGGCATCATAAATGTGTTATCATGTGAAAAAGAAAGTACACCTTCTTCTAATTCTGAGGACGTATACATCAGGGTTAAAAAGAAAAAGATCTGATCCTGAACCAGAATATAATCTCAACATTATTAGTAGTGCTGGCTATGTTATGTCATTATTTATTTTTAAGAAGTAAGCCAATATTTGAAGCACTATGTGGGAAACTAAGAAAGATAGATTCAATCCACCTTTAGCAACAGTGATTACTTTCAGTATGATGGTATCAGTTTCTCACATCATTGTTTAGGAATTTTGGTCCTCAAAAGCTTTTCAATCAGGCTGACGTCTCCACTTCGGCTGAATCATGGCAACACCTTGATTTTTATCTTTTTCATACATTCTGTTGTAGATTTAGGGGTCTTCCCTGGATCATTGTCCTGTTCCATGATGCAACAGGGCCAGGCTTTAACAGTCAGACACGTAGCCCTTTTCTCAAAAGTGACACTGTGCATTATGGCCAAACTTTGGTCTCACCTTTACCCGAGTGAGATTCAAACAGTCTTTCATTTTCCATTTGTGAATGGTCTCCCTCACTCTCGAATTGCCATTTCATTTCATCTGAGTGTGTGCAAAGACAAGATTTCAATCTGACTGCTTGTTTGATTTGATACTGACATCAAAAAGTGGAATAACTGAGGAGGAGAGAAGCCAGTTTCTGTCAAAATGTGTATCGTATTGATTTCGCAAATGATTGAAAATTATTTTACAACAAAAAGTTGCTCATTTTTGTCTTAACTCAAGATTTTTGTAAATTTTACAACTTTATAATAAAAATTTGTGATTTTAGGACCATTTGAAATTCTGTAAAATGTGTACTTATATGACAGTTGTAATGTTACCTCAAAAAAAAAGGAATTTTAAGTTAAAATGTCACAATTTTAACTTATTAACTGTACAATTGAAAAGTCTGGTTGTTGGAGGATCTTGCAAAAATTCAAATTTTACAACAAAATGATCTCTTTTACAAAAAGTTCAACATCTTTTTTTAATTTGTGATTTCACAAGAAAAAAATGTGATTTTAATACAAAAGCCTCAATCTTATGATTTTTCAGAAATTTAAGATTTTATAACAAAATTTCACTTTTTTAGGACATAAAATGTGATCGTGCAAAATTCACAATTTTACGACTTTTCACAATTTTCCAAGATAAAGAGTGCATTTTTGGAAATTTGTGACTTTAAAGAAAAAAATTAGGATTTTAGTATGAAAGTCTCAATTTTATGAAAAATGAGATTTTGAGAGAAAAAAAATGCACTTTTTTTCTTTAATTTAACAGTAACAGGAACTAGCAGAAAATCTGACGACATAGCTAGCTGCGAAAGTAAAGAATAATGGGCACTTTAATGGTAACCATGGTGATGATATGGCCTGGGATGAAAAAGAGAGTGATGCTGATGCTGCCCTTGCCTTCTTCTGCATTTTGGCTTATCTTTTGGTAAATAAATGATGACACGGTCTAATATTTCATACATTGTTGTGCAGACCAGACTATTTATTATATTTTAGTGCACTGATAGGTATTGAGGGTTATTTTTATTTTATCATACACAGCAAACTGTTCTGTTCTTGCTAAGACTTGAAATCTTAGCTTGGGAAATACAAGGTTATTTGTCATGTTTTGAATATAACTTACCTACTGAGTACATATATACTACAAAAAGAGTTCATTAGCATGAACATGTCCTTTTTTGGATTGAGTAGCCAGAAAATATTAAATTTAATAAATTACTGTTAAAACAAGCATCAATACCTAGAGTTACAGCTTTTACCTTTATGTTTTACTATAAACATAACCTGCTGGTGTTGAATAAGATCCACTTTAATTCATGAATTAGTTTTCTAGAGATTTTATTTCTTCTTTTCATTCAATATTTTGCTGATAAAGTGGCTTCTGCAAGACTGAGCGATAATAATACGTTTTATGGCCTCTTCTGTACCTTCTGCTGTGTTTTATCAGTTTGAGCCAGTACCCTTATCACACCTCTCAGAAGTAGTCCAGCAGTTGAGTCCAACCAGCTGTTCTCTGGACCCTATTCCATCTCAACTGCTCAGAAAGGTTTCTAACACAGTGGGACATTGTCTCCTTTCATTTATTAACAACTGTCTTCGTTCAGGATCTGTACCAACTGCTTTCAGACATGCTGTCGTCAGGCCCGTGGTCAAGAAATTTAATCTTGATCCCACAGCCTCTCCAATTTTAGACCAAGTCTATCATTTGTCTCTTTTAACTAAGAAAAAAATGTTCTCAGCCATATGCTCTCTTTTCTTGAAAAACAAAAATATCATATTTTGTAGAAATTTCAACCAGGATTTAGAACCTGGCACAACACTGGATCTGCTCTACTTAAGGTTTGGAATGACATCCTACTGTCCCTTTAGACTACAAAAACCATGCTGCTACTGATGCTGGACCTCACTGTGGACCACTCAGTCCCTCTGAAACGCCCCAAAGAACAGGCTGGCCTGCAGGGACCTGCGCTGCAGTGGTTTGGATCCTATTTAACAAGCAGCAGCAAGTTTCACAGTCATAATTAATGACCTCTCCTTCACCTCAGGCACTTTGACCTTTGGCGTGCCACAAGGATCCATTTTGGGCCCTGTTTTATTTTCTCTATACATGCTTCCATTAGGGTCAATAATTTCACACCATAACATCTCCTTTCATCTGTATGCAGATTATCTGCAAATCTATCTGCCAAACTCATCAAGCGCACTAGAATCCATCCACAGATGTTTCGAGGACATTAAACTCATAATTTCCTCCGTATAAATGAGAGTAAAACTGAATGCATTGTATTTGCTCCGTCTAAACCATGCAGTACTATCTTATGTCCCGTTGTCCCATATCTTGATCCCCTCACACCTCATGTGGTCAGAAATCTGGGTGTGACATTCAACAACTGTTTAAAATTTGCAGTTGCTGGTCCCAAACTCTGAACACACCCGCCACTGGAGTTAAGCTCTCTCTCCGACCTGCATCGGTTCAAATCAAAGCTGACGATCTACTTTTAGGATGGCATTTGGCACATACTTTTATACCTTTGTTTTTATTTTATTGGGTTTTTTATTAATAGATTTTTAAGTTGTTTTTTTTTGTTTTGTTTTTATGTGTTCCATTACTATTTTTACTATCCATGTTTAGCTTTTATTTATTCTTAATTGCTGTGAAGCACTTTGGTCAACCTTGGCTGTTTTATTTTATTTTATTTTATTTTATTTTATTTTATTTTATTTTATTTTATTTTATTTTATTTTATTTTATTTTTCTTATTTTATTTTGCATATTCCCTGGTCTCCGTTTCTTGGCGACTTCAAAATCTGAATTATTTGCTCATTCTCATCTCTCTTTTTTCATAAACAGCAATTTATTCTAAAATTCAACATTTTTCACTTCTTACCAGATGTAGACTGAGGACAAAATGTCATATAGTAAAAAGAAAAAATCTTGCTGCATGGACAGATAATTTCACTGTAGCCTAGAAGTTTCTGTTTGTCTTTTTTTGAAGTGTACAAAGAATTGCTTTTGGTTCAACCATTGTTCTTACATTTGTGTTTTTAAAAAGGACCTTCAATAATAATCTGTCTGGCTACAATGTCCCTGTGTGGGAATGTTACACGCACCATATGTTGATGGTGATCTATCTAAAGACCAGAGAACCACAGCTCGTGGGTCGGCTCAGGGATTGGTTTTACAGATTGGACATTTGTGAACATCAAAAGATCTGACTGATTGTTGTTATGTTTGAGACAAAAAAAAGAAAAGAAAAAGAAAAAAAATTATTCTTTTTAGAAGAAGTATACCTGGTTATTAACATGTCTCCACCACTTAAAACACTTGAATTATAAACTGGTGCTTTCACTTATCATGTGGTGCTGGAAAATGTCCACGGACACGAGGTCAGGAGCAACGTTTAAAACTGGGCAATAATAGAAACCAGGTGTGAATAACTTGTTAGACTTTTCAGCACATCTAATAAATAAAGCACAACAGTGAGTTAACATGACACAGATGTGGCTATTATCTTTGGCTCCATGTAGGTGAGTGAGAGCAAGAACTCTGCTATTGTACTGCGTTTGCTACGTCACTGTCATGCCTTAAAGGGACACTCAAATTTAAATGAGCCATTGATAATGATATTAGTTACACCTGCTTTTCCTGCGACACAAGTCAAGTCTTAAGTCTTAAAGGAACAAAGAGGCCTAAGTCTGCCCGTACACATGATCATAAAAGCATCCAGATAAAGTTGGATGATAAGGACTATTACGAATATTTGATTACAATATTTTGGACCTTTTCCTTGGGTAAAGAAGATAACAATGTTTTGTTTTGTTTGTTTGTTTCTTTTAGAGGGGGTGCTGACCTTTGCACTTTTTCACAGGAAAACAGGAGGGACACTGTGGAAAACAGAAATCCATCAAGTGGTACTAAAATGTTCCACCTAACACCTTTGTGTTGCACTGTTTAGTGTTATTTTGCTTTCAAATGTGGGTAAAATACAAACACCCAAAGACACAGTTGGAGCTTCATAAAGTTTTATAAAGAATTCTATGTATTTTAGGGGATAGCAAGAAGCAAATTGCAATCTACTTTTTCTATAAAGAATTTTAAACACTATCTCAAAAGAACAGCATACAGTAGGGGAGTGAAAACTTAATATCCTCCTGGGCCACATCATCACCACGGTTACCATTAAAGGGCCAGTTATTCTTGACTTTCTCAACCAGCTATGATTTCCTGCTAGTTCCTGCACTTATTTGTTTAAAAAGGGGGAAAAAAAGTTGTTAAAATAAAAAATTTCACCAAGTTCATGGCTTCATAATGTACAATATCAACAACAATTTTGTTGTAAAATGATGAATTCTACAATGACCTGTTTTCTTGCAAAAAGTAGAATTTATGTCAGAAAATCTCAGATTTCACAAAAAAGTCAATTTTACACTAAAATCACAATTTGTTTCCTTGTAAAAATCATTAATTAACTTCTTTTTTTGGACTTTTTACATAAAAGATTTTTGTTTTATAATTGAAAATTTTACAAGATCCCGAATTTTCATCATAGAAAATTGTGACTTTTTCCACTTAAAATTACTTTCCTTTTTTGGGAAAATATCAAGTTTTTACAACATTTTTAACATAAAGTTACAACAGTTGTGAAATTGCAAAATTTGTATATTTTCAACTTTCTGTCCTAAAATCATGATTTTTTTTTTTGTCATAAAATGTAAACTTTACAAAAAGAAAAATCTTTTTTGTTGTAAAATATTTTGGAAAAATCATGACTTTCTGACATAAGTCTCCTGCTCAACAGCCTGCTGACTGCTCTCCACACCTCAGTTGTTCCACTTTTTCCTCAGAAATGTTCTAGTTCGAAGTTTATGATTGTCTTTGCACGCTCTCGCAGGCCAGAAAAAATGAAGTAGTGTCCAGGATATGGCCCACAGGCCTTGAGTTTGACACATGTGACATAAAGCGTCACTAAGAAATGGCCAACCTGTTTTTGGAAACATATGTGCTTACACTCAACCATTAAATCAGGGTGGTGAGATCTTTTTTTTTTCCCATGAGGCCATATTCACATAGTTAAAGGAGTCAAAAGGCCACACAGTACAATTTTTGAAACAACGACCTGTCTTTTTTAAAAATCCCTTCTCAAACATGGACTTGCTCAGATTTGCGTGCTTGCCTGTTCACACTTGCTGCTAATTTTAGGATGCCTGGCTGCTCTGTAGAAACATTCTACATGAAAATTAAAGGCAAGTGATTTTATGGGATTTCTGACTCAAAACTTTTTTTGGTCACATTTATTGAATATCAAAAATCCAGCCTATGAAAAAAAAAGTATATGAAGCCAGAAATGTCTGCATAATTAGGCTAATGTCTTTTTGAGTGACAGCTGGATTTAAGTCTGTGGTGTCAAACAGGTAGCTGTCACTTTAAAATTGACTTCTTAGCAGTGGAAAAAAGAGCTAAACAGAGCATAATCAAACTGTTGTGCTAACAGAACTGACTCTGAGGCGGTTGGGAGATGAAGCTTTGCTACAGCAGCTACCTTCACACCTTACTGAAGGCTGCTAAAGGCTAATTTATGTTAAAGCCTGATTTATGGTTTGACATCAAAGTAATGGATGCCAAAAATAAGGATGGATGAACCGAATAGTTCAGAATGAATGTAAGCTGAAATTAGTTAGGACCATAGCATGAGTTAAGATGAGCTCAAATGGCAAACTGATGTTACAGGTGCATGATCCAACCAGCTGTCAAGCTTGATCATTCCACCCAGTTTTCCCTTTTTTTGGATTGGGGCAGAGTTAGCTCCAGAGCCCTGACATCACGGAGGGTTTGTCCAGTTATTTTTATACACAGTCCACAACAATCACTAAAATGATCCAGGTGCCACATCTGGCTGATATATTTGACTCTTGTTTATGCAGGGATTTTCAGTTCTCCTGCAAGTCAAGACTTGTGTCAAAACCAAGCGATTTTTCATGTATAACCATAACTTTGTGTTTTTCATGCTGAATAATTAAGAGGAAGTGGAACGTCCTAACTCCAGTTGGAAAATTAGCACTGAAAAATGTAGTATTTTAGCTTTTTTATGCAAACCTAAACATGTGGCAATTCCAGGAGCAAATGTGTTTTAGTTTAGATGTGCTTTTATTGTGAAACGCCTATATTTTGATAGCTTTGATCCATACAATATAGAATGAGGCTGTGTTTTATTCTGTTCTGCCTACTTCATTAAAATCATTTCTATTGCAACAAAAATAATAATTACTAAAACAGCATTCTTTGAATTGTTTTGGGTACAGAATACAAAGTAAAACTAAAAAAAATTAAAACTTTAAGGTTGTAATCTGTAGCATTTTTTTTTTTTTTTTTTTTACATTTCTTATCAGCCGAGCAGCCTTTTCTTGCAGGGTTTGTGTGCACTGGCCCAGACCAGACTCTAAACCCGCAGTGTGCCACTCGCTCCATCACGTTCTGAAATTTTGTAAAGAATCTGCCCTTTTTCATGCGCAGCATTAAATCCGATCCCCTTGATGCGTGGGGAGAGCAAAGCAAATGAAAGATTGAGGCGGCAGGCTGATTCACTCCCCCTCGCCTCCTTCCTACTCCAACCGAGACCAAAGTCGAGATGCAAAGAAGAAGAAGAAGGGAAGAAAAGGAGGGGGGGGGCAGAAAGAAGATATTTGAAAAGCTGCCACGAGTTCCCTGTCACACCGCCTCCTGCGTGGATTGAGCCGCGCTCTTTGTTATCCACGGGCATGAATACTGAGTGGATGTAAAGAGAAAAAGGCCTGGGAGAAGGGGGAAAGGGGAAAGACTGGAGGCACGGCTGCGCCTGGTGGAAGCCAAGCCTAAAATCACTCAGCAGCCCTTTTTTTTTGTTGTCGTTGTTGGATTTCAGAGGTTGCGTGATATTTTTGGAAATTGAAAGTTGCGTGCGTAGCTTAACCATTTAGTCTAATTTGCTTTTTGTGATTTTTCTGGCACACTCGGCACTTAATGACTTAAGTGACGCACACAAGAGGACCCTTTGCAGGATACAATCGCTCCACGTCTGCACATTCACAAGAGAGGGACAGGTGTCCACAACACCACCCCCACCCCCCACGCCCAAAAACGCACGTAATTTACATGACTGCTGATGGAAAGGTGCAATCTTTAAAAGGGGGGATCAAACACAGACAATTCTGACAAATTGCATCAAATTATCCAGAAGAGTTGGGTTTGCATCTTCTAAACATACACTGATCTGGATTCAGGCTATAAGTTTTCTCTCTTTTTTTCTTCTTTATTTGGGGTGCGGAGGGGTAAAGGGGGTCAGGGAGCTTTAACTCGGTGACAAAGCCTCATTTGCAGGTCAATGTGATGGCACACTCGCCTCTCCTCTCCATCCAGCTCTCCTTTGTTCCCTGTCGCCTGCACCGATGCCAGATGGTCATGGAAAATGCTAATCATCCCCCACCCCAGGCTGATTTTTTTCTCCTCCTTTCTATATTTAATTGCAGGGGTTTTTTTTTAGATTGTCTAGTTAATTGCGTGCATGGAAAAAAAAAGTGCTCTAAAATGTATTTTACTTTGTATATTTTATTTTGTTTTGTATTTATTATTTCTATCTATTTAGTATTTTTTTTCCATTTTATTTAATTTTATATTTTTTATTCATTCATTCATTCATTTAGGGGGCCCTGTAGCTGCATTTTTGGACCAAATAAGAAGAATCTGGGATGAAACGGTCTTGTTAGGCTCCATGATTGGATTTTATCTGGAGTCTGTGATATTTTTGCAAATTAATTACATTTTTTTCCACTTAGATTGTTTAAAAAGATCTAATAGCCTGGCCTTCCATATAAATAAAAATAATCATGTAAAGATGTAAAGGAGACATAATCAGAGTGCACTTTCATGGCCCAATGTTGAAATAAAAGTAAAAATAAATGTAAACAAAACAACAAAAATTCCAGTTCTGTTTAGTTTTACGTACATTAAGAAGAGCGCAACTACTTTCCCAATATTTAATGTATTTAATATTGATTTTTTTAAGGGACTTTGTATTTCTAATGAATGAAGAAACACTTATTTTTCCAAGAGGTTGATTTATATTCTCAAACTGTGTGTTTTTCATGATCACAGGCTAAACTACACTGTGTTCTTTGAATGTCAGACAGAAGATTGCGAAATATATATCATAAATTAACAAACACAGAAAGCCTTTTTTCCTCAACTGGTAAAAGAAAATGGATGCTAATTTTGTTGATGAGTGAGACAAATGGACCTGTGAAAGAGAGTTAAAGGTCAGACGGGGTCTGCAGGGCCCATGAGACTGATTCTCTCTGTCAGCAGCTGCTTATTGAAGGATATTCTGCCGTATATGGCATGGTAATGAGCTCTGTATGTTCGCTGTCATCGTTCCTTTGTATCCATCACGCTTACAACAGTACCGAATGAAGTTATAATTGTCATACAGTCTATTCTGTGGAGATCATTTAAACTGTATAAAAGGCGCACAATCGGTGCTTGGTCCTGGATGTTGAAAATGCAGCCTGACTGAAATGATTTTGAAATTCATTTCGAATGCAACAAGGCCCACGTGCAGTTTTTATTCCTCTCAGTTTCAACAGAAAGCCTGCCAGCTGATTTTCAGGTGTTAACCTTTAGGCCTTCATCACAATGGCTCAAATCCAACACCTTTTTAGGAAAACAAAACGAATTTATGTTCTATTAACTTGGACCAATTTTATATAGTTACACAGCTGCAGAAACAAAATGGAGAAGATGACCCGTTTAGCACTATGGGGGGACCGGAGCCCCCCGAATGTGTCCAGTTTCCAACATAGACGAGACTTCATTAAAGTAACACATAAACAGCTGTTGTCTTTAACATGTAAACTATTGAGAATTTAAAACATGAGCTGAAAGGCCTCTCAGCTCCCCCGTGGGGCATATGGGCGTTAATTAGCTGGATATAGCCATAGATTAATTATAATATTTTTTTCGCCCATTCGTATCAATGGAGCAGCCAGACAAAGTGTCTTTTGTTCTCTGATGCAGGACATTCTGTGGCTGACTGAATGGGTCTTGGCTATGTCTACATGGATTTGCCATATGGCAACAAAAAAGAAAGAATGGAGCCGCGGAGCGCTTTGTGTTGGAAATCCGAACAAGCTCCGTCACAGCTTATGGCTGCACAGAACTGACAAAGTCACTCTGGCCATCAAAAGCCTCAATTTTTTTTTTTTCTATCAAAACATTCATGCCAGAAAGTCAAAGGCCGCTCAAAAAAAATACGGGGCATTGGAAAACTTATGGAAAAATATGAAACACACTTGTGCGCGCAAATGACAGGCCATCCGAGGCGGCCGTGCACATTCAGGCGCCACATTTGGCTTCTTTCAATTAAGGGTAAACTTGCAAGTATGACCTGCTGAATGGTTTGTTTCAATAGACGAGGACAATTACAGAGACTAGTAGTTTTCTTTTCGCTGGCAGGTGGCCTCCACGCCCGGTGTATCCACGGCGGGGTAAACAGTGTGTGTGAGTGGGTCTTTGGAGGGCTTGTTTGAGTGCGGGTGGATGTGGGGGTGTCTTCGTGGCGCACAAAGCAGGGATCCAAAGGCAGCTGCTGCTTCTTTAAAAGAGGGAAAGGGCCTTTAAATCCCGAGCCTATATCCTGCAGCTGCCGTTCAGGTTGAGCGTCCGAATGCGTTCCCCCTCCAGCGACGGTGCATTGGAGCTGCTTCCAGAGCCGCTTCATGCAGACTGTGCAGAGGGGCCCCCGCGTAGCCAACAGGGGGCCTCCAAGTTACAAGGTTAGGCTCCAGAAATAAACTTTTAACCATCTAAATAAGCACTTTTTTAAAGGAATTCACCATCTCTGCTGATCCATAAGTTTTCTTGGTTTTTTTTTGTTGTCATTTTATTCACAAATTTCCACTTGTATACAGTCAGTATTTCTGATTCTTCTGTCATAGTTCCATATTCAACATATAAGTTTCAGAAGATAGGCAGGTAGCACATTTCAGAACATTAACTGATGTAAGATAAGGCTTTTTTTAAATTAAGATAAGGTTTTTTATTAATCCCACTTGTGGGAAATTTCCTTCTTAGAGGAGCAGCAGTACAGACAAAAAAGTAGCATTTAAGTATATGCAAAAAATTTTTTTTTTAAATAGGCACAGAAATGATCATAAAAAAGAGATACATTATACATTTCTGTACAAAATATGCTAGTTTATAGGTTAAGAGAGAATTATTGAAGTGTTATGAGTGAGTGGACTAAAGATAAATATGTATGAAGTAAAGTTCACCAATATTTCAGCCTTGTCCTGCGTGTTATTTGACAATGCAAGAATACACTGGTGAAATTTGTGTTTAGTTCATCTTCTCCTGAAATTTATGCAGGTGCTATTATTTGGAATTTCAACATCCAATTTTATGTTAACTGAGCACAAATGAATACACAAGTACAGTGTGCCTTTTTAAAGATTTGACTCAAGTATTTGCGTATGCAGACTATTTTATGCAAATTTGCATGCATATAATGTCAGAATTTCTGGATTTTCTTTAGCAAATATGAGTTTGCGAAGACGTTATCTAGTGGGACATCTTTTGTAGTTCATCAAGTTTGTAAAACTGGGTTCTTTTGTGGCATCTCCCAGCATTGCATTGTTCTTATTTTCCCTCAAATTGTCCAAATACAACATGCCATGAAACATCTTTTAAGTTACCCAGTTAGGCTTATTTTTGAAAGAACATGTTTAATTGTCGTAGATTAATCCATCACCATAGATCATCTTAAGAGGGTCTGGACCATCTCTGCAGCATAGGAACCCCAAAAAAGCTGACCCCCACCCCCTGCTCCCTTTGGGCAGCCTAGTTAACACAGCACCAGCTCCATCCAGTAAAGCACTCTTAACAAAAAAAGAAAACCTACAACCAACAGGAAATTGATGTCAGTTTCACTATGCTGTTTTCTGAAATAGGTAAAAAAAAAAAAAAGAGAGAAAAAGATGCCGAACTATGAAGTTTGAAAAAACACACAAATGTCCCAGTCTCACCGCTGGGCTTTTTTTTTTTTTTTTAAAGGAAGGTAAGCAAAACTTTCCCCCAAATGGTAAAAAAGAAATTCAAGAACTCTGCTTAAAATCAAAGTAAAAGATAGTTTATTCCCATCTTTAACAAGACATAATGAAGTCATTTGCATGGAAATACAAAACAAACAAAAACCGGCTCAGAGACACAAAGACACCTAATTTTCAAGTGTGGACAGCTATAGAAAAAGGTACATGATTGCAAAACATCACAATTAAAAACAAACACAAAAAATGTGTACATAATGAAATAAAAATAAGCCACTTGGCTAAAAAAAAATAAAATAAAATCAACAAATAAAAAGAGAAACATAAATAACTTATAAGTTAGAATAAACTTAAAATATACATTTACAAGAAGAAACCAGAAGAGAAATAAACATTTATATGCTTTTTTGTTTCTATAAAGCTGTACACTTTTGGCCAGTGTATTCTTTTAAAGAAAAAAAATTTAGGATTGCACAGATGTTAAAAACATTTAACACTGTCGAGTGGCTGTATGCAAAAGCAACAATGAATGCTACATTTGTACTGGATACAAGTCAACCGGCGAAATTTCCTCTCTCTCCTTCTTCTCCCCTCCACAAACCGTTAAGTCCTGAGAGTGCTGCCCGGACATGAGGCTCCGCTCCGCCGGGCACTCGCCGAGCCAGACGCCGGTCGGACGGGACTCTTCCTCCTCCAAAGTCTCCGTTGCGAGAAAAACGGCTCATCGAAAATCCTCAATATAAAATTACTCAGGAAAATAGTGCAAAACCACCTGAAAGGACGACAAAAAAACAAAACTGCGTGAGTACTTCGAAGGCTAAAAAGGGAAAAGTTACGCAGTCAGCTTTCTGTTGAAAACAGCCATCAACAACAGCGGGCGTCACCCTCCAGCAGAGCTCTTTTCCCGCCACAACGTGACGCAGGTTCCCCCTCCCCCAACTGCTGGTGTTACTACAGCAACTACTATCACTACTGCTGCGATTTCACCCCGCAAACACCCCCCCCCCCCAATCCCCCACGCAGATAAGGCTCTCCGGCTCACCTCATCCCGTACAATTAAAAGTACACAAAATGAAACAAATATATAATTAAAGCGACTTCTATCCACAGCCAAAGTTATATTATTATCCAAAGTTATCTCACTGTGGACTTGAGTTTAGGAATCTTGATGAATACCTTCAACGGATTCTCTTTCGTGGAGTTTGTTCCACTGGGATAGGGGACTTTGAAAGGTGACAAGCGCTCATGTCATTCGGCTTTTTGTCGGCAGCCCTCTTTCGTTTCGCGAAGAAGTCTATAAGAAAGAAAAAAATAAATGAATTTAGTGTTGTATTTTTTAAGACATGAGGGACGACAGCAGCTTGTATCTTTCCTGCGCTCTCTAGCTCGCTGTCTTTTTAAAAATTACCTGTTATGTGTGTGGTGGTCTCAGTAACGGTCGTCCTCTTTCGTCCGGGGCACGGGACCTGCTTGTGAGTCGTCTTTCCTGAGTTCAGCTTGTCCGTGCGGTTCTCTTGGTTCACCTCCGCGGGGCAGGGACCACTGCTGCCGCTGCTCTCGGGCACCGCTAGCCGCTCCAGTACATCCGTGCGGACGAGGGGCTCCGAGGGAGCGGAGGAGTCCGAGGAGGGCCTCCGCTTCACGGGCGTCGCCGGCACCCTGGTCCTGCCGTTCTGAACGGAGTCCTGATAAAACGCAGGGCTCTTATCCGCGGGCACCTCTTCCCACTCGTAATCCCCGTCCAGTGGGGTGTTGGTGTCGAAATTAAAGTTCCACCTCTGCTGGTCCCGCTCGGAAATCTCCAGCAGCTTGGCTTTCATGTCCCGACTCAGCTCGTCGTGGTCCACCGGTCCGAAGAGGTTGCGACAGACGCTAGTCCGCCTGTGGAGAGGGAAGGTCCTCCGGGCCACCAACCTCTCCTGGGCACTAGTCGATAACTGGACATGGGACATCTCCGAATATGTTTTTCCCCCCAGAAAAAAACAACACAAGACTGGCTCCCTGACGCGCTGTTATTGTTGATATGCTGGATTGCGAGCGCTTGCCTCCTCTCCTGACTCTACTACTCCCTGCTCCCCTCCCTGATATCTTTAAATGAACATTGTGTACGCAATCCAGGAGCATATAAACTCCAGTCAGAGCAGGCAGGTCGGACGAGGTCCCCATTGGCTGCCTGAAAGTACAGCCCCCCCCTCTAAAAGAAAAAAACGCAGACAACCCCCACCCTGGTTTCCCATCGACCTCCTGGCTCCGTGCCGAGCAGAGATTTGTCCTTTCGCATCAGTGCCGAGTCTCGGAGAAAACCTGCGAGGACTTTCCCGGAGTCACAGGGGGAAGGTGTCGGAACAGCGTACGTAGTTTTGTCGCTTAAAGGGTGTTTTCCCAAGATTTGTTTCTTAATTATTCATCATGGATTGAACAATGGAGTCCTGATGCTTTAATCAGCCTTTTAAACGGTACCCAGTTGCATCATTTGAGCATTTTCAGTAAAATGCACGAATAAGTTTAATTTCTCCTAATAATGACTATTCAGCATACCCATACACAAGTGCACGTAGCTATACTGTCCTTAACCACAATTACACCACAGAGCAGCTTCTAAGAGTCACATTTCCACACAGGGAATTTTCAGTTTCTGGGTTTACGCAGTTAAAATTAATCAAATCAGTGCTGATGAGTCTGAAGATCAACAAGGTGTTGGATATATAAAAAACGCGTGCTTATAAATATACAAATAAAAATCACAACCATTACGTTATGTAGCCTATACACTCGGTGTAACATGGTGTACACGTACACTTCCAATTTTATTATGACAATCGCAGTCTTGCTTTGACTTTTGCTTGTCTGCGGGAACTCTTATCCTCAGAGAGAGAAAAACGGACTACGCCTTCACGGGGAAATAGGCGCGCAGTGACACCTAGTGGTCGACATTTGAAACTCCAATAGAAGAAACAAACAAACTGGTGTTCATCAAAGTACCAATAATAAACACACACAGTGTACTTATGCTGATTACCACAACAAACAGTTGTGATTTCTTGTGTCTTTAAACGTGAAACACTCATGTATCCATGTAACCCACAGATTAATAACTCCAGTTTGCACAACTAGAGTCCAAGTAATGAAATGAGCTTAGAAGTGTGGTTTATTACCGATACCCAGACATGACATCTGAAACAAAAATTATTAATTGTGGCCACAACTTATTTTTTCATTTGTATTTTGTGGCAGCAAAATAGTATTTCATAGCTTTTTTCTTTTTCTTTTTTTCATGGCTCAAAACTAAATATTTTTTACTTCAAATTAACAGTTTGTGTTCTCAGAAGAGTATTTCTTGACTGCAAATTAGTATTTCATGGCCACGAATTAATACATTGTGGCTTCAAGTTATTAATTTTATTTGGCAACCCACAATATCCACATACTATTATCATACTATTATGAGGCCAAAAAATATTAATTTGTGCCCATGAAATACTAATTTGACACTATGAAATGCTATTTTAAGGCCACAAAATATGAATTTGTGGCCATGAAATACAAATTTGAGTCCATTAAATATGAATTTGTGGCCTTGAAATACAATTGTTGGCCATGAATTAGTCATTTGACACCATAAAATATGAATTTGTGCCCATGAAATACTATTTTGAGGCCACAAAATATAAATTTGTGGCCATGAAACACTAATTTGATTCAATAAAATATGAATTTGTGATCAAGAATTCTTAATCTGAGAACATTAGATATGAATTTGCAGCCATGAAATACTCATTTGAGACCATAAAATACTATTTTGAGGCCGCAACATATAATTTGTGGCTATGAATTAGTAATTTGAGGCCACAAAATACTCATTTGAGGTCACAATTTAAAGTTTTATTACAGATGTCATGTCTGGTGCCCCATAGTATGCAGCTACTTTCATTAATAACAGAACAGAAAATTCACTTAAACAGTGAATTTTCTGTTCATAAGAATCATCTGCTAATATAAACCCCATCTATTTATCAAATATATGCTGGAAAGGGATACAAAGTCTTGGAAAAGTGTTTAGGCATCTCACTGGAAAATGGAGATGGCTGTATTCTGTGGCTGCTCTTCCTAGAAGTGGGTGCACAGCCTAAATTACTCTTAAGGCACAACAGGTAATACTTAACAGAGATAAAGAGGAACCCAGGAGTAATGACTGCAACTGGAAAGACTGGCATGAGTATGTTAGTCACTGAGAGGCAGTGTCCCTGGTAGGACACCATGGGGACAGCGGCTTTCCAAACGAAAATAAAAATGCTGCATGTCCCAAATCTGGTTTTCACAGTGGTAAAGTACGGTGGAGGGAGCATGATGATTTGTCTTGTCTGTCACTGAGGAGAAAATTAATTCCCAAGTTTACAGGATCAAAGCTCTAAGGATTAAAGACATTCTGCCAGAGCTTAGACCAGGGGTGTCTAGATCCAACCCTCAGTTCCTCAGGTGTCCTGAAGGACACCTGTTTCAAATAAATGGATCGTTAACAGGCTTGTGCAGACTTTGTTGACACACTGATGGCCTTCCATTCATTTGAGATAGGTGTGTCATGTCAGGGAAACATTTAAGACATGCAGCCCTAGACCTTTACCTGTAGGTTAAAGGTCATTCTCCTCATGAATGTCATATGGGTCTGATCCAAAGATACCCAAACAACTTGCTTGGAGTCTCTTTTTTTGCCAAAGGAGGTTTGACCAGCTATTTAGTACTATTTAGGGTTCATTTACCTTGTCCAACAACTACTGAAATGTTTTTTATGCTTTTTGGGCAAAATACCTCACACATGCCATAGGAACATCATAGTATCCAGTTTGAGGGCTGGCATTAGCATCTTGACTCTTCCCCACTTCTCTTTTCTCACAGGTGTGCCTCATATGAATCTGGCATTTCAGATTTGTGCTGTCCACTTCAGAAAGCATCAGTACACCACAACACCATGTAGACTGGCTACATGATGAAGATTGAAGATAAAGTGGAGGTAAAGACGGTAAAGCTGGACAACTCTTCTCTGGTCTGTGATGTCACAGTACTCCGCCAATCTGAATGGCTTATTGAATGAGAGATTTTCAGACCTGGGCTACACAAAAATATATTATCTCAATCATCATTGTTAATGTAATTAGTGCTGGGTTACATTTTGCAGCTGGTCAAGAAATTCTTTTTCATCTTCTTTTTATATTTTAAACACACTCCAACCTGTTAATGATCTCAGTTCACCTCTGCAGAGCACGAGTGTGCAGGTAATAGCACACAGGTGTGGAGTTTAATCCTGCACACCCTTTGTTTTAAAGGACAGTGCGGTACATCTTTCCCAGGTAACACTGTGATGTCACGTGAGGACCCAACAACTGGTCAGGACATCATCACAGTCTGCACGTGAGTGTCAGTGGGGTCACGTGAGGAGGAAGAGGCGGGATGTCACTGTATGTGGCCACCTGCAACACTCACCTGGCCCTCCTCCCCCTCATCATGTGATACTCTGTCTCTCAGTGTGGACATGTGACTCTTCTCGGATTGTAAACTCATACATAGTCCTCACTTCATAAAAAAGGGTGAAAGCTGACGAGGGATCGTAAAGGTCTTCTGCTTTTTTAGGTGTCTGCATAAAACACAAGTAAAGCCCCTTTTTTACGGGCCACTTCATACTCCTGGTGCAATCTTGGAAGGAAAAAAACACTTAAATTGTGTACCTTTATTGGATAATTTTACAAGTTGCTTTAAAGATTACACTAAGACATTCAAATAAGCATAAGTAAAGCTAAGATAGGAGGAAGGTTTATTAGAGACTACCGCCAGAATTTGGGAATAGAGAAGATGGAGTGGACTGCCAGCTGTTCTGACCTGAACCCTTGAACACTTGTGGGGCCAGCTTGGGCGTGCTGTTCGTGCCAGTGACCAACACAACTACGTTGGCCGAGTTACAACAAATTCTGGTTGAAGAATGGGATCCCATCCCACAGCGGTATGTGACCAGACTGATGACCAGCATGAGGAGGAAGCGCCAGACTGGTTCTTCTACATGCTACTGAGGCTTCTGTTTGTTCAGACTTCAATCATCCAATCCATCAAATAAGTTTGTCATTGAGAGATAATACCCATATACATATAGATTTTTATGTAATTTTAATTTTAAAAGTTAAAAAGAACTAAAATGAATATCATTTCTACAATGATCACATCTCATCACTGTACTTTAAACAGAGGAATCCTTGTGTTGTTCTGTGGCTCCCTCTAGTGGTAGCTATTAGTTGGATTTTTTTTAATTGGCATATTTAAAATCAATACACTTGCACAGGATTAATACATTATTTAATTTATATTACTCTTAATCAATGCAATGTTTAAACTGTATCGTAATTTTTGTATCACAAATATTAACAGTGAACAGAACTTCATCAAAAAGCACATGCTGGTCAGACAAATGACTCATCTTTAAAACAGACATATACACGTACTTGTCATGACTTAAGTAGCTCTTTGAGGGAAAAAAATAAAATAAAATATATATATATGTGTGTGTGTGTATGTGTATATATATATACATACATACATACATACATAGATATATGTATATACACCTATACATATCGGTTAAGCTCAACAGGAAGGGACAACTTCACAACAAGAAGTCATTAATACAATACACAATAATGAACCCAGAACACAGCTATTTTCTTTTTCAATGACAAGGAAGTTTTTTTTTGTTTGTTTGTTTTTATTCTCTTTTTTCCTTTTACTGCCTTTGGACCTCGCTGTTTTTGGCCTGTAAAGGCATTAAAAGGCCACCATATCCCTGCTGTTGCTACCCATCCCCACCCCCACAGTGACCATTCACCTGAACAAACGGATCCTTTTGATGTTGCAGAGCTGCTGCAGGCATGTCTGCTGGGCCTTTTAGAAGTGGGATAAATGGTCATTTGATCTTGCAATCCCAAGCAAGCCTTATAAAACTGTCTTCTCTGCATGTTGCCTATACGCTTGAAACTGGCACGTCTGCAACACACACGCTTTCCTGGGTGAGCTAACCTCCATACTTCATAAATGCTCTTCATCAAATAATGAGTGTTTTATTGCGTATCAACATTTAGTTATGCAATCATTACGTCTTAATTAATGTGTAATGCAATAGTTTTGTGTAAAACTGTTGAGTTGCATGAAACTTAATATAAGAGTTGCCCCTTTTTTTTCTACATAAGAATGTTTCCTTAAGTATTTCCATAAGCCTTAAAGTAGTAATGCTAGGTCTGACCACATGGGGGCAGTGCACCAATAGTGGACCAAATTGGTATTACAAGATGTGCTGAACGTCCCTAGTCAAAAGCAGGATTATCAGTGGGAGGGTTTTTTTTTTGGCAACCACAGAGAAACATTAGGCAAATGCGGAAGTTAAAAAAATAGTTGCTGTTCATTGAATGACCACAAGGTGCTGGCACCAAAAGTCTCCACTGACACTGCTGAAATGTCTAATTTTGAAGCAGAAAAGTAAAAAATGTTTTTATTTGTTACTGTTTTATTATAGTGCTGTTGTTTTATACTTTTATGTTACTTGATATATTTGCTTATATTTATTGATGATTTACTGATTTTTATTTGTTTTAGGCTGTACAGCACTTTCGTCGAATGATGTTGGGTTTTTTATTTTTAATGTTCTAAAGCATTAAATTGTAACTTGACTAAAGCAGCCGGAAGAAGCTGCCAATCTTTAACCAGGGTTGAGCAGAGTTAGTTCCTCCCTGCATGGGGCCATGCAGAATAACAAACAAGAGCCTTCAAAAGCTCTTTTCAGAAGGCCTGTGGTTGATTTTACAGTTCTTTTTATAGAGTCAATGCCAGGGGTGTCAAACTCTTTCAACCCAGGCCACATCATCACCATAGTTACCATAAAAGGGCCAGATATTCTTTATGTTCTAAACCAGCTATATTGTCATATTTCCCGCTAGTTCCTGGACTCGGTCATAAAATTAATAAAAAAGAGAAAAAGAAAAGAAAATTCACACAATTAGATACTTTTATCACAAAATTAAGCCTTTCATCTAAATGACTTGTTTTCTAGAATAATTGCAAATTTGAAAAAAAGACTTTTGGATAAAAAGCTAATTTTGTTGTAAAATAGTGAATTTAAATAAATCGTGAACCTAATCATAAAATTGAGACTTTTGGACTAAAAACTTTTTTTTTTCTTGTAATTTGTCTTTTTTTTTTTTTGTTAAAAAATAGGCTAATAAAAGCCAATTTTGTCATAAAATTGCAAATTTTTTAAAGGCTTTTTATCTTACAATCACAAATGAAACACAATTGTGGCTTTTTAACATATTTAATTACAGTTTTTTGTTGCAAAATATCAACCTTTTGCATCATTTTGACATAAAATTACAACAATGGTAAAACAGCAAATTTTGTAAAATTTTCTTCTTTTTAGAAAAAAAGGTTAATTTTACAAAAAAAATCACAAGTTTTCAAAAAAAAAGCAACTTTAAAAAAAATATTTTGCAAACATTTGCTAAATCATTACTTTTTGACATAAACCAGCTACTCTCCACCTCAGTTATTCCACTTTCTGATGTCAGTATATTAAACGGCAGTTGCACTGAAGTTTCCTCAGAAATGTTCTAGAAGTTTATGATTGTCTTTGCATGCTCTGGAGCACCAAATAAAATGAAGTGGCCAGACGGATTTGGCTGAGTTTGATGTGTGGTCTATGCAGTCAACACAGCAAATGCCTCATGTGGTCAGAGATGGTATTGCTATCTATAGTGGCTTTGAAAAGAGTCACAGACTTGGATGGCATCATCTGCTGTTTGCACACAGTATGCACCATTCTTCTTAGGGTAACACTTTACTCTTTATTTCAGCTTTAAGAGCCATTTAAAGGTATTCACATTGTGAGGACCTATTGAACATTCCTAATAATTATAAAAGGAGAGCAGTGTGCTTTTGCTGAACCAGATGTCACTTTTTTAAAGGGTTTTGAAGATACGACATAAGTCTTCAAAGGAGCAGCGTGCTCTGCTTCAATAACAATTACATTATATGCCAATCAGTAAAGGTTATAAACTGAGTCCGAAAGAATTCCAGAAGCCACGAGGCATTCATTTACCCTTGTGAAAACAAAACCCCTGCTGTTTTGCCTCAGTGCGGCTCATCTAGTCTGCAGAGACTGCTGCCTTTGGCTGTGGCTACTAAAACACACACAAAACACACATACTCATGCTTTTCTTTATCCATAACTTCTTTTACAAAATAAAGCTGATCACAAAAACAATGTATTAAGAAAAAGGAGAAGAGACTGAAAATGATTTCCATTATTCTGTTTCCATCATTGGAGAAGAAGCGGAGATACCTGGGTGTTCACCTGGACAACAGATTAGATTGGAAATTAAACACATGCTGAAGAAACCTTGTTCACTCAGTGTTTTGTGCAGGTCTTTGGTGATTCTTTAGGTAAAACCTAATAAAGGGCTCCAGATTGATGAAGCCAAATAAAAAGTACATTTCCGCGTTCAATATATATATGTATATGTATATATATATATA